>BSBK01002985.1:1827500-2238179 GCA_027943335.1 Chamaecyparis obtusa | reverse complement strand
AGGGAATGCTTAAGTGGCATAAGTAGAGAATCTAGATCATTGATCTTGATCTAGGAGGTTGATTTGTTGTTTATATAAGATGAGATCTAAACCCTAAAATGATGTATGTGGTTGGATGAAATGAAGGAGATCTCATGTACGTAGAACATAGAAGTATTTTGATATACACAGAGACCAGTCAGAGTGACTGAGAAAAGCAGTGAAGGACATAACAAAGATACATTTGATTTTGAGATCAGATAAGTATTGGAAAGAGGAGATCTGTTATCATCATTTTCAGTGAAAACTGAAGGATCAGGTACTGATACATTTTAACAGGTGAATCAGGGTAAATCTCTTAATCGAGTGCTTACTTATTTGTAAGTTTCAAATCCTTTAATCAAGGTAGATTGTATAAGTCTGTAAGCTCTTAATAGGACAAACCCTTCACAGGGTAGATCATCTGAAGTGATCAAACATTGTAACCCTAATAGTAAACTTTATACTACAATAGTGAAGATTTGTGGGTGTCATCCCCACCCCAATTTTACCTTTCAAGGGTTTTTGGGTAACAAAAATATTTGTGTTATGTGTTTCATTTCATGGATGAAGTTAGATTGTTAGATCTATTTCATTATTGAGATTCATGTTTATGATAAGTAAGTTGAATTTATGTCAAAGTGGAATTAATAGTAGATATATGATTTACCCCGCCCCCCCACCCCCCCTCTTAGTATCTCATTTCCCATATTAGATTTCCAACAATTGGTATCAAAGATTTGGTCTCTTAAAATAAGTCTAATCACTTGTGAATTAAGGTCTTAGAAATGGAGGTCTATAAGCTGGGAAAGATCATAGAGAATCATAAGATTGGAATTTAGCTTTCATTACACTAGCTTAAAGCAGCCAGAGGTGAATTGAAGAAATCCTTAAGCAAAGAAAAGAATTGGCAATTCAACAGAATGATACACAATATCAAGAAGAGGATACTAAAGGTCTACTTGACAATGGAAATCCCATTGAAAGTGATGCAACTATAAAATATTTTTTAGAAAGAAACAACATACTGAATGAAGATATCCGAAATCTAAAGAGAGAATAGGAAATTCAATCAGTAGGACTATGTAAAGTAATTGAATAGAAAAATAAAGTTGAAGAAGACAAGGCAATGGCTGAAGAAGACAAAAGACAAATGTCTATAAGACTTGATGAAAGGACATGTGACATGCAAAGGCTGAAAAACAATCAATTGGACATGGTAAATCAACTACTACTTGCTAATCAAGAGTTGAGCATAAAATATATGGAAATAAAAAATCTAAGATCAGAAAATAGTCAACTGAAGAATGACCTGAGATCTGAAAATGAACTCAATGAAAGGATGAACAAACCAAATGAAGTTGTGGAATACTTTTAAGAACTATTGAGGTCACCAAGAAGATCCAGTGATACTTCTGGACTTGGATATGATGAGTACTTATCATCCACTGAAGAAGGAGAATCATCAAAGAGTGGAGAACAAAGGAATGCAAATTCAAAAGGCAACAAGCCGACATGCCATCATTGTGGAAAGCTAGGACACACAACAAACATCTACATAAGCAAGAATGGTAAGTCCAATCCTAAACCAAAGTTTAATGGAAATAGTTTTAATTGTAAGAAACATGGACATCAGACACGTGAATACAGGTCAAAAGGTCAGTAATCCACCTATTACACCTAGATTTCAAGGACATTATTTTAACTATCAGAAATATGGTCATAGAGCACAATAATGTAGATCCAAAGCTAAGTGGACATCTAATAAGCAGAATAAAGCACCTAGGAAGGGTAATACATTTAATTGGGACTACAACACATGGTATAGTTGTCATTATTGTGGATAATATGGTCATATTGGCACAAACTATATAAAGACACATTTTAGAGGTAAATGCAAGAGTTGGATGAGTGGAAGTCTAATATGTTACAAATGCCACAAGATGGTCACATAAAAAAAGACTACAGAGCACATGCACCGAGCAATGAAAAAATTAGAAATGAAGAGATTATTGAAAAGATAAGAACTAGATGAATAAGACATGGAAAAATAAAGAGGAAGCAAGCAGTAGTGGAGCTAGTGAACCTGACATCACCCAATCCAACAGATCAAGTGATGACACTACGTCGAACTAAGAAAGGAAGGTATGTGAGGAGCTAAATTTTCTAATGATTTATTTTACATTAGTTCCTGACATTTGATATGACAAAGTCCATATATGCATGAATTGAGATGCATTAGGACAAATTTGAGAAAGAAGTTATATTGCACATTTCATGTCGAGCATCGGTATTTAAGTCCATAGTGACCAAGTCACTCAGTGTGTGTCAAGCTCTTGTGATAGCTGAGATGTCATATATACTGAGTAGAACTAAATGATAGTATTGATTGAGTCATAGTTTGAACCAAGTATGAGTACATGATAACTGAGTTGTCATGTGAAGGCCGAGACAACTATATTCACCTACAAGGTGTACAAATCATTTAATGAAGCCCTAAAAGTTACCATTTGATCTTATAAAGTAAAAAAATTACCGTTCATTCTCATTTCACCTAGCGATTTGAGAACTTGCAGAGCAATTTTTGAGTGACTAAGAAGAGCTATCTATGCTAAGCTAAAATTGTGAAGATCTTTATAGCGTGTCATCGACAAACATCATGAAGTACTGTTGAAACAAGGTATTACCAAGTAAACTGAACTTGTAATTTGAAGCCCTGAATTTAGAGATATGGAATCTACTTTGTCTACAACAGCTAAGAAGTAAGGAAGATAAGTTTTAAATGTTCAACTTGTAAGGAGTGATGCATGCAAGCCGCCTAAATTTCAAGTCATTCTGAAAAGTGCAGTGAAGGGAGATCTCACAGGTGCCCTATCATCAATTCCGCTGAGGGTTTTGATGATACATGATGTGTGCTCAATGTTATATGTATAAAATTTAAGAGATTGGCGACTATGAGATGAGGGAGGCATACAATAAACTATGTATCAATTGAGTGTTGAAGGTTGAACATCAGTAAATTGTCAAGAAAGGGTTAGTGCATGCCCTATATTTCCCGTGAAATTTTAAAGTTGAATGGATTAAGATAGTCTTGAGAAGAGTTAAAGATATGAAGATATGGTTGGAGGATGGACCCGTTAAGATCACTAAGGATATGACTCACCGAGTCACCAGCTATCCCAGTCTAACCAGGAAGAAGACAATAAGATGCCAGAGTAAAGAGATAATTCAAACAAACACTCAGACAATGTGAAATAAGAGAGGAATGAAAATATCCACAATCACATATCCAGAGATAGATTTTGTAGTGAGATTGATTGCTCACAAATTCTATTAGTCTAGCAGGTTAGATAGTGTTCCATGTATTTCTATCGATCAAGCATGGAAGATAGTAAAGAAAGATCACACTTATGATCTTGTCAAGCTACAGTTGACCCAGCTTGCTGAGGGCCTAACTTCAATCAGGAAGGCCAAGAACTCTATGTGTAAGTTCGGTTCTCTGATCACTTGTTTATTCTTCTATGTTCAAAATAGTTTTCCTACAATTGGAGATGTTGTATGGAGTAAGGATCAACCAGTAACCTAGTAGATAAATGAATTTATTCATCAATTAGGAGAAACTATTGAGAGTGTTATGGATAGCTACTTTGCTGGAATTTAAGAAGAATATGAGAAAGAGGAGTAGAATCCATGTATCCCTAGTAGATAAGCACTACAATGACATATTCTTTCTAGTGGATACCAACCATACCTATGTTCAGGTTGTTATGCCTAGAGTAGCATGGCTAACGCCATTACCTTATGACATGAATGTAGATGAAACATCAGTAGCAATAACCACTTTAATAGCTGAGGAGATAGATAGGAAAGCTAAATCTTTTGGGACTTATGAAGAGGCTAAGTCAAAAATAACTAAGGGGTTAAAGTCTACGACCCTTGAGAGAAAGAGAAAGAAGATATTCAAGAACCTAGAGAAGATGCTAGGAGAAGGTGAAGAGGAAAATGCACCCTCTTGAAATAACCAAGGTCTGGAGAAGATAAATCTAGTGAGTCTGGAGGGATTGATGAGGAGGACACTGAAATTCTAAAGAAGGGAAAGAAGGTCTCAGTTGCCGAGATAAGCAAAATAAAATTGTAGAAACCTAAGCCCACTCTTCCTACAACACTTAGACTGAGGACCAGGGTAGATTCTACTGCCACAGTTTCTGAGCCCTAGAGAAAGACATCAGCAAAGAAAATTGAAGGGGAAGGGTCAGGTAAAAGAAAACCAGTTAAAAAAAAAGTTGTGTCGAGTAACCCCAAAAAGAAACTAAGAAGGAAGTTAGTCTTGGACAAGGATGATGATGATGAAGAGACATATACAGATGATAATTCAAAGGTAAAATTAGCATCGCGTAGATGATAAATGACCGTGGATGAAATATTCCACAATATCAAAAGCACTGTAGGACTAGCAGGTTTTAAGCAAATAAATTTGAAAAACTAAATAGTGATGACAAAGAGAAAGTTGAAGAGGAGATTCTAGAGATGCTATGAACTTTTAGATGAAACCTCTATAGAATGGGAATCTCATCCCTGAAAAATTGCATAAAATAATTGAACAGAAAAGGTAGTATGTCATAATGACAGAAAAGCAAATAAGGGAAAGTACATTAACCCAGATCATGCCAGATCTATCACCACAATACATAAAGTCATATATGGAGCAGTATAGAAATAGGTTTATACCCAAGATTAGGGCCTATTCCATTTTGAAGCATAAGGTTGAGGAAGTTGTTGAGAAAATTAAAAGGATGTGGAAGATTATTTTTGGACTATTAATTGAGAAGAGTCCACAATCAGGTGAAGGAACATCCAGCCAAGTGGAACTAGATAATAAGGAAGACATAGATGAACCTCAAAATCTAGAGGAAGAAGAAGGACAAAAGGAAGAATTAAATGGATCATGGGATGTGATCACAATAGAGGATATCCTTGAGGATACACCAATGAACACCAATGCATTGACCGAGGAAGAGATAAAGAGTCAACTTCTGGTCACCCTCTACCGAGTACCAATCCCATTCTTATATAGGTACATGATTATACATGGATTGAAGGTACTTCAACTATAGACAATGCACCTTCAAGCTCACACACAATCACAGTTGAGAATCAAGTGTTACATAATACAAGTGTCGAGAAACAGGACAAGCCAACAATAACAATTGAGAGTGCACCTACCGAGGAGGAAAAGATAGAACAAGGAGAGGAGAGCCTAAAAGATCAAGTAGATAAGTATACATTAGTAATGATAGGTCCTCATATGGAGGAAAAGAAGATGACAAAAGAGGAGGCAACCGAGGAGAACCCAGAGCCTAAGGAACAAGAGGCTATTAAAGCTCTAATACGGATGGTGAGTGGAAATACACCTAAGAAGAAATCACAGAAGAAAAAGGAGAAATCTCAAAGAACACAAGTTACACTTGATGAAGTTATAGTGATTCTAAAGTGGGACACTGATAACTTGACTTATGATCAGATGCAAAGTTTGCAAGATCTCTTGAAAAAGAAAAGCAAGCGAGAAGAGTTAAGGAGAGAGCATCAACAAAAACAATTTTTCATGAAATCAAAGGTATATTTATTGAAGCTTTTGAAATGGATGATGTGAATGAAACTGCACATATTTTGGAATAACTAGTTCAAATTGTTAAGAAGGTGAATAGTGAAGACAATGAAGCAAATGAAAAACTTATGCAGTTGTCTGAAAGAAAGTTCAAGACTAAGGTACTAGAAAAGGTCTCAATTGAGATAGCAGTAAAACAGGCAGAACTTTCTACCTTAGTGAATAATTTAAAAGAGGTCGTGCACAATGTTTATTCTTTGTACAAGAAGCTATGTAATGTATAAGATTACACTAAGGATAATCAATAATTGATTGATAAACTACAAGTAGACTTGAAGTGTATCGGTCATTCATTGAGCATGGATGCAAGCTCCAGCTCCATTCGTTTCACTAGGTTACTTCATGCACAAGGGAGATTAGCCAAGTTGATGGCTAATGATGGGCAAATAAGAGCCAAGCTAATTTATATATAGACAATGTTAGCACCTCATCTAGAGGTTATGTAGAAGGAATTAGCAATGACAAAGGAGTTAGTAAGAGATATCCTCATCTCTCTATTGCCGAGAGTTTAGTTGATCTAGCTGCCCAGCTAGAAATAAGGATACAGGTTTTGGAGTTTGTCAAGTCAGGATGGGACAATGCCTTAGGTATGATAATGCAGCTCCATAAACCATTTTTTGATAAGTATTTTCTCACCCCTACACCCCAGCAACTTCAAGTGACAAAAACAAGGGGGAAATGACATGCCATGACAAGAATAACATAAAGGGGGAACACAAATGACTTAAAGGAGAATGACATGAGTAATACACGAAGAAAATATAGTGAAGAATGTATAGAAAGGTATGACATACTACTAAGTACTCTTTTTGTAATGTAAAAGTCATGACAAAGTGTTTTTGCCACTAATGTCAAAGGGGGAGATTGTTGATCCCTGAGTTTTGTTGTCTATTAGTGTCTTACACTTAGTCATTTTCTAGGCAATGTTGGTCCGTCATCACTGCGACTGAGCCATCTTGTAAAGACTGAGTTATGTCTAGACTTGTATTTTGTATAGTTACCGAGCAGTAGTTACTATCAAGCAAGTCAGAGGTCACTGAGTACTTCAGTAGCCGTTGAGAAGCTTATGCCGAGTTGTATAGAAGTGTCAGTGTCGAGCACTAGTATATGAAGAAAAGTAAATGTCGAGTATTAGAGACTTCATATGCCAAGCAAGCCAGTTTTGACATATGTGTTTGTTATAGCACAAACACTTAGGTAAACCATTTTGGCCGACATCTATACAATATTTAATGTTTATTGAGGGAATCACGAAGTTGATTATGCCTTGTATTCATAATCATTAATCCCTATGTAATCCATGTAACCTATCAGATAAAGGGAATGATTAAGCAACATAAGTAGAGAATCTAGATCATTGATCTTGATCTAGGAGGTTGATTTGTTGCTTATATAAGATGAGATCTAAACCCTAAAATGATGTATGTGGTTGGATGCAATGAAGGAGATCTCATGTACGCAGAACAAAGAAGTATTTTGATATACGCAGAGATCAGTCAGAGTGACTGAGAAAAGCAGTGAAGGATAGGATAGAGATACATTTGATTTTGAGATCAGATAAGTATTGGAAAGAGGAGATTTGTTATCAACATTTTCAGTGCAAACCGAAGGATCGGGTACTGATACATTTTAATAGGTGAATCAGGGTAAATCTCTTAACATTGTAGTCCTAATAGGCTTTCACAAATCTCTTAACCGAGTGCTTATTTAGTTGTAAGTTTCATATCCTTTAATCAAGGTAGATTGTATAAGTATGTAAGCTCTTAACAAGGCAGACCCTTTATAGGGTAGATCATCTGAAGTGATCAAACATTGTATCCCTAACAGGCAAACTTTATATTGTAGTAGTGAAGATTTTTGGGTGTCATCCCCACCCTAGTTTTACCTTTCAAGGGTTTATGGGTAACAAAAATATTTGTGTTATGTGTTTCATTTCATGGATGAAGTTAGATTGTTAGATCTATTTTAGTATTGAGATTCATGTTTATGATAAGTAAGTTGAATTTATGTCAAAGTGGAATTAATAGTAGATATCTGATTCACCCCCCCCCCCCCACCCCGCCCTCTCTCATTATCTCATTTCCCATATTAGATTTCCAACAAATTTTCATAGTGGTTTTTCCCAAATTGGGTTTCCATGTTAAATACTGGTGTTATTTGTGTTGAATGTTATTGTTGATTGATAAAGTTAATTTATTGTTATTGATTAATATTGAAGTGTGTCTGACCGAGTTGACACCGAGTTGAATTAGAGAAATTGTTTAAGGTACAGAGAATCAAGGATTACTGATTCACCCTCCTCCTCCTCTTCGTAATCCAACAAAGGATATGTATTTTGGGACAAAAGGACCCAAAATGGATTTGGAAGATGGGGGGCTTTTAGATGGAAGGATAAACATTTTGGATCCCAACTTTGATTTTTCTTTGGGACTCTGTGCTTCAAGAAGCTTATTGGGAATCCACATGTATTTCAATTTTTCATTTTTTGTGGGTCCTTGGAATGCATTGTTTGCACGTGGGATTCAGGAACCCATATTGCTTTTGAATTTTATTTTTTGTTGATGGGCCTTTGTGGCCTTTTTTATACTTATTTTTCTTTGAGGATCATATTTTCTTTTATTTTGACATGTCGATTAAACTGGACATGTTGATCCTAATGTTGAGAATTTCATCCCTATTCCAACATCTTTACCTAATGCTCCTACTTATACTCCACCTACCATGTCTACATCTATTCAACATGTTAATCCTACACATGTTAGTCTTGGAGGAATTCCTAATCCTAACATACCTCTTCCTATGAGTGATACATGTATTTCTAAACCATAATATATATCTACTTACCACAATGCATGAGTGCCATCAAGAAGTTGACTCCATTTTTTGGCCAAAAAGTGAAACTGGTTTTCCTATTTTTTCAAATTTGTCCTATTTGACCTAAAAAATTGAAGCACTTAAAGATTGAATCTCCAAAAAAGTCAGTGAAAGGAATTGTAGTACTCAAAGTCTACTCTTCAAATATGTAATTTATTTGAATACCTAGACAATACAAATTTATTTTTAATAGGTGTTACTAAAAACCATATTTTGAAAGTCACTTTTTCAGGACCATACCATGCTCGTGTACGACAAGCATAATTTGACCTAAATGAAACTATGCCTCTGAATCCTTTTGGAAAATGATATGTAGCATTATCAAGACTAATGCCAATAATTTTTTGTTATTTTTTTGAATGTTTTTTAAATTAAATTTGTATTGGGCATTATTATTGTTTTTAAAACCTCTCGTGTATGACAAGCATAATTTGACCTAAACTTATTATTTATTTATTTTATTTTTTAAGTGTATATAATTATTTGTAGTTTGATGTTGTATATTTTTTTCAAGAAACATAGAAATAAAAAAAGTTATTAAAATAAGAAGAAAGCTTTTCATTTCATGTTTTTGATTAAGTGAAAAACATGTTTTGATGGGGCCCCAAAACCCATTACAAACAGCTTTTGAGGGGGATCTAGAACCCCTCTAAGATGAAACATTGCAAAAGAGAAAGCCTTAAGAAAATATGTCATGTCCCTCATCTTGAAATAAGATTTAAAAATAAATAAGAATTAATAATAAAAAAATGTTAATGATATTAAAATATTTGATATCATCATATAAAGATAAATATTATATATATACGAGATTTGAACTTGTAACAATTCAAATTAAATAAATTATATGTATATTTACAATCTAAATAAGTAACAATAACAAAATTATGATTATTATAATTAGAGCCAAACATAAAATGGATATAATTAATCAATCTCTACATACCGAAGTTATCGTTAAAGGATATGAATATAAGCCGTGTCATTTGTTATTGTTAAAGGATATGAGTATAAGCCGTGTCACTTGGGTATACACTCCAAGAAGATTGCTGACTCATACGGTTGTCAAGCCATGATGCTACAGATTAGTAGAATTCAACGACATGTAAATTAATATCGACTTGTGTTTTGAGCGACGAATATTCAACTCAGTCATATTATTAATGTAAACCAATAATTAAATTGTCAAAGGAAGTGACGGCAATATTACAAGCGTTGAATATCAATGATATCAATTACGACAAGCTTGTCAAACTATCAAAACATCAACAGTTATGAAATGAAGCAAGAGCAACTATCGACCATTAATTCATATATCTTAACCATATCAAATGAAAAGTGACAAATATATCTAATTGAAGATTAAGAGAAGACAACATAATCATTAGCGATTACATTTGAGATATGACGAAGCACGAGTATAAGATAATAGTTATTAGTTAAAAGCAATTATAAGTTTATAATTATAAACCGAGACGATTGGAATTCATTAAACAAAACATTAATGAAAAGTTGCGGTTAAAGAGTTAAGGAAACTGATCTGTATTGAAAAGGTGTTATTAAAGAAGGGATACACCCATTCCTAGCAAGAGATTATGTATTTAAATCATTCAATGATTCTATTAATAATATAGTTTGAAATTTATGTTTTCATTAATAGTTTATGTAAAAAAATTTGTAAAAATATAAGTATGTCAATATCTTTTATTATAATATAATAATGTAATATAACAAAATATTTTAGAATAATATAATATAATTTATAATAATGAGTAATCAAGTAAACTTACATAAATTCAACTCTTATTACCAAACCTTAATTATATATAGGTTCATATTTTCATATATTATTATATTATATTTAAACTATTTATTAAATTATATTAAAATTTATAGTACAAATTATATATTAATTATATTAATATTATATAATCATATATAATATTTAACAATATATATTATATTATAACTTATTAAATTTTGATATATTATAATATACTAAATATAATATAATGCAATATAATATCATATTGATTAATATTATATTATATTGAATAATATAATATACCATATAATGAAATTTTTAATAATTTATTATAATAAATATTTATATATAAATAATTTAAATTGGTAATAAAATATAATTGAAGTACAAAATTATTAATATAATAAATAATATAAAATAATACACTTACTATGAAAATTTAATTATAAATAATAAAAATATAATATAATTTAACATATAAATATAATATGCATTGTATATTCATTTGTGTAATTGATAATTGTCTTCAAATTGTTGGGAATCTCGTAGTGACTTTCTAATTAGCACTAATTCTTTTAATATTGGAAAAAGATAGCGCAAAAGGAAAAAAAAACTTTAAAACTACTTTTTTTTTACTTGTAAAATTGGTAACAAAACAAATCGTCTACAAATCTGTCTCTATAACACAAAGATTTTTCAAATATAATTTTAGATTTTATAAAATAAAAGAATTTACAACCTAACTTTAGATTTAGTTTTAAATGAAATGAATAATCAATTTTGATTGGTAGAAAGTTAATTGATTAATAGCTAACAAAAACTAAAATAAGACAAGTACTAATAATAATACTTTAACAATTTTTAAAAATAAAGTGTAATTACAATAGTACCTATAATTGTAAACATATACTTATTATTCATTTTGTAATTTAAAATTATACTTATAATACTAGCTATAATTGTAATAGTAGAATAATGATGCCTTGTATTTGATGTTTAATTGTTAGTGTGTCAATTCATTATTTGAAGTTGTAATCATATTTATAATCCTACTTATAATTGTACTCACCTATGATGAGTTTTAATTTTTAAAGAAAGATAGTTTATAAGTTATTTTTTCCATTGAAGTAAGAAGAAAACTAGAAAAATTAAGTAAAAACTATTTAACCTAACTAATTTGTCATCAATAAAGTGAGTTTTTATTTCAATTGAAGTATGACTAGAAGTAAAATTGATCTATAGAAGGCAAAATACTATTCTCATCTGGATGAAAGTCACTACATGCATGTTTGCATTATGTCTCTTAAAAATGAGTTTGTGAGCTCCGATTAATAAGGTTACAGTTGTTATCTAGGGCCTACATTAGAATATAAAGAGTGTCATTCATGTGAAAAATTTAGTTGTTGTCCAAAGTAAACCGTCTGCATCAATCTGGTTTATGAGGTCCTTCAATAGCTTCTACTTGAATGTCTATCATATTTTCCCATTGCAAGTGCTTAACGAGTTGGCAACCCTACCAAAAAAATCTAAAAGAAGGCAAATATCAAACCAAAACCTAAAATGATAAAGATTTACAGATATGTCAAAATACAAAATTGTTTATAACCAAAACAAAAAGAAAATTTTACCACATGTAGTGTCTCATACAAGATACATGTTCTGCAAGTATATTTTGCATGTATTGGGAGGAGCAAGGTTTTCAAGAGGAGACAAACCATTGCATCCATGGAAAATGCTTTGAAAAAACAATTGCATGGAGTGGAAAATGCTGTAAAGAATGGCATAAAACCACAATGTCTATCATTCCAGAGGATAAAATTGGAAGAAACTACAAAATAATATATTAAAAATAAATCAGAATAGTTATCTATTTTGAATGGAAACATTGGAGATAAAAAAAACCTAGTCAAATTAGAAGTTTTTATGCAAAAACAAAACTTTGTCATGGAAAGATTTGGTGTATCCCTTAAAAAGCGTCCCTATAAGACATATTTGTTTGAACCAATGATATGTGAGATAAATAATTTTTTTAAAATAGAAAAATAAAGAATAATAAATTTTAACTTTGGTAGAAGTATGTTTATTTTAAAAATATTAATAATAAACTGTTATGATTGGTGGAAATTAATTAACTAATAGAACACAAGTGAATACAATAGTATTGCCTTATGGAAAGTACTAATAAGGAACAGAAACAAAGAACTAAAAAGGGAAACAAGGAATTCACAGGGAAATAAAAAGGTAAGGACAGTTAGTCAAATATAAAATATAGTATTTATTATTTCAAAATATCAAATTCTTTATTAATTATATATATATATATTATATACTCTATTTTTATATAAGCATTAATATATATTTTTCATATATATGTAAATAAGATATACATATGTATAGTATGTAAATTTTTAAGCAATGCAATTTTAAGCAATTCTAGACTTTTTATGATTAAAACTAAAAACAATGATTATATAATCAACATTAAGGTTTGTACATTTTTATGTCCACCATAGATGATGATATGGATTCGCTATTGAATCTTATATTCATTAGAGATAGATCCCCATATCCGGAGGGGGCTAGAGGAAATTGTTGTAGTTTCCCTAGTCTCGAGATTGTTATAATCTCACCATAAATGATGATATGGATTCCATATAAAATGAAACTTATATTCATTAGAGATGGATCTCCATATTTGGAGGGGGATAGAGGAAATTGTTATAGTTTCCCTAGTCTCGAGATTGTTATAATCTCACGTAGGTAGTATATATATTGATTGTCAATCATATGCATATGCGTAGGCTTGGAATATATTTATTGTTTCCAAGATATTCTTATGGGTAGTGCTCTATGGGATGACATGTTGATAACCCATTTTCTTAGAGTGGATCTTATATCCCTCAAGCCAAGAATCCAGAATTATGTGAATCCCGACCTAGGGGCAGCCTTAAGAATCAAATCCCCCCCTTACTAACTTAGAGTAGAGTACAAGTCTTGTAAATATTGTGTAATATTTTGTACTAATGTTGGTCTTGCAAGGAATTACATAAGGAGAATAAGAAGGGACATTACATAACCAATATTATTCATCAAGGTTATATATTAATTAGTTGTATAATACCATATAAAATATTAAAGATAAATGATAATTAAAATATAATATAACATTAAATAATAATATCTTATAAATTAAATATGATATATCAAGACATAAATTAACAAGAGAAATTAATAAACAAATCTATTATTGATAAAATATAAGTATTTCATCTATGATTAAGAAAAGAGATATAAAAAATTAGTTCACAAAGCTTAATTGAGAAAATTACATAAGGTCCCGACAAGGGACATTACAAAATAGCAGCCCAGAGCCAACACAGGGACAACAACCAAAGAACTGACTACCCAAGAAGCCAAGGCTTAACATCATAAATTTGATCTCAAAAGGAAAGAGATCCAAAGAGAACTAATAGCTGAAGAAAATATGCATTAATTTAGATCTTCAACTTCTAAAATGTTTCCACTAAAATAAACACCAACATCCATCTCCCCCTCAATAGAAGATAGCTCCACCTCAATAGGATTAGTTAGTGAGAACCTGAGAATCAATAACTTTATCTCCCAAGGACCAAGGATCCGGAAGGTGGGGGGAAATAAGAAGGTTCGAAATCATCAAGGTTCCACAAATTAAGAAAAATAGAAGCCCCAAACTTCCCCAACACCATAATCATGACCACAACATCCCAAAAGGAAAAGTCACTCCAAGAACAATCAACATCACCCTGAATGGACCCCTCAAGAAAAAAGGAGGGCAAGGATAGAAGAAGGATAGAAGAAGGATATCAGAAGGTTGGAAATTGTTGAAGTCCCCAGTCTTAAGAAAATACTCATCTTCCAAAAACCCTACTTCCACCATCATGAGGCCTCCTTCCCACAAAGAGAAACCTCTCAGAGATCCAATCATAATAACCAACTTCGCATGCAGAATAAAAAGGGAACCAACACCAACTGCATTGCAAGACTTGAGTAGAATCAACCAATACAAGAGAGTGATAAGGAAAGTTGTTAAATCAATAAAGCCCCCACTTGAAAGATCCAGAAAATGAGAACTTCTCACCAACCTTCAAACCACAAGGTAGTAGAAAAAAATGAAGGATGGAAGGCACCAACCACATGTAGAAGAAGCACAAAGCCATATACACATTAAATCACCCTCTCTTAAAGACCATATTGTACACACTAAATAGTGCACTTCTCTAAGTCATTACTTCCAAGGGAATCCATGAATGGGAAACCTTGAGAAAGCGACCTAGAGCTCCCTAGGCATGGAGTCACAAAATTGTTGATGGTGCTCTCAGCTAGAGCTATTGAAGCATGCAACCTTGCTAGTAAACCACACAATGGGAGATTCAAAGAGACAAGGGAAAGAATGCCAATATCCTCAAGAAACAATGAAAATGCAATGCAATGCAAACTATGCTAATAATGAAGATGCAAGCTAACCATGAAAGGAAAGTATTACAAACCCTTGCTAATTAAGCTATGTGAGATAATTTAAAGCATAAAGGAAACTAAGTTAGATGCCATGATAATGAAACTAAAATACAAGAAATGAAACTAGAATAGCATGTAAATGTGAAAACTAAGAATGCTCCAAATCTCCAAAGCTCCAAAGTCACCTAGAAAACCTGCAGCATAACATTAGCATAAAAAGATGGATCCTAAAATGAGAAGAGAGCTCTCCTTTTATAAGAAATGAGAAAGAATGGACCATGGAGATTAAGAGGCAAAATATTTAATCAAGGGTGGAGCATCAAAGAGGAGCAATCCATGTGCACAAATATCCTCCAATGAGAAAATAAGAGTTGACTTTTGTGTCCATATGAGACAAAAAGTGATTTTCTTCTTTTTATAAAATAAGAATAATGTTTTATTTGTGCAACTTAGGATAAGAGGAAAAGTGGGGGCTTTTTATTTAATAAAAGGGGAGGAATTTCCTTTTAAATAAATAAAGACTTTAGGATAAAATGGTTAGCCCATAGAAGATAATTGAAAATGATAAAATAGGATTGATCAAGGAAATTGATATATTTGAAAAATATTTGATTTTTGAAAATATTGATTAAGGGATTTGATAAATTGTTGAATGGGGGCCCAAAGTCTAGGCGACCATTTTAGGGTGCATACACATATAATCAACCCCTCCCACCCACAACTGGAAAAGTAGCCTCCGACCAACACCACCTAGAGAACCCAGCACAAGAGTGAGAGGTCCTAACTGGAGAAGGGAGGTGACAGAAGGGCCAAACTTGTCAAAGTGCCTTCTCTTAAGAAAGTCAACACCATCCTACCATTTCATATTTTTACACCTGTTTTAGTAGAAACTGATTGAAAAATGGAAAATTAATCAAATTTTTAAAAACATTACATATTTAGAATCTACATAATCTCGTCTATAATGAGTTTTTTCCATCAAAATACTCTACAGAAAATGCATTTAGATATTTTTCCAAAGTGTTTATTTTGTCTAAATATTGAGGTGGCCTCCAAGGTTTAGGTCAAACCAAATCCAAGGCTATGGTTACCAAGCCTTTTCCCAAACCAAAACCTAAAACAATTCTCAGGGTGGGAATTCAAATTTCATAAAATGTGGCGTTTATGGAATGTGACCTCATTCTATTTTGCAAATTTATAACATACAAAAAATAGAACATGGTCACATTCTATTTTTTTACCTTTTTAAAAAAAAATTACTACAAACTTATACTGCAACATCATGTCAAGTTCAACAAAAATGATCATTTCTGTAGTTTTTTATTATTTATTGTCTTGTTGATGAAATATTGTATTCATTATTAGAATGATTCAACCATTGGGAGTATCTTAGATAATTTTGGAAGGACTCAACCGTTGGAAATATTTGTTATAATTGAGTTCAATTGTTAATCATGGGATCTAAACAATGATAGAAGAGGAAGGAAAGGAGGGTTATAACCGTAGAGTAAATTTAAGTAGAGAAAGAGGAGGACAAACATCAAAGAGGTATAAGAATGAGGATGCAACAAATTAATAATAATGAAGCATCTGGATCCACAATAATCAAAGAGGCAACCACTAAAGATACCATGGGGTATATGATGGATGCAGAAGATGCAAATGTCAAAGAGGTGAATGTGGAAGATAATACGGTTATAGATACTAATCCAAGTATGTATTGGAATCCACCTTTCAATGATGTATAAAATGTGACAATAGACGTGATTCCAGGTACATCTTCAAATCCACCTTTGAATGCTATAGAAAATGAGATCATATATGATACCCTTTATGGTGATTTATTAGAAGCATATGCCAATGCTAAAATTGATTCAATTCTTAACATACCTTTTTAGAGAGACCTTGAAAATGAAAATCCTCCCTAAGTTGTTGAAAATGAAAATCATTTTGTTGGTGCAAATGAAAATCCTCCTCTTGTTGAAATGAAAATCCTTATGTTGTTGAAAATGAAAATCTGTCCCTAGATGAAACTGAAAATCCTTATGAACATGGTGTAAATGGAAAATTTTGTGATGTTGATAAAGAAAATTATTTTTTGAAAATTAAAAGTAATGTTTTGGATGATCTTCATGGAAAGATATCTTGGAGACGAATAAGAAAGTATGCCAATAAAATAACACATTTTTTTAATCGAAAGAAACTAACATTTCAATATCTTGTGATTCAATTTATGAGAATGTGGAAAATGAAAAATTTAGGCACTTATGTCAAAAAAAATGCATCAGTTAAACATGCTATATCTATTTCTTCTAGTGTCATTGAGTCTATTGGAAAATAGAGTCAATCTAAAGATAGGAATGTGGTACGATGAGCTATAACAACTGCTATAGTCAATAAAAAAATTGGATAAAAGAATAGTAAGAAACATTAGTGGAATTTTAAGCACACGTCCTAAAAACATTGGTAAGAGATGTAAAGAGAATAGTAAGTATTGAAAACAATCAAATAGTAAGTATTGAAAACAATCCAATCAACCAATATTGGCATTTTAGTGGTAGACTCCCAAGATCTGACATAAAATTAAATCTAGAAACTAAATCTTTGGTTGAAAAATATTGGAATGATAATACAATGGTATCATCTACTGCTAGAGATGTTTTTAAATTAAGAGTGGACTCCAAAATTCGTGATCATCATCTAAAACCCCTATTAGACACAAGCCAAACTAAATTTTATTTTTAGATGATGTTGTGTTACCTAGAAATATTACCGTAAGTCAAAGATCATTTGAAAAATGTAAGCCTTGGTATGTGAAAGTCAATAAACAATGAATATCTTGTTTTTATAAAAACACATGTACAATTTCATTATTGCTAAGATGCTTTTTCATATATACATTTTACTTTACATCCTAACATGATTATGAAAATTTGTGGTATTAATATGCCACCTGAAACAATCAAATAGTTTGTCGTAGGTTTGTTTTGTGAAAGATATAATGGGTAATTATGATTTTTAAGTTCATGTAAACTAGACAATGCACTAGTTATGGGAATTTTTCATTATTAGGAGAATGTGTGCTCGAAAGTATTGAAAACCATTTTGGACAACAATTAGTAGATATTAAAATATTTAAGAATATTGAGTATTCTTTAAAAGATGGGAAAATTGGAAAGCATTGTCAATTAATCATAAAAAATCATAGTGTACATGCATTCATGTCAAAATTTAAGAGTAAGATTGTTCCAAAATATGTGAAAGACTCTCAATATGCTAGATGGGTTGAAGCTCAATTTCACACATGTTGAAATAAAATTTCAATTAGAACTATACTATCAGTTAATGACATTGCACAATAATATACTCTTGCTCCACAAGAGGAAATTTAAGAGCAATACTACAATTCAAGGCAAGTGGCTATGTTTGTTCATATTGTTTATGGGTATGCACATGATAATATCAAAAATGAGAGGAAAATTGTGAGGGAGTACCATTTATGTTTGAGTGATAATCAAATGCACTTTTCAAAGTTTGTTCAATATTGTTTTGACATATTTTATGTTAATTTAAGAGAACAAGGAATTCATATGAGAGAACATTTCATATGGTTAGATAATTGTATGGACAATTCAAGAATACTTGAATATTTTATTGGCTTGGTAGGGATCACAAGGAAACCAATGTGCCACACAAGTGGAGGTTTTTTTAATCTGGACATGGTAAAGGAGAACATGATGGATCTGGTGCATGTGTTAAAGGAATTCTTGCTAGAGATAAATTAAATTTTGAGTATGTGGCCAGATTTAAAGATGCATGTTCGATTGTGGATTGATGCAATTCAAAATTATCTATATTATCTGTTAGAATTGTTACTCTTTCCTTGGTTGTATTTATTTACTTATTTGAGGATAAACCAAGGTATCCTTGTGTTATTTAATTAGGAGATTCCTAAGGAATCCCTACATGTATTTTTTCCTCTAGTCCAAGTGGGAGGACATGTCATTTCTTTTATTTCCTTTATTAAGGAAATTAGTTTATCCTCCTTAAGAGGATGTTGCCACTTTGCACACACATATTATGGATGATGGTATTCATAGATTGGTGAGTTAATTAGTAACTCCTCTTCTCATCTCTATAAATGAGATGCTCTCCTCTCTTATTTCAACTTTTGAAGTTATTGTAAATCTCTCTCTCTCTCTCTCACACATATTCATAATATCACAAGGGGTTTTTCTTTTATTTTCCCCTTTCAAAAATATTGTTGTCTCCATGCTTTGGCTCTTGGGTGTTTGCTCCTAATTCTTGGTTTTCTCATGGTAATACATTCTTCATTCTCTCTCTCTTGGATTATTGTTTCATCTCCTTTCTCTTTTTATTTTTCCTTACATGGTATCAAAGCTTGGGTTGCTAATCCTTGTTTGAGTGTATATTTGAAGGTTTCCATTCTTGGGAGATCACCTCTTGGAGACTTTTGTTTGAGACATAAGCTTGAGCTTCATTTTGCTAACTTCTTTGTGTTGCAGATTTGGTTTATCATTTTTCTCTAACCCTCTTTGGTCGGCTTACCGCTAAAGAATTGCATCTAAATGTTTTTTTTGTTTGGTTGGTTTATGCCAAACCCATTTCCTTTTTGCACTTGTTTGATAGCCTCAGTCGAGCAACCACAAGGCTTATCATTTTATTTCTCTAACATTTTTTGCAAGGTATTTTCTAATTAGTTCTCTTTAAAAACTAATCTTTTATTGCAGGATTCAAAAATCTATATTTCATTTTTTTCTAATCTTTGTGCATGCTGGGGATATTTGATTGGTTACAGGCATATATTCTTACCTTGCGCAAGCATTTGATCACCATGCTTCTTGCATTGTGTTACCATCCCCCATTCTATTTTTCTTGCCTTGCATAACCTTCAACTAGACTTTATTTATCCATTCCTCTCCCTTTCCTAGCTAACCAGACTTCAATCCTTCCTTGTGCAACATTAAAATTATTAAACTTAAACTTATTTATTGTCCCTTGTGTGAGTTGTCTTTCTCAGCTTGGTTTGGCTTTGTTGTTGTCCATTGTGTAACCTTTAACATGTCCTTCCTCGCGTGATCTATCCTTATCTTCCAATTTTGATTTCTAGCTCCTTGCTTGGCTCTGAGATTATCTTATAACCAGTCTTCGCCCAGCCCTCCCAAACTTGCGTAACCTATCTTCATTCATGCATGTTAGTTAGTCTCTATTCATTTTGTCATCTTCTCCCACCTCAGTCTGATATTCTCTATTTTGCATCAATGCTAGCTAAGTTTAGTTTGGAGTTTAAATTTTAGTTGACTATTTTTTTAAAATTAGTTTGACTAATTTTAAATTCATTTGTTTAAATTTAAATGTTAGCTTGACATTAATTAAATTCAAATTTCTTTGTTATATCATAATCAATTTGAAATTATTGTAATCAAATCCAAATCATTGCTTTAACGATTAGTTTATTAGTTCTTTTCAAACATTGTTTCATTAATTTAAATTTTAAAAAAAATATTTAAACTTATTGTTATTAATCATTTTTAATAACATTTCAAGATTAATTGTAAAGTTACAATCATTTCATCTTTGTTTAAATTAATACGTGTTTATTCCTTTGTTTCTCATTTCGTTCAAATAATTATATATTTTTTAATTGTTTAACAAAATTTAAATAAAAATTTAATATTGAATTTAAGTTATTCATATTGTCATTGTTAGAATTTAAACTTTCCTTGGTAATTTATGTATTTAAGGATAAACCAAGGTATCCTATTGTATTCCTCCTCTAGTCCAAGTGGGAGGACATGTCATATTTGTAATTTCCTTTATTAAGGAAAATAGATATTCCTCCTTATGAGGAATCCTACACTTGTCTCACACACTAGTGAAATGTGGCATACACAGAAATGGGAGTTACAATGTAACTCCTTTCTCACATCTCTATTAAGAGATGGATCTCCTTCTCTCAACTTATGAGATTCTTCTTCTTCTTGACTATTGTATGAGCTAAGTGTTGGATATATTCTTAATTTTCTAAGGTGTGTGTCAAAATTTTGGGCTAAATCTCCTTCCAGGTGTTTTGATTGGTCTAGGGTTTGGAAAATTCACAGGAAATTATCATAGCTGAGTTCAAAAAATCCTTACCCTAGGTCTTGTCTTTGAGGAATTTCGAATTCATGTCAAAAACTCTAAAATGTTTGCCATTTTCAAATAAACCCTACGTCATTCTCCTCATTTCTTTTCGAACGTTACTTTTTAAGTCACTTAAGTTCATTAAAGAGCACATGCATTTATTTTTCATGCGGGGGTTATATCTTTTCCTAAGTCTAGAACCCCGGTGATATAAATAACATATCCTATGTCCTAATTACCTTGTAATCTAATGTTTCGAGTTTCATTCAACTATGAATCTTTAAAGGAGATCTAACGGTGGTCGCGTATTCGCATGGAATATTTTCAAGCCATGCGAACATGCGAAATAACCATTGATTTTATAATGAAGCTTGATGCGGAAACAAGGTGGGACCACTGACAAGTATTTCACAAGTGGCGGCCTTTTATTTGTAAAGGACAGTGGGGCCGGTGACAGCAGAATCTCCAAAGTTTGAAAAGCAATAAGGGGAAGATCAGACGGCTGTCGTATAATCGCATGGGATCTTAGAAGCCTATGCGATCATGCGACAAGCCGTTGATCTTGCATTAAACCAAGCGCGATTCTCAGGTGGAACTTTTGACAGATGTACATGAATAATGTTTTCTCATTGGCTAGTATCAGCAGACACCAGTGCTCGGAAAGAAAGAAAGTACCTGACAATTTGCCAGGTGTTGCAAGCGTGGATTTTCTTTATTGACAAAGGCGAGGTGGGACTGGTAATTTGAAGGAAGACAATGACGGTGATAAATGCTAACAGGTTTTCATATGTTCGCATAAGCTTCTTTTAAGCTACGCGATCATGCGAATAACATTTTGTCTTAACGGTGGAAGTTATAAGAGACCGCCAAAAATAGAGAGGTAACGTGACGGTTAGTCGCATGTTCGCATGAGTGATTTTCACGATATGCGATCATGCGACAAGGTGACATGTGGCATTCCTGTGAGGTGGAAGTCTAGTTTAGTTTAGTTGCCCAGGTGGATATGCGAGCCAACCAAACAGCTCCAAGTGGCAAAGGTCAAATGTGGCATCCAGGTGGAGATGAGGTGGCAAGTCGACCTAATCTGAATGTGCCATGTGGCACCTGCCCTTTTTTAAAATCTATATGCAGTGGATTTTAAACAAATTCATAAAGTTCAAACTATGTCAAAAATTTGAAATTTAAATGTGACAGTTGCTTGGGAGCTGAAATTTGAAAATGATGCCGAGGACTCAATTTTTGTCTGAAATATAAAGTGTTATATACCGTTGGAATCAGGAGAAGCTGAAGAATCCATTTTTTGGATTAGTTTGTTGAAAGAAAAATGTCAAGGAAAGTAGTAACAAGAAACAACAACTTAGATCAAATTTGGTTAAAGAAGTGAGAGGATCAAATCATATTTTTGTTTTGGAGAGAATCAATTCAGTTGAAGAGATGATTGTAGTTCAAAGGCAATTGTAGAGGAAGGGGATATTTTGGGGGAAATTGACAGGTGTCTGTTGTTGGAAACTGGCTTTCCCCTTTCCTCCTATATCTTGTATTTTCTCTCATTTTGTAAGGGATGTTGGAATTAATGCTGCAGGGCAGCTTCCAGACTTGGATTTTTGTTTCCTATGTTTCTTTGTTTTAGAAGTGTACAGTTCCAGATGATTTTAATGAAAATAAAGGAATCCCGATTCAGTTTATGTTTGATGTCTTTGTGTTCATAATCTGAATTCTTGTGTATTGATTTGTAAGGCATGTCAGTATACCAATTACAAGGTACCTGTGGGTTTGAATTCGAGTGTCTTTCAAGGAGGGAGTAAGTCTCGATTTCAAGTTTTGAGAATTCTAGATTTGTATACGAATTTGATGTCCAGTAACTGGAGTGAAAAGAATGGTTTGTAAGGCATCCCATTCGGGTTTTTGAGTTGGAGTTGTGGTTTTCTGGGAATGTATGTTTGTATGACTCTATTGCCCAATGAACAAGGCACTAATCCTGGTTTGCTTTGCAGTTTTCATCATCAGATCTTTAAATCATTTCCATCTTTAATTTCATGTTTCAAAAGCATTCATGTTTATGTCTTGTGTTCCCTGAATACAAGTATTGTTAGTGATTCTTTGAAGAAATGAATCCATGGGTTAACCTGCCCGAGTTCAAAGCTCGAAGAGAAGGAGTTTATCCTTATTGTCACATTTGCCATTTTCCTAGTTCTTAGCGGATCATACAGGTGGGACCCTGTATAAGACTGGTTGAGTTGAACTCCCATGTTTTATAAGTCTGAGAACTATCCACTGATTTTCACATCTGCATAAAGGGTTTTAGCTAGTAAGTTATATGTATGCGGATCTTGTCATGTTTTAGGTGCACCTGCCTGAGTGTGTGGAACTCAAAGCAGAAGGAGGATCAAATCCTCATTAATTAGTCTTTTCTTTCCCCTTAGTTTGCATGAACAAGTAGATTTATGTTACTAGACAAAGATCCCCGGGTCTGGTATTCATATTTCTCTTTTAGAGTTGAGGGATACATGAAAAATAGCTAACACTAAGCTCTCTCTCTCTCTCTCTCTCTCTCTCTCTCTCTCTGGCATTTTTGCCACATTCATTATATCACGGGGGTTTTTTTATGCTTTTCCCCTTTCAAAAGATTATCTCCTTGTTGCCTTTTGCTTTGGTGAATGCTCCTAGTTTTGTGATTATTCATGGTAAATCTTCTTTTCCTTGCTCATTGATTAAACAATTTCCTTACTCTCAATATTTTATTATTATTTTAACATGGTATCAGAGCAGGTTGGTTTAATCCATTATTGAGTGTACAAGTGAAGGAGCTACCATATCTTGGAGCACTCCAATATCAGAGACTCTTGAGAGAGTTTATTGCTAGTATTTTTTTTTTACTAATCTGATTAAGAGAAAAAATAAAATAAAAACTTGGGTTTGGCTGGTTTACCGCCAAACCCAATTCTTCTAGTGGATACATTATTGATTTGTTTTGTGCAGGTTTGGATACTTTATTGATAAAGGAAATAAGATAAATTAAATTTTATCAAATTCTTCATTTTATCATATTAAATTTTAATTATAATATTAAATTTTGGTTTTAATATTATAATTTAAAGTTTAACAGTTTACTTTTTTTAGTTCTTATTTCCGTTCATGCTTGTATAGAATACTTTTTTCAAATTGCAATTATTGTTTCTAATTATTATTCTAAATGATATAATTATCTTGTAATGGTTGCTTTCATTTTCTTAGGGTTTCTTTTTTATATCTGTTAGTATCTTCGTAATAGGAAACATCTGTGTTCTCTAACCTTTCTTGCTTGCACCTCTTAGTAATTTCTATCTCTTATTTCGAGTAGTTGTTTGAGCTCTACATGGTAGCGGGTGGCCCTAGATCTGCGAAGAAGGAGGTCATCTTTTATTTTTGTGCGCTTGTTTCCTTATCTCTTGTTCTGCATGCAATCGCCTCTGGTTTAACTTTATCTTTCGGTTGCATGCTATCATTCTTTCTGGTTATTTCATCTTTCTGGTTTAGTTTGCATGCTAGTATACCTTCATCGCATGTTGATTTTCCATTTGAGTAGTGCATTGGTTATATTAGTTAGAATTTTTTATTGATATAGTGACTGGTTTAATTTTTATTATTTACTAATTTTTATTGATTTAGTGTATCGGGTTTGGTATCAATTTTTTATTTATTCCCAATTTATTGCCTTCTCTTACTTAAGTTGTTGTAGACTCTTCCTCTTTTCGCCGCCTTCATAGTTCTTAGCTGCACAAGATCTTGGTAGTGCCGCCTTCCTCCACTACTTCAAGATCATGACCTCCAGCTATGAGCATTTCCTTTTTGGTCAAGGATGCTTAGCAGCAGAACCAAGAGCCGTAGAATGGCCTTTGGGTGTATAATCCCTTTTCGTGGTTTTTTTTTCATATTTACTTTGTTTGCATGAGATATTTCTCTTCTTATCTCGCCTTTGTTTTATTATTTTAGGCTTGTTCAAATTTGTTGTTTTAGGGATCAATCGCCCTCTTTTTTTCTTCTGCCATTGGCACCCGAATCTCAAAGGAAGCTTGATCCTTTCTTAACCGAGTTTGTTTGTCTTTATCTCCTTTCTTTGTGTCTTTGGTAGAGCCCGTTGTGATCCTTTTTGCTGCACCGCCACCTTATCCACGTTCAGTTCTCTCGCCCTCCATTTCCTTCATTTTTTTTTGCATTTTTTTTTGTGTTTGATTGTTTGTATTGCATTTTTTTTTGTCAAAGCCTGGCGCTTTCTTTCTTGCCTTTGTCCCTGCTTTTTGGGCATTATTTTTTTGTTTCTATTTAAGCTCGGCTTCTTCATAGCTTTATCGTGGTTTTCTTTTCATATTAACTTTTTTGAGATCGTGTTTTCTATCAGCCTTTATCTTTCCTTTGTTTGAATAGCCTTATAGTGGGGCAGGGTTTTCCTTCATTTAGTCTTTGAAAACTGTGACTTTTAATTAAGTTATTATTCTCTCTCAATTTTGAGGAAGTTGCACTTGCATGTTATCCATTTCATTACTCGTAGTTCTTCCATTATTTCTATATTTATCAAATACTAGTTTGAGTATAAAGAGAAGTTCTATTTAGGTTAAGTAGTTGTAGTATTCAAATATTGGTGATTGTTAAGAAGACTCTGATCATTTATTGGTTTTTAGTATACTCTTAACTTTAACTAGAATATAGAAAACTTAGTATTGTATTATCTTAGAGATTTTGATTTTTAACAAGGGCATGTTCATGTTTCCATTTTATTTATGTGCTTTCAATCTGCATGCATTTTTTTTAGTTAGTCTCAACATTAATATTTGTAGTTATTTGTAGTATATCTATTTCAAGTATATTTCAAGTATATTTGTAGTATATATTTGATAGTCTTGTTTACCTTGCCATCATGGGTTCAATAATTTTTTGTTCACTTGTTATTGTCGATTTATTTCAGATTCAGGGTTTCATTTTTTTTAGTATTTAAGCTGAATATCGCTTAATTTAACACTCTTTGATTAGCAAGTTTCTGCAGGGTCATATCACCTTCAATTTTTTTTCTCATGTGATTATAGTGCCAGGCATCATCGCATGTAATCTGAGTTTTCCATTAACGGTTTTTTTTTTTCTGTAGGGTTTATTAGGCCATTTTATGCCTTTGTTGATCTTCATAGTTCATATCAATCATTTTTTATCACATGCACAATAAAAATTAGATTCATTTCATTTTCTAGCTCAAGCTATTAATTAAGTTTTTTAGATTCAATTCATTTTCTTTCTCCTTGCTTGCAAGAGATTCTTGTCGTTATTTGTTAATCTATAACAACTTAACCGAGATCTTCTTGCTCTTTAGTGTTCTTAGTTTCCATTTTTCCTCTGGTTGCCTTTTTTTCTTGCATGCCTCATTGGCATAGGCTTTTATAGCTTTCTGCTATTGCATGCAAGTGTATATAGTTTGATTTAAGTTCTTTTCTGATTTCTGTTAAAGGTTTCTCTATTTATCCCTAGTTTAGATCTTTGTTTTTCATCATGACCACCCTGATGCCAGAAATAAAGTTAACCAGTACAAATTATCATGCATGGAAAATGCACATGACCTTCATCTTTAGATTCTGTCATATTTTAGATATTGCAACTAATGCCAGTTCTAAACCAGCAACCTCTGCTCCTCAAGCTGACCAAACTGCTTGGCAGACTAAAAATGAGGAAGCACTTGGCTTAATCGGGATCTCCTTAAGTCCCGAATTGTATGTCTTAATTTCTACTTGTATAGAAGCCCATTAGGCTTGGGACATCCTGAAAAATACCTATGACAGTGCAGATGAAACTCGCAAAATCCAGCTTCAAGACCAACTTGAAGACCTCGGGTATACTGATTTCAACTCTGTTGATGATTTCTTGCTCAAGTTTGATTCAATTAAAGTTTTACTAACTGGTTTACAAGTTCATTTTTCTGATTTAAGGATAATCCACATTATTATTCATAAATGTTTGCCTAGACAGTTCCAACAATTTATTACAAATATTTACTCTCAATTAGCTATTCCCTCTTTAGCATCTCAACTAACTTATGTTATCTTTCAAAATATGTTGCATCAAGAGGAAGCTAAATTAATTCAATTTGGCATACTTAAATCTCATGAACATGCATATGTCTCTCAAAGTCACAATAACAATAGATCGTCTAACACTAATCAAAATAACCAAAACTATCAAAGATCTAACAATACTAATAATTCAAATAATAACTCAGGCCAACAATTTAATGATCATTACAATTTTAGGCCTTCCAATAACTATCATAATAATAATCAGTCAAATAGGCCACATTGCACCTATTGCGGTAAAAATGGTTACTTAATACATAATTGTTTTAAGAAACAAAAGAATGATCAACATAATGGAAAACCTAATGGAAATTAATCTCGTTCTACTTCACTGTCTGTTTTAGTGCTTCTAAACCACTTGAATGGATTATTGATAGTGGTGCATCTCAACATGTTACATCTCATAAGGAAGTCTTTGATTCTTTGTGACCTGATTCTATGAATATTCTCATTTCTTTAGCTGATAATCATTGCTATCAAGTTGAAGGAACTGGTAATGTTTATGTTCCAAATGGTAAATTACATGATGTGCTTTATGTTCCTGATTTGAAAGCTAACCTTATTTCTGTTCCTCAATTATGTCAAGATTATAAGGTTGAGTTTCATAAAAATAATTGTCATATCATTGATCCCAATACTGATCAGATAATTGTTGATGCTAAATTAGATGATGATAATCTCTTTAAATTTTATCAATTTTCCTCTCCTAGATACTCATTACTTACTACTGTTGATTTTCACATTTGGCATGAGAGGCTAGGACATTTAAATTCTGATTATATCTCATTAATGAAAAAATAAAATATGGTAGATGGGCTACCTAAGTTTACTCCTTCTAAGTTTGATTGCAATGGATGTATGAGTGGTAAAATGCATAGAGAATCTTTTCCCCATAAATCATCTTGGAGAGCTAATAATAAGTTAGTTTTGATTCATAGTGATCTTTTAGGTCCTATGGAAAATACTTCTATTTTAGGCTCTAAATATGCTTTAACCTTTGTTGATGATTATTCTCATAGAACTTGGATTTATTTCCTACATAGTAAAGATCAAGTCCTTGATATTTTTGTTGAATTTCATGTTTTTGTAGAAAGACAAAGTGGTTGTAAAATTTAGATTCTTAGGACTGATAATGGTACTGATATGTTAATCATGCTTTTCATTCTTATTTAAGATCTTTCGGTATCAAACATGAGCTTACTGTTCCTTAAACACCAGAATAGAATGGTGTGGCAGAACGGAAGCATAGAACAATAGTAGAAATGGCTAGATATTTTTTACATGCTAGAAATTAGATTATAAATTTTGGGCTGAAGCCATGGCATGTGCCACCTATATTCTTAATAGAACTCCTACTAAGGCCCTACCAAGTAAAACTCCTGAAGAAGTTTGGTCAGGAAGAAAACCCAATTTGTCTCATTTATGAATTTTTGGCTCCACTGCTTATGTTCACACACCTAAACAGAAAAAGAAAAAGTTAGATCCTAAATCCTCACCTCATATTTTTGTTGGCTATTCTGAGAACACTAAAGGTTATAGAATTTATGATCCTCTTACTAATAAAGTTCAAATAGCTAGAGATGTTTGCATTGCTAAAAATGGTGTCCATGACTGTTCTCAAATTTCAGATTCTAATTTTAGTCATAGCAACATCGTTCTTGTGGAGGACCAACCTCTATCTCTCAACCCTATTCCTCACATTTCTATTTCTGCACCTTCTGTTTCTACTCCTAAAGTTTTTGTTCCTTTTGTTTCTGCTCCTAACACTAAGGATAATACTAATAATTAGGATAATGATGAACAAATAGATAGTAATGAAACTCCTTCTAATGATTTTGTTCCTTCTAATAGTATCAGTGATGATGATGATGATGGTAATAATCTGTTTACTCCTCCTAGTAATATTTCTATTAATTCTAGGAGAAATCCTAAATGGTTTAAAGATTTACTTAATGAAGGTGATGATTACATTGCTAGAATGGGTGGACTTAAACCTAGAAGGATAAACTACTACAATTATGCTCTTATGACTTCTCCCTCGAATTCTAATGATCCTCAAACCTTTGCTCAAGCTAAAAATCAACCTCATTGGAAAACTGCTATGCAAGAAGAATATGACTCTTTAATTTCTAATAATACTTGGGATTTAGTTACTTTACCTCATGGTAAAAATCTGGTTTCTTGTAAATGGTTTTTCTCAAATTAAAGGAATAGACTATAATGAAACTTTTTCTCCTGTTGCTAAAATGCCTACCATTAAAGTTGTTCTTGCTTTAGCTGTGAAAATGAATTGGCCTATTCACCAAATGGATGTTAAAAGTGCCTTCTTAAATGGTGATTTGCATGAACAAATCTATATGTCTCAACCTCCTGGTTTTATTCAACAAGGTAATGAACATTTAGTCTGCAAACTAAAGAAGTCTATTTGTGGTTTATAACAATCTCCTAGAGAATGGTATTCTGAAATTAATGCTTTCTTTATTTCTCAAGGTTTTGAAAGAAGCAAAAATTATCCTAACTTGTATATCAAGCATAGTGATGATAACATTATTATTATCATTCTATATGTTGATGATTTGATTCTTACTTCTAGTTCTAACCATTTAATTTCTAATATTAAGTTCCAACTCAACCAAAAATTTCAAATGATAGATTTAGGTGTTTTACATTATTTCTTAGGAATGCAAATTTGGCAAACCCCTAAGAGTATTTTTATCTCTCAAAGTAAATATGCTAAAGATCTCCTAGATAGATTTCATATGAATGATGCTAATCCTGTTTCAATTCCATGTGATTTAGGAACCAAGTTAATGATAGATATGGAATCTCCTTTCATAGATGCTACTCCTTATAGAGAACTTGTAGGTAGTTTAATTTATCTAACCCTCACTAGACCTGATTTATCTTTTAGTGTTGGTTTAGTTTCAAGATTCATGTCCAAACCTCAACAAACTCACTTCAAAATTGCTAAAAGAATACTTCGTTATATTAAAGGTACTATTAACTTAGGATTATTTTATGATGCAAATTTTGATTTTTCTTTAAAAGGTTTTACTGATTCAAATCTAGGTGGAGACCCCAATGATGGGAAATCTACTTTTGGATATTGTTTTTATCTTGGTTCAAGTTCTATATCTTGGAAAAGTAAAAAAGAACAATCTATGTCTCTATGTTCTACTGAAGCTGAATATAAAAGTTGTACTCATGCCTCTAAAGAAGCTCTATGGCTCAGAAGAATACTTGAAGATTTGGGTCTACCTCAACAAGAATCTACACCATTGTATTGTGACAATCAAAGTGCAATAGCCTTGGCAAAGAATCCAGTTTACCATGCAAAGTCAAAGCACATTTCTCTCCACCACCACTTCATTAGAGAGCACATTGCAGAAAAGAAAGTTTCCCTCTTCCATTGCAAAGGTGAAGATCAAGTTGCAGATATTTTGACAAAACCTCTTTCTAGAGAGAAATTTGAATTTCATTGTAACAATTTGGGTTTGATACCCCTTGATGTAATTACCCCAAGTAAAGATTAAAGGGGGGTGTTACAATTTAATCTTTCCTTGGTAATTTATGTATTTAAGGATAAACCAAGGTATCCTATTGTATTCCTCCTCTAGTCCAAGTGGGAGGACATGTCATATTTGTAATTTCCTTTATTAAGGAAAATAGATATTCCTCGTTATGAGGAATCCTACACTTGTCTCACACACTAGTGAAATGTGGCATACACAGAAATGGGAGTTACAATGTAACTCCTTTCTCACATCTCTATTAAGAGATGGCTCTCCTTCTCTCAACTTATGAGATTCTTCTTCTTCTTGACTATTGTATGAGCTAAGCTCTCACTCTCTCTCTCTCTCTCTCTCTCTCTCTCTCTCTCTCTCTCTCTCTCTCATTCTTAGGCATTTTTGCCACATTCATTATATCACGGGGTTTTTTTTATGCTTTTCCCCCTTCAAAATATTGTCTCCTTGTTGCCTTTTGCTTTGGTGAATGCTCCTAGTTTTGTGATTATTCATGGTAAATCTTCTTTTCCTTGCTCATTGATTAAACAATTTCCTTACTCTCAATATTTTGTTATTATTTTAACAGTTATTAATATTAAGTTAAATCATGTTTTTTACATTCATTAGGCATCAATTGTTCATATTTCTAACCTCTTTTTGTGCTCTTAATATTTTATTAATTTAATTCCTTTGTTGCTTATTTCATTATGTCTACCTTAATACCTAAAATAAAATAAAATTTAGCATTAATTATCATGTGTGGAAAACACATATTTCAATTATATTTCTCTTTAAACACATGCTAGATATTGCCACTGGTGTGACTTCAGCTCCTCCCTCCACTGCATCTCAAGTTGATATTGATGCTTGGAATGCCAAAAATGAGGAGACACTTGGCCTCATTGGCATGTCTCTTAGTCTTGATTTATATGTTTTCATTGCAAACTGCACTGCAACCCATGCATCATGAGACATTTTAAAAACTACTTATGATAGTCTGAATGAATCCAAAAAGATTCAACTCCAAGATCAATTGGAGGATCTCAGGTATACAAATTTTAAAATGATGGATGATTTTTCACTAAAGTTTGATTCAATTTAAAGTTAATTAAATGGTTTAGGAGTTACTATTGATGATATTAGATTAATTCATATTATTTTAAAGAAATTTCTTCTTAGGCAGTTTCAACAATTTATTACTAATGTTCATTCTCAATTAGTTATTCCTAGTTTAGAAACTCAATTAACTTACATTATTTTTCAAAATTTGTTGTGTCAAGAAGAAGCTAAGTTGATTCAATTTAGAACTCTTAAATCTAATGAACATTCTTTTGTTTCTAAAAAACAAAATCCTAACTTTAGATCTAATAATCATAACAATAACAATTCTCATTCTATGCCTCATTATAACAACAATAATCATCACAATAATAATAGTCATAATAATCATCATACCAATTATAGCAATAATCATAATATTAACCATCAAAAGAATGGTCCAAATAAAAAAACCCATTGTACTTATTATGGGAAAGATGGTCATGTGACCAACAATTGCCTTAAAAAATAAAATGATAAGAAGCCTATGAATCAAGATAATAAAAATAATTAAAAATCTCATTATAATAAGGATAATGGTAATTCATCTCGTCATGTTTTTATAGTTATTTATAAGGTCTCAAATCCTTTAGAGTGGATTGTTGATAGTGGTGCACCTCAACATGTTACATCTCATAGAGAAGTTTTTTATTCTTTGCAGCCTGATACTTCAAACATACCAATTCAATTAGCTAATAATCATAGTTGTAAAGTTGAAGGTTTTGGTGATGTTTCTCTTCCTAATGGTAAATTGCATGATGTGCTTTATGTTCCTAAATTGAAAACTAATCTTCTTTCAATTTCTAAGTTATGTCAAGATTATAAAGTTGAATTTCATAAGGATATGTGTTGTGTTATTGATCCTAACACTAATCAAGTTGTTGCTAATGTTGAATTGGATCATGATAATTAGTTTAAGTTTTAGGAATTTGCCTCTTCAACGAACTCATTACATGCTAATGTGGACTTTAATATTTGGCATGAAAGGCTTGGCCACTTAAATTATGATTATATATATATGATACAAAAAGCAAATATGGCTGACGGATTGCCTCATTTTATTTCTTCCAAAATTATATGCAATGGTTGCATGAGTGGTAAGATGCATAGGGAGCCTTTTCCTCATGGTCAATCTTGGAGGGTACATAATAAGTTGAATCTCATTCATAGTAACCTTTTGGGTCCATGGAGAATAACTCCATTCAAGGTGCTAAGTGTGCTCTTACTTTTGTGGATGATTTTTCAAGAAGAACTTGGATCTATTTTTTGCATAGTAAGGATCAAGTTCTAGATATATTTGTTGAATTTCATATGTTTGTTGAAAGGCAATCTCATTTTAAGATTAAAATCCTTGGAATTGATAATGGGAAGGAATATGTCAATAATGCTTTTCATTCTTATTTGAAATCGTTTGGTATTAAACATGAGCTTACTATTCCTTATACACCACAATAAAATGGTGTGGCAGAAAGAAAACATAGAACCATTGTTGAAATGGCTAGATGTATGTTACACGCTAAAAATTTGGATTATAATTTTTGGGTTGAAGCTATGTCATGTGATACTTATCTTGTTAATAGGAATCCTACTAAATCTTTAAAGGATAAAACTCCCAAAGAAGCATGGTCAAGTAGGAAGCCCAATTTGGAAAATTTAAGGTTTTTTGGTTCCATTGCTTATGTTCACACACCTAAACAAAAGAGACAAAAATTAGATACTAAATATTCCCCTTATATATTTGTTGGGTATGATGAACACACTAAAGGAAATAAAGTTAATAATCCTACTAATAACAAAGTTCAAGTTGCTAGATATGTTTGTATTGCATAAAATGGAGTTCATGATTGCTCCAATGTTCAAGATTCAGAGTTTAGTGGAAGAAAATTTGTGGTTGTGGAGGACTAACCTCCTTCTCTAAACATTATTCCTAATGAATCTATTTCAATTTCTTCTAGTGATAATCATGATGATACTAATATGTCTACTCCCCATAGTGATGATTATGTTACTTCTAAAATAAATCCTAGATGGCTTAAAGATTTACTACATGAAGGTGATGATTATATATCTAGAATGGGTGGTCTTAAACCTAAAAGAATTAATTTCTGCAATTATGTTTTGATGAATTCTATTATGAATGTTAATGATCCTACTACATTTTAACAAGCTAACATTCAACATAATTGGAAAAAGTTCATGCAAGAGTAATATGACACTTTACTTTCTAATAACACTTGTGATTTAGTTTCTTTAACTCATGGTAAGAATTTAGTTTCATGCAAATAGTTATACAAAACAAAATTAAATGATAATAATGAGATTAGTAATTTTAAAGAAAGGCTATTAGCTAGAGTTTTTTCTCAAATTGAAGGATTAGACTATAATGAAACCTTTGCTCATGTTGATAAGATGCCTACAATCAAACTTGTGCTTGCTTTAGCTTCTAAAATGAATTGGCCTATTCACCAAATGGATGTTAAAAGTGATTTTTTAAATGGGGATTTACATCAATAAATCTATGTGTCTCAACCCGCTGGCTTTATTAAATAAGGTAATGCTCATTTAGTTTGTAAATTGAAGAAATCTATTTATGGATTAAAACAATCACCTAGGGAACATTATTCAAAAATCAATGCTTTCTTTATCTCTCAATATTTTGTTAGAAGTAGAAATGATCCTAATCTCTATATTAGACATACTCAAGATGATATTTTCATTATTATTCTTTATGTGGATGATTTGATTCTCACTTCTAGTTCAAATTCTTTAATTTCAGATATTAAGTTTCAACTTAATCAAAAATTTCAAATGACAGATTTAGGAATTTTACATTTTTTCTTAGGAATGCAAATTTGGAAAACCTCTAAGGGTATTTTCCTTTCTCAAAGTAAATATTCTAAAAATATTCTAGAACAATTTAAGAAGACTGATGTTATCCATGTTTTTGTTCCATGTGAATTAGGAACTAAGTTGATGTTAGACATGCAAACTCCTTTTGTTGATGCTACTTTGTATAGACAACTAGTTGGTAGCTTGAATAATTTAACTCTTACTAGACCCAATATTTCTTATAGTGTAGGATTAGTCTCTAGATTCATGTCAAAACCTCAACAAACTTATTTCAAAGTTGCAAAAAGAATTTTAAGATATTGTAGACACTCAAAAATGGACAAGTACTTTTAAAATCAATAAAATGGTTCAAAATCATCAAAATGCACTAATTCTCATCAAAATGGACATTATTAAATTAAAGTTGGACAAAATCATTTAAATCAAAGGAAAAATTATATAATGACATTAAATAATTAAATCAAAGCTTAAAGGGGTGAAAAACACTATATAATTGATTTTAATCAATTAATTGTATAGTTATTTAAATCAAAAATCAAAATGAACCTATTCCCCACATGGCTAATTTAATTAATTGATGGAATTTAATTAATCCTAATATCTTTCAATAACAAAAATTGAGCAACCAATGAGACTTGAGAACACAAAGCACATGGATCACTCAAAGGAATTGAATCTTGATCACACAAATTCAACTTTGAATCTCATCCACTCAATTTTGTCCTTTTGTCCAAAGCTTTGAGACAACCATTTAAATTGTCCCCCCATTTAAAAACATTGCAAATTTTTTGACTCAACCAAGGCTAAATCATGGTTACTTCACTCTACCCCCTACCCTTGGGAATTTACTATAAATAAGAGGCATTTTGAGAGCAATAAGATAAAAGAGAATTAGAGAGAAAAGCATTGTTATTATAGGCATTTTTATGAGCATTTGATAGCAATTGAGAGCATTTAGCAGTAGCATTTCAATTTATCATTTTCATAATGGATCATTGTGAGCCAGATTAAGCATTGTAGCATCATATTTTCTCATTTTAGAAGTGTCACTAGTAGGGAATACAAAGATGAGAGCTCTACTTACCACATCTAATTAGAGAACCATGGGATGTTATGGATATTAAATACATTTCTTAATTTAAATTTGTATAGCATTTGCTTTGATTTGTTAGTTAATAGTCCTAATTTCATGAAGGTGAATAGCATACACACACAAATGGCACCCACCGTGGGGCTTTAGGCCTCATTTCTAACATTTTCATCAAATTTTTGTGTGTTTTTGTTGTCACTTTTCCATGAATTTTTGTAGGAAACAGGTGAAATGACGCATATGAAGGATTAAAAGATACCTATGATCAATGTTCTGATGCCTGACAGTAATCAAATGATGCCTGCAAGATAAATTTTCACTCCTGTGAGATAAGTTGTTACGTTGGAGATAGTAAAGTGACGCCTGAGACTTAAGAAGTGTCACATTTTCACTGTCTTTTACCACCTATGACAAGCTTTACGACGCAATTTACTGCAAACTATCATGCCTAGTATCTCTTAACTGACACCTAGTATTTGTTAATTGTCACTTTAAATAGCTTATCATACACAATTTCAGTACTTTTCACACCTAGTAATTAAAGTGTTATGCCTATTGAACTTTAAATGTCGACTGTGTCACTGAAAAGTGATGCCTGCTATTTTTAAAGTTACACCTGTTAATCCTTAAGTCACGCATATTAGCTGACTAGTGACGCCTATGGCTTTTTACCTTTATTTGCTGTCAAATTTATAGATTCTATTTTTCTTACTCTCTGTCTGTATTTTTTTACTACAGATGAGCAAACACATAAAGGTTCAAAAGCCAGAGAGCAAGTTCAATCAAGAAGGGAAGGCTTTGGCTAGGAAAATCAAGAAGGAAAACTTTGCTCACATCAAATCGGTTCTTGAGGACTCACAAGAAGAAGAAAATTAGGTATATGAGAACTATCTCAAAATTGTAGATGCTTACAAAACTAATTTTGTATCACTTAATTGGATTTTTTCTCCTTAATTCAAGTTTTTCTCAAAATTTGCAAATAAGGCTTTAAGATTCAATACATAACTTTGCTTCTTCAAATTCATTTTGGTTCCCCTCATTGTTATTGTTTGTGTTGACTAACTTTGTTGGAGGAAAGCACATTAGAAAGGAGCTATAGCCAAGGTAATGTTAAAAATGACAAAAATACTCAAAAATGCCCCTAGCTTATGCTAGCTACAAGGAAAGGTAAGCCTCAAACTAGTGAATATTTTCCCTTAAATTGTGGCATTGGTGCATTTTTAAAATCTAGTAATTACAAAATAGCCTATCTTTGTTTGGAGAGTTTAGCATTTAGGCCTATGCTCTTCACTTCTTCTAGTGAATTCAAATGCCAAAGGTGTTGAAATTTTTGATTAAGAAGAAAGGTTGAGGAATCAAGCCCATAAGATCAAAGCCCCTTGTTTATAGAAGAGAGTAGAAATACTCGATTCTCTATAGTTAGTGGGTGAAATAATTAAACATTGCTTATTGTGTTTGGGAAATTAAGGAAAAGTCATGGATATGCTCTTCACCTTTTAGGTGAACCAAATTCCCAAAAACTTGTTCTTAACTCCATTTCCTTGCTTTACATGAACATGCTAGAACATTAGAGGGCCTGCCTCCCAAGAAATTACCTTAACAAGGCCAGTGAGAGGGAACGACCCAAGTGGGAGACAACTGCTTTTGCCACGGTACTTTCCAACCAACTCTTAAAAAATACACTTTTCCTTAAAAGGGAAGTGACTAGATTATGTGCAAGTGTCTTCACTTCCTCTAGTAGTCCTTTCGGGGATTGTGCCAAATCGTGCTTTTGTATGTGTGGGAAGCCCGCAAGTGGGAAAAAGAACTTGGCATGGTTTAGAATGGATTATTCATTAAATCCTTGATAAATTAGCAAGCTACCTTATAGAGCCAAACAATGTTAAAAGCCAAATTTGACTATAGGTAGACTGTGTAGAATACTTTCTTGTTCAATACTTGTGAAAAATGACCGAGAACATACACTTTAGTGTGGTTTTAGGGACATGATTAAAATTTGATGTGTGTGTTGCGATTGTGTTCCATTTTCAAACAAGAAAATTCCATAAACCTGATCTTACAATTTTTAAAATCTAAAATTTACAACCTGATCAGTAGAGTGCTGCTTGTGCACAGAGAAATACCCTGTGTCAGTAGTAAAGTCATGTCTGTGACTATTCAAAAAATACTTATCAACAATAAAGTCACGCCTAAGATATATTAAGTGACACTTGTAAAAACTAAAAAAATGTCTATCAATAGTAAAGTGCCACCTGCATACCTGCAGTGTGTCGCCTAAATCAATTCCAGTTGACACATATCACTCTTTAAGTCACGCCTACACGCAGGCAAGTGATGCCCAAAAACAAAAAAGGGAAAACAGTGAGCATTTCTTGAGGGTGTCAAAAAAATTTGGTTCCAGGTTTGGATACCCTTTTGGCTATTTTATTTGGTCCAGTACCCTGGCTAGTCAGAAATCCTGGTTTCGAGCAATTTTGAAAATTTCACAAGGATTCAGCCATAAACAAGTGAGATCAAGTCTATTTTCAAACGGTTTATGTTCATGCCTACTTTTACTCAATCATATTACATAAAGAAAACCTTGTAAGCAGGCGGGACTTATCTGAGACAAGAGCTTCCTTACCTAGGTGATACTTCTACCACCCCAAGAGTACCCCAAGAATCACCCGTTCAAGAAGTAGAAACCAACATGATGTACTACGATGGCTTGGGTAATAACAACAATAGTGGCATCGATCCAAATAATTAGGGTGATGCCAATAATGGTGGTATGGACCCAAACAATCAGGGTAACACCAATAATGGAGGAGTAGACTCAAACACTCAAGGAATTGATAACACTAACCCTAATGCTAATGGTGAACCAACTGTTGAAGATGCCACTGATGAAAGGGTTAGTGAGGCTATACAAAGTCCTTATTTCTTGAAGCTTATGGAGAAAGCAATGGAAAGAGACAAAGAAAAGCACTTTCTAGATCTAGCAAGAAAGGGACTTAAACTCCCTCGTGACTATGATGTTAATCAACTTAGACCACCCGAAGTTGAAGAGAGCCCGCTCAATATAATGAATAAGCAATTTAAGTTATTTCAGATGCAATTGGACATGATAAAACAAAGTGGGGCTCCAAAGCCCTTTTCCATAGAAGCATTATGTCCATTTCCATTTGATAAAACTCTAGTCATGGTAACATTCCCTATCAACGTAGTATTTCCCAAGTATGACAAGTACGAAGGAACATCGGATCCTCAAGATCATCTATAGGAATTTTGTGCATTGAGCTTGGAGTTCATGCATGATACCACTTATTTAATGAGATTATTTCCAAGAAGCTTAGGAGGTATGGCCATGGAGTGGTTTTTGAAATTACCATCCAGCATTTAAACCTTTGAAGAGATAGCTTCAAAATTTGTGGCACACTATTCATACAACATCAATCATGAAGTCACAATGATAACTTTATGCAATACCAAGAAAAAAGAAGGAGAAGGATTTCTCATTTTCCTACAAAGATGGAGGATGGTATTTGCTAGGTATCTTAGGAGTGTACCTAAAAAAGAGAAGATGGATATCTTCATCAATAGCTTGAGCAATGAGCTAGATTATCGGTTGAGAATGCAATGTCCTAAGACCTTCCAAGATGTTATTGAGAATGGAGTAACCATGAAAGAGGTATTAGTTAAGAGTGGAGAGTTAAAAATCTACAAAGATAATAAGAATTACAATAACAATACCTCCAATAACAACCAGAATAAGAACTTTTCTAGCAACTACAATCGGTTTGGGTTGAAGAACAGTAATGAGGGAGTGGTCAATGATAGAGTTGTCAATTCTAGTAATTTAAAAGTGACTCCCTTTTCTCTCACAAGATCACCCAATCAGGTGAACAATGCAAATCAAGTTCCAAAAGTGCCTTACAATAGCAATACCAATAGTGGCAATTCTGGGAATAATCAAGGAGGTAACAAGTCAAACAAATTCTTGGTACCAACTCCCAAGAGGAACTTCACACCTTTGGGTGAGCCTCTCAAGAAAGCATTGAGGACTCTCATTGACAACAAGATTATTAATTTACCTAGCATTCAACCCTATGAGCCACAGAATAAGCCCAACTGGTGGAGTGAGAATAGTCATTGTGAATATCATAGAATTAGAGGGCATATGACCAATGAGTGCTTACAATTGAAGAACGTGGTGCAAGACCTGATTGATAATGGTATAATCACTATTGAAGGGCCTCAAGGTAATGAAGATCACATAGCGTTTAAACAACCTTTTTATAATCATGACAAAGGTGAGTCATCCAATGGGAATAAACAAAGTAGCAACAATATCAATTTTGTGCCTCATTATGACAAAGTCGTCAATACTTTATCTAGTCATGAGCATATTGTAAATACTATTGTGATCAAGGAACAACCTCAAAAAGAAACATCTAATGTTATCACTAGGGGGCATAATTCAAGGATTACCCTACAAGGGGTTGGTCCTAAACCTGTTGGTCCTCCACAATCCAGCATTTTGGCAAAGAAATTGGCTACAATAGCAAAACCATATAGTTTGGTGGATCAACTACAAAAGACTCTAGTACAAATTTCTATCTTGGAGTTATTAAAGTTATCACCAAATCATAAGGAAATCTTAGAGAAAGCTTTAGTGGAAACTAATGTTCCTACCAACTTGGATGAAGAGAAGTTTCAGAATATGGTAGGACATCTCATTGTGCCTCATTGCCTTTCATTTTCAGACCATGATGACATGTCCATTACCCATCCCCAAAATCTTCCATTGCATATAGAAGTCTTGATTGAAAGACGTAGGGTCAAGAGAGCTCTCATAGATGGGGGAGCTGGTCTTAACATTTGCACGTTGAGTCTTGTCAAATCTCTAGGATAATCTGAGTCGTGCATTGATCCTACAAAAGGAATTACTATCAAGGCCTATGATGAAGCGAAAAGAGCTTCAAAAGGCATGATTATATTGCCCATTCAAGTTGAACCAGTCAAAAAGGACACAAAATTCCAAGTCTTAGATATGAAACTAACTTATAATGTCTTATTGGGAAGGTCATGGATCCATGAGATGCAAGTGGTTCCATCCACATATCATCAATGCATAAAATTTCCATACACGGGTGAGGAAATCACAGTTGGAGGGGATTCAAATCCTTTCCAGTATTGTAATGCACTAAAGCCTCTCCATGAATTATTCATTCCGCATAACCGAGAAGGGATTATCCAAAGGGCTACCATTGAAGACATTAAAGTGGATGATCCAAAGTTAACATTAAGTGCTACTTCTACTTCAAGTCCTCCTCGAACTAACTCAACTACATCAACTAAAGGAAAGGAGAAAGTGAGTTATGAGGGCCCAACTTCAACTGAAAATTTAGAAAGAGCATCTATACCAAAAGTAGAACTTTTCAAACCTACCAAAGAAGAGAAAGATAAAGCTAAAGAGGACCATTACAAAAAAATGAGTGAAATGATGCATACATTTGAGAAACAATGCAAAATCAGTTCCAAGGGAGTAGAGGAATATTTTGTTTCCTTATTCGACTTACCTACATCTCCAAGAACACATGGGAAACCATCCAAAGAGCATCTTCCTCATAAATATAACTCTTATTTTGTAAGAGAAATTGACAAGGCAACATTTGACAAAGAGGAAGATGAAGTTCTCCAATGGTTATATCAAGATGAATATGATAGCTCAAATACTCCCATGGAGAGAATTTAGCATATTAACATTCAAACCGATCAATATGGAAAAGGATTTGAAATAATGCAAAAAATGGGGTACAAGGGAAGAGGACCCTTAGGCAAAAGAAATAGAGGCTTGCTAGAGCCTATTGAACCTTCTTGGAGGTCAAAAGAGGAAAAATCAGGGGTAGGCTACCAGCACAAAGGAGAAAGCTCCAGCCCCATGCATGATTCATATTCTCAAGTGAATACCGTGGGATCCGAGGTTGATAGTGATGATTCTTGGGATTATGAATGGGATACTTTATCTAATGACTCATTTTATGATAAAGAGTTTTTCATGATACATACTTATGCTAAGGTCCCAAGACAACAAAATCCAAGAAATGAAGATCCCATCATACAAGAACTCAATATAGGACAAGCACTCATTAATCGACCATGGATAGAGGAATTTTGGGAACCCTCAGAGGAGGATGATTCGAATGTTAGGATTAATTTGTGTGTTGTATTTCCCACGCTATTTCCCATAGAAGTCCTTAAGGACTCAAGTGAAGAGGACTTCGATCCTTCTTCCATGGACCATCTTAAGGAAGCTCACGTCATAGACCTTAATGATACAATGTATGAACCATCCAATGAGGTCATGTCCATAATTCCAACTGATGACACTTTGCCAAATGAATCCCTATCCTTGACACATCCTGACCTTATTGATTGGGACCTAAATGAGCCAAGTGACTTACTCTATTTCCCAAATGACCAAGTAATGAACCAATACTTAAATGCGGTTGAGCCCTCTTTCACCAATGAATTTGAACCGAACATGATGAGAGCAGTGGGGGTCCAATCTCTTAATCCAAAGAAAAAAATGAAAATAAAAATAAAAAATGAATCTAGTGATGAAAACCACTATGTGGCAGCACTAGAACCAAAAAAAGTAAAGATAAAGGATGTTTCTTATGGTGAAAACCCAACTGTGGCACCAAAGGAAGAGAGGTTGGATACCCTACCCGAACATGAGGAAGAAAGGTCATTGATTCTCATAGAGCCAATAGAAAAGGTCAACATTGGAATAGAATTGGATCTGAAATTCATACACCTAGTAGCGTAACTTACACCTTTAGAAAGAAAGGATTTTATCAAGTTTTTCCAAGAAAAACAAGTGAACTTCACATGGTCCTATGTCGACATGCCAGGATTGGATCCTGACTTCATTATGCACCATTTGAATGTTAAACCAGGGGTTAAGCCCATCAAGTAGAAGTTGAGAAAGATGCACCACATGTAACTCTCCTAGTCAAAGCCGAATTGGAGAAGTTGTTAAAGGTGGGCTTTATAAGAGAAATAGCATACACACACAAATGGCACCCACCATTTTCCTTTTGTCCAAAGCTTTGAGACAACCATTTAAATTGTCCCCCCATTTATAATAATAATAATAATAAAAGTGCCTTGGTGAAAACCTAGCAATAGGCACCTTGGTAGCAAAAAAAGAGAAAAAAGATCCAAAAGGTGAAAACTTGGTAATCAAGCACCTTTTGTTCCCTCAATTCATTTCCTAGTTGCATGTGTACATATTACATTCCCAACATCTCACTTGTCAATCTTCATTGCATCCGTCATTTGTACATATTCATAATAAAACCCGTTAGCTACATTGTTGCATTGCCTATTTTGCCCTAAGTTTGTCGCATGATCACATTTATCACTTGGGGGCAAGAAAGGATTGGATTTTTGGTACGAATGAATTCAATCAGTGCTACATTCGGTCACAATATTAGAGAGAGAATTATCAGAGCTTCAGAAGAGAGAGATTTTCGTTGAACCTTTGATGGATATCATTGTTCACACCTAAGTATTCCAATCCCACAACTTGATCCTTGACCCTTCATTGACTTTATTATTCGGGATTAAAAATTGACAACACTTTAAAGATCAGAATGTTTGGAAATTCTACTTGAAAATCTTGATACATTGCAAAACACTTTGAAGTTTTCTTTTGATGATCTTTATTGAAATGACTTTTATCACATCTCTTTAGCTAATCAATGATGTTTTGACTAGATTGGAAATGATAGAGACATGATATTTTCTTACCTTTGAGTGACTGTTTTGAGGAAGATCCATCAACTTATATGAATTCATCTAAAGACATGGTCATCAAAGAACCATCGAGGACTATCACATAATATGAAGAATTGACCTTTGCTTGTTTACGCAAATGGATACCTTGGATATTTAGATCTTTTATATCTTAATACCAAAATCCACTTGCAACATTGAATCCATTGAAACCGGTATTCATACTCCCATAGTTGGTCATTCAACTAGTGAGGGTTGTAGTAGTTTCCAAAAGAGGTGTTACCAAAAGAGATTAAAAGCAGTATTCATATCATCATGATGTGGTCAGTGATGGTTGTACTTGCTTTAATGGTCCTACAATGCTCAATGATGAAAATAATTCTCTATGGTATTTCTTTGCTAAAAGCTAGTGACACCTAGTTGCATTGCATTGCATTTTCATGTTAGATTAAGTGCATGTTTGTGGTTATTTTTCCAAGGGAAAAAGGGGATTTAGTTAATCAGCTTGAGTAAAACATTAAAAAATGGGGTTCCATTAAATGTTTTCATCCTTGATTCAAATCAATCATGTGAAATTGTCTTTTGCATTCATAGCATTAATCATTATCCATTATCCATATATCAGAAAAAGCCGAAGCAAAAGATTCATACATTATTTGCATACATCTAGTTAAGAATAGAATTGCATACATCGAAAAAATAAAAAACATAGGGACATTAGTATCCATATTTACATTAAAGCTTTACATCCATACATTGAAAAATAGAAAAGCATATTCAAAAATATCATAAATCATTGCATTCATCTATCTATATCATAAATAAGATACACTGCATCCATAGCATAATCAAAGTAATTGCATCATAAAACATCATATAGCTGCATATAAAGGAGATCTCACATGTACACATCAAAAGAATCAAGGAAAGTCCATATCATCATATAAATGATCATAATATCAATGAGCCAACAATCTATATATCAAGATACAATGTCAACAAAGTGATACATCAAGTCCCGGTCAATAAACATGAAACATGATACAATAGACATCAACATGAGTAACAGCTCTATCATCAAATCATCATGATCCCGTAGCAGCACCTGATCCATCTGGACCCCTGTCATCATGTCTATCCTATGAAGGAGAAGCCTGAGAAGTGCTAACCATACTAGACCTTTGAGTCACATAAGTCATAAACTGTTGCATCAAAGTAGCCACCTGGTCTAGTCTGCCCACAATAGTAGATACATTTGTCCTCAACGACTGAACATCCCATGATAGACTATCAATACTAGGAGCTACCTGAGATGACTGACCCATTGTATACACTTAAAAATGGCTTCATTAATTAATTAAATATTTATTATTTAATTGATATTGACTTGATAAATTAATTAAATATTTATTATTTAATTAATAATTATTCTTCTATTTGTTAAATAAATTATTCAATTTATTTACTAAATTCACTATAGTCTATTCCTCTATCCTAAGTCTTCTAATTAGTCTTATTAAAGTGATTTAATTAAATACACAATCACCTAAATATGACTGAGTTTCCTAGTCCACCTCACCTACTTAGTCACCTGACACATCACTTTGGCTAAAATAAATAATTATTATTAATTATTTATTAGTATTTATCCTCACCCACACATGTCCTATTCTTAAGGGCTATGTGGCCTCATAGGACTTGGTCTCATGACCACATGTCCTCTCTTAAACTAATTCAAGAGACATTCCCTATTCCTAAGGGGCTTCTCAAGCCACCTCTAAGGGTCAAAGGTGACTCATGGGACACTTGTACAAAGAGTCCTAATGAGGAAAAGGTCTCTCCCTCTTTCTCTCTTTGGTCTTTGTGAGACACTTGACATGTGTCTTTCCCTTCCACCTTATTCTCCTCAATGTCAATGTGAGAGGAACATCATCCCTATTCTCCCTCTCACATTCCAACTACATCCCCCTTTCTCTCAACTCCTTCAACCAAGTCAATCCTAGCCCTAGGATCTTCCACCTTTCATTCTCAACCGTAGGATTATGCCACCTAGGCCTAGATCCTCCAAAAATTTATAAAAGGAGCCTCATTTCCCCTTTGTGAGCTAATAGGTATTTTTGTAATAGGCATTCAAGCAATCAAGAAATCAAGCATCCAAGCATCCAAGCATTTTAAGAGCAATCAATCCATATTATCATCATTTCATTTGCATTCCATCCATTAGATTGCATAAGCTATTGTGCACTCATTTCATAAAATCTCCACACTTTGGTAGCATCTTGGGAGAAGGCTTTATTTGGAAATCTGAGAGCTCAACCTCTTCAAGAAATCAAGGCTAGGAGGACAATGGAGACAAGCTGCATGGTAGGTGAAGGTAATTGATTTAGTTTCATCATTTTATAGTTACTTTGTATTCTTCATTATGTTGCATTAGATTGATTTATTGGCTTTCAATAGTTAATTTATCATCTCTAGTTATTAGACATCTAATTTGCATACATTTTTGGCACTACAAGGAGGGCCCAACCGGGCTTTTCACTTTCAGTTTTTAGTTTTCTGTGTGTAGATTTTTCTACAGGATATTTCGGCGCATTCACCCATAATTTCGGTGCATTCATTTTCTAACACCACAGTCACTATTTTTCTTTCTGCATTTTCACTTTCTGTCATATTTTTGCGCATTCGTTAAACTATTTTGCGCATACATATTTTTCTGCTGCGCATCAGTAATAGTTGCGCATATACACCATCTAACTATGCATTGGTATCTCTGTGTTGCGCATTCATATTTTCTTCACATTTATCAAAAAAATTTGCACATTTAGTTCACTATTTTGCGCATTTGTCATTTGCTGTGGTAGATTTCAGTTTAACAGTTGTTTAGATTTTTAGCTAACATTTTAACAAGTGTTTGTTCATTCTGGTAGTATTTAGGCTATTTTGTAGGACATAATCTTGAAGACCCCATTGCTAAAAACAAATTTTCTAACGGTTTGATTACAAATTGCCAAGGGGTTTGCAAAATAAACTATAATCTCATTTGGGCTTAAAATAAGACATGTTTTTGCTTTGTGTGTATTCTTTAGCATAGCTCAAGTGTTTGTTGTGTCTTGCTTAATCGCATATCTATAATCCCAAAATTATAACAACATATCCTCTCCCCTCGCCATTCGTGGACCTTGGGTGTAAGAAAAATTTTTATAATTTTTAGAGGGCGATCTTTGGTGGGAAAAGAGGTACTCACCCCAAGGTACAACCCAACCGGTAACAGGCTAAAGCCAAGCCCTTCCAAACCGGTATATAAAAAAATGCTAGTGTGATTAGTCTCACATTAGACAGGTGTGAATTTGTTGTAGCAACCAAAATCTCCTCCAGTACCCCAGTGGTGCGTTAAAGTCCTACTTAGTAGAGGTGAAAGCCTTGCTTTGAAAGGATTGGGAGAGCCCCCTTAATTGGGAAAATGACTTGATCACAACCACCTGAATGGATGTACTTACTAAAATCTTTTGTTTAGTGGCCAAAAACCTTCTATCTGCTGGCTCAAGGAGTCACCCAAACTCATGAAGACACCCCACATTACTCACGATTCATAGTAGAGATAGTAGTTCTTTGGGAAGTAATGACCCATTGAATTCAGAACTTGGTGTGCCCAAGAAGTGAGTGCACTATAAGGAGGAGCCCGTGCCTCCAAGTTCCTATGATGTCCGCTATGGATTTGTGTGGCTAAATTTTATTATCCTAGTGGGGATTCAGCAGATATTGTCCTTGCCAACCATAGGATTGTAAGCGTGTTTGTGCATTCATATTAGCATAGTTAGATTAAAATCATTTATGTCTTGCGTGCATGTGTTTATGCATTTTTCATTTTGCCAAAAACTAGAAAACATCAGACAAATCCAAAAATTTTCAAATCATATCAAAACTTCAAAACCTAAGCATATATCACATCATGTTGCGCATTTGATCAAATTTGTTGTGTAGCTATTCAGATTGTCTGCGCTTTTGATTTTACCAGTTTGCATCTGTCAAATTTTGTTGCACGTCTATCTCATTGTACTGCACATTAATCAATCTATCCTGCACATTTGTTGCTACGCATTTACAACAATGAGCATTTCCACAAACTTTGCAATTTTCAAAATCTCTTTTTCAGATACCCATTTTCATCCTTAGTAAGATTCTAGAAAAACAGTCGAGTTACACAGACCTCTGATCTTTAGTTTGACCATTTTCATCATTTTTCATCATTCCTTCATTAAAATTCATCAAATTATTTTCTTCCAATCTTTGAAATTCTCAAATTAGTGTTGAAACATTACCTTATCTATCAGATTTTGATCTTTGTGAGTTTACCATATCAAGATATATCATCCTTAACCACCAAACTTACTTAGGTTATTATCTCTTGATTTCCCTTTGTCATATCATAGTGAGATCTATAACTTTTATTGACTTAGAGTTTATCAAAAAAAATTTATCACTTTTCAACATGTTTCAATATCTTTTCTATCACTCACTTTCCATATCTTCTCATCAAACAAATCTTACATCCCACAATCAATTTTCGCTATTTTATGGTTCAAACTTGATCTCAGAAACTCAAACAACCTCTTAATCCAGAATCCCTATGCAATATGGAAGGAAATACTAGCAATGAGGAGAACCCTTGGTCCAAAGAGCCTCCTAAGAAAACTTCACTTTTCACATCAGATGACAAACCTACCGATGAAGAACTTAGAGATGCTACACAAGATCCTAAATTTTTCCAAGTCATGGAATGACTCTTAGGCTTGGATAAAGAGATGTATTTCCTCATGCTTGCTCAACAAGGTGCCAAGTTACTAAGTGATTTTGATGTTGCCCATCTTAGAGAACCAGCTCACACAAACAATCAAGAAATACCTAAAGGTTCTCAAGACACTCATGGAGCAAAGGAAACCAATCAGCAATCCAATGCTTCTCATAGTCATGAAAAACACACTACTTCTCAAAATGATCAGCAAAACCATGCTTCCCAAAATCATGCTTCCCACAACAATGTTTCCCAAAACTCTCAAGGAAACACGTTATCTTTGGATCCCATTCTACAACAAATCTAGATGCTTCAACAACAAATCTGTGACATCCAAACTGGATCATCAACAAAGAAGTATTCCTTGGATGATATATGTCCTTATCCTTTTGATAATAACTTAGCAATGATTCCATTCCCTCCTCATTTTGAGGTACCAAAATTTGACAAATACAAAGGGAATTCGGATCCACAAGACCACATTCGTGAGTTTTGTGCTACTTGTATTGAAGTCACTCACAATGATACTTATCTTATGCGACTATTTCCACAAAGTTTAGGAGGACAAGCCATGGAATGGTTCTCCAAACTACCCCTAGGCATTAAATCTTTCAATGAGCTTCTTGACAAATTTGTGACTCATTATTCATATAACATCAAACATGAAGTCACTATGCTTGATCTTTGCAATGCACATCAAAAGAATGGAGAACCCTTACTTTTTTGCAAAGATGGCGTCAATTGTTTGCCAAATATCCATGAATGATTCCTGAACAAGAAAAGATGGATATTTTTGTGCATAACCTTACACCAGAAATGAGTTATAGGTTACAATTGCAATGTCCACCAAACTTCAATAAGCTCATAGAAAATGGTATCAAGATTGAGGAAGCCATGGTCAGAAAAGGTGAGATTAAACTTTATTCTAAAGACAATGATGGATCCTCAAATTCCAATTCCAACAACTACAACAATGACAAATTGAAATTCTAGAATAAAAACAAAAACATTGTCAATGATGGGATTGTTGATAATCGTAATGTCAAACCAACACAACCCTTTCTCAATCTCACAAGTCAGGCCAATGCTACTCAAGGTACTTACAACAATCAATCCACAAATCAAAACACCAACAAAGATTCATCTAAAACACGGTTGCCTTTCATGTCACCTCAAAGAAACTTTACTCCTATAGGGGAATCTCTCGAATCAGCATTACGAAAGTTAATCACAAAGAAATGCATTATGCTTCCTGACATGAAAGATTTCAAACTTAGAGTGAAGCCTTCTTGGTGGGATGAGCATGATTATTGCAAATTTCACAGAGGAAAAGGACATAAAACCAATGATTGCAAAAGGCTCAAAAATGTAATTCAAGACTTAATTGAAAATGGTGAAATTAGTGTTGATGGACATACCTCAAATGAATCACATATAGCTTTCAAAGATCCACTTCCTGAGCATGAAAAAGGAGGTTCTTCCAATACTAAGAGTGACAATCAAGCCAATTATAATTCCACTCCCTATCGATATGTTGGTAACATTTCTGAATGTCATCCTTCTAAGTATTATGCCAATGCCATTACCATCAAAGGAAAATCAAAGAGTCACCCAGTCCATGTTACTACTCATGCTCAATCCAAAGTTACTCTCCAAGGAGTCCAGTCTAAACCAAATGCAACTCAAAAGTCTGTTTATGTCCCAAAGTCTACAACAAATATTTCCAACCAATACAACCTTTTGGAACAACTCAAGAAAACACCTACCCAAATATCCATCTTAGAGCTTTTGCATCTATCCCCATCTCACAAAGATATCCTTGAAAAAGCTCTCTTAGAAACCCAAGTCCCCACAAATCTAGATCATGATCAATTTCAAGCTATGGTGGGCCATTTAACAACCCCGCATTACCTATCCTTCACTGAGAATGATGACTTAGCTATTACCCAACCTCATAATGCTCCCCTACATATTGAAGTCCTTGTCTAGAGTCACAAAATCAAATGAGTACTAATAGATGGAGGAGCTGGCTTAAATATCTGTACATTGAAACTAGTCCTTGCATTGGGATTTTTTGAAAATGTTGTTGATCCCGAGAAGAAAATCATGATAAAAGCTTATGATGAGGAAGAGCGGTCATCCAAGGGGTCTATTGTTTTACCAATCAGAGTAGGTCCTATAATCAAAGATGTACCTTGCCAAGTCCTAGACATGGATCTTGCTTATAACATTCTCTTGGGAAGACCATGGATTCATTCCATGCAAGCTGTGCCATCAACCTATCATCAATGCTTGAAATTCCCTCATAATGGTCAGGAAGTCACTATCAAAGGAGACACTAATCCAGTCTAGTATTGCATTTCTATGAAGACATTTGACTCTTTGATACCTTATAACCGTACTGGATCTTCTACAACTACACCCAATGATCCTAGTAATATAGCATCAACTTCAAAATCAAATGGGATCAAGATAGATATAAAAGAAAGAAGTATGGGAGAATACACTTTATGTCAAGCTCTTTGCATCACAGAGTTACTTTTATCTCCTAGATCATATGGAAGGTCTTTGATCACTAAACAATAATCAGAACCCCCTTCAACACTTGTTTATGACACACTTATAAGTGGGGGCACAATATCCAAAGAGGTAGCTGAGCATAATGCTACTCATTTGCTTAAGTCATAGAAGAATGAAGAAGATATCAAACATGAATATATATCACCTGATGTCTATGGTAAAGGGTATACTTTACTACAAAAGATGGGATACCAAGGTGTTGGACCTATAGGGTTACAAAGAGAAGGGGTTATCAAACCAATTTTGCAAAATCCAAACTATCAAAGAGACACTATAGGATTAGGATACAAAGGAGAAGGACCAAAAGAACCAAAAGGAAAGGCAAAGATCACACCTTTTCATGAAATATCTAAAGCTCCTTCCTTGCAATTCAGAAAGAATGGTATGTATGTAGATCTTGAGAAACAAAGGATAGCACAGAGAATCATTGATAGACTTGAGGATAATGATGATTTTGACTCAAATGATTATGAATGGGATTCATTATCTGATTGTACTACAGAAATAGGAGTTGATTTTTTCCATCACTATAGTAATGATTACCATGAGGGAGAGAGTTCAAGGAGTGACTCACTAGGATTAGTCCCACGTAATACTACTCTTGTCGATCATGAGGGAAGTGAGTGTTATCTTGTGATAGACAAATCGGATGAGAGTATGGAAATAGACATCACTGATACCAGCATAAACCTTGACAACTTTTCCATCAATACCATCTTTGCCTTTGAAACTGACCCAAATGATCTAATGCCCCTTGTACATCCCGAACTTATCGATTGGGACTCTCCCGATCATCCAAAACTTGATTTATTCCATAATGATGATGCAATCATTAACTATCTTGGAATCAAAGATCATTTACCACCAGGAGATCACAAGTCAGGATTTCTGATAGAACTCAATGACATGGCCTACTTTGGTGAGAGTGCCAATCCTTTCAGTCATAAAAATATAAAAATAATCAACAGATCTAATGGTGAAAACCACTCAGTGGCAGTATTAGATCCAAAAATAGTAAAAAGAAATGACGCATCTGATGGTGAAAACCTCTTTGAGGCACCTGACAATGGAAGGATTGACACTCTTCCCAACTATCTATATTGAGAGCAATCTCCTATTCTTATAGAACCAATAGTACCTCTTAACATTGGAATAGAAGAGTCTCTGCGCATCCTCAAAGTAGCAGCATCCTTGACAGAATCAGAGAAGGAAGCTTTTGCAAAAAATTTCAAAGAAAGACAAATCAACTTTGCTTGGTCCTATGCTAATATGCCTGGCCTGGATCCAAATCTCATTATGCATCATTTATCTATCAGACCAGGTGTAAAACCAGTTAAGCAAAAGATCCACAAGATGCATCCCCATATTGTACTAATGGTTAAAGCAGAATTGAAGAAGCTCCTAGATGTTGGATTCATTCGAGCTATTGATTATGATGAGTGGATTTCAAATATTGTCCCTGTCTCAAAACTAGACAAGTCTATCAGGATTTGTATTGATTTTCAAGATCTTAATAAAGCTTGTCTAAAAGATGACTTTCCTCTGCCAAATATTGACATTATTATTGACCTGACAGCTGGGCATGAGATGTTATCATTAATGGATGGATTTTCTAGCTATAACCAAATCAAGATTGCACCAGAAGACCAATAAAATACTGCTTTTACTTGTCCATGGGGTACATACTGTTGGAATGTGATGCCTTTTGGCCTCAAAAATGCTGGAGCAACTTATCAAAGAGCAATGACCACAATCTTTCATGATATGATGCACACCATTATGGAAGATTATGTTGATGACATTTTAGCAAAATTCAAAGACATAGCTAGTCATTTGAGAGTGTTCGATACAATATTCACCCAGATGGAAAAGTACCAGATTCGACTCAATCCAAAGAAATGTGCCTTTGGTGTCACATCTAGTAAACTATTAGGGTACATTGTCTTAGCCAAAGGAATCGACGTGGATCCAGAAAAGGTTAAAGCAATATTGGAGATGGCTTCCCCCACTAACATCAGTTAGTTAAGATCCTTGCAAGGACGTCTCCATTCCATCTGAAGATTTGTTTCTCAACTAGCAGATCAAAGTCATCCCTTTCAACATTTGTTGCATAAAAATATCTTATTCCAATGGGATGATCAGTGTGAAGCAACTTTCAATAAAATCAAGCAATATCTGGCGAATCCTCCAACTTTGATGTCCCCAATTCTGGGCAAGCCACTCTTGCTCTACATTTTAGCTATGGTAGTTTCACTAGGTGCTCTACTGGCTCAGCAAGATCATGAAGGAAAAGAAAAAGCCATCTATTATATCAATCGCACCCTAGTGGGCTATGAGCTAAATTATTCTCCTATAGAAAGAGCATGTCTGGCCATTGTTTTTGCATCATAGAAGTGGCAACATTACATGTTGTCACATTCAATCCAACTCATTGCCAAGATTGATCCTTTAAAGTATCTATTAAGCAAAACAACATTGATAGGCAGATTGGCTAAGTGGGTCATGCTACTTAGTGAATTTGATATTGAATATGTAGATAGGAAAGCTATCAAAGGTCAAGTGATAGTAGATCAACTAGCAGATGCTCCATTAATAGATGACCAACCTATACATACAGAATTTCTTGATGCACACATCTTGGCTTTATCTACACAAACTTGGCAACTATATTTTGATGGATCGTATACTCAACAAGGTTTGGGAGCTGGTATTCTTTTTGTCACACCACAAGGATACACCATTCCGCAATCTTACAAGCTTCTCTTTCCTTGCACCAACAATGTAGCAGAATATGAAGCCTTGTTGATTGGTTTAAAGATGGCTTTACAATGGAAAGTAACTGAAATAAATGTCTATGGGGATTCTCAGTTGATTATAAACTGGGTTAATGATGATTATCAGACTAAAGATGATAATTTATTACCATATAAACGTATGGTTGATGACTTGAAACAATATTTCTCAGTCATCACTTTTGAGTAGATTCCTTGGCATGATAACAAGGTTGTCGATGCAATGGCAATGATTACTTCTTTGTTTGATACAGAAGATACCAAGGTCCATTTTGAGTTCTTGGTGGAATCTCTAACTTGTCCTGCATATGATGATCCTGATATGAGTATTATATGTCATCTAATTGGACACGACTCCCTAATCTATGGAAAAAATTATTCCTATCTGAAAAATGACATCCTACCCCTTGACTTATCTTGCAATCAAAAATGAACTTTTCTCTGCCAAGCCTCCCACTATGTCCTAATATCTGATACCCTTTATCGGCGAGGTCTTGATAGTACTCTCCTTTGATGTCTCAAGCATGATGAAGCTCAAACTACCTTGCAAGACGTACATGAGGGTATTTTTGGGACACATTCGAGTGGTCCCTCTTTGATGCAGGGGCATCATATGCTCTTCATAAACACAATGGAGATCCAGGTCATCAACAAGGTCATAGAGCATCTCATAATATCAATTGGTCCATCTTGCAACCGATCATGGCATTCAAAGACACAAGAAGTCATAATGTTGCATAATGTCATGTTTTGTCCAATGTTCAAATTATTGAAATATGGTTATGGAATAGGATTTAAGGGTTATTTTAGATAGAAGGGTCCTTTGATAGGTTATAGAAAGATTTCATAATGTTCTTAAAACATTTCATAAGTCAAAACATGTATTAGGTCCCATTTAGTAAGGTTATTTGCTTGAAATAATTTAAATTTGCCTTGTAATGACTTTTGGAGGGAAAGTGAATAGTTTAAATTTTATTAAGCATTTGGAGATATAACCGATGGGAATTGGTTATCAACCATCAAAACTACCTTTTCATTTGATAAATATGCTAATGTACGGCCTGGAGGGCATCATTGTACGGACTGTTCATGAAAACTGAATAAAAGGGTTTATTTTGACAGCAAATTTGAAGAGATCTTGAATTTTCTGCTTTCATTTGGATTTGATATGCATTGAAACGTGTTAGAGTATGATCTTAGACATTTATTGATGCTTATACTTCAGTTTTGAAACCAAAATAACAAGTTTTTGTTTACATTTTGCTGTACTTGACTGTAGCAGGCAGTTTCAAGGATTGTTTTGAAGTTTTTTCCAATTTCCATGGCCATTCTATGAAATGACTACTGATTCTTCATGGAATGGTTATTGTTTAACATGTACAAGTACTTCTAATCCATAAATGATCTTCTAACAATAATAGAGGTGGCCACCAAAGCAATTAACCAAAGTTTTAACAGAGTGTTCCAGGAGGAAATAGTGGGACAGTCATAATAGAAAGAGATTTGTCTTAAGGAAGGCTGTATTTGTGATTGGATTTGTGTTATTGGTAATAAAACAAAGGTGTTTTCAGGTTGATTTGAACAAAGAAACATTTGCAAGTGTGAGATCTCTTAATACCCTAGGAGCAAGGGTTTGAACATGCTTGATTTGGGGCTTTTGATGCAAATGAGCCCATAACCTGAAATTTGTTGTTGGAATGTTTAATTGGACATGAGAATAGGTGATCCTACAATTTTGGTGAGTTTTGGACAGGTTTTTGGTGAAGTTTCTTTATTAAACCTCTTGATTTGACCCTCTAAAATAGAGATAGTCACTTTTCTGGACACATTTCCCAAAGCACTTGATATTGGTTTTTTGGTATGTTATGGTTTGTCCAAAAGGGTATCTGAAACACCAATTTATTTTGCAAGTCCTTTGGGACAAGTTGGAGAAAAATCCACAAAAACGCTGCTGGAGGGCTAGTTGAAGGCTATTAGGCCTAATAGACTGTTTTGAACAAATTGTCCATTTTAGGGTGCCTAGAAGGTTGAAACTCCTTGAAACCACTTGAATCACCCTTGTTTACATATTTCAAAGCATCTCTGAAAGTTTGGAGTCATAATCTGAGGTTTTAGCCACATTTTGCCTTTGTGTGCCTTATAGGCCTATTAGGAACCTTGTGGGTTAAACAAGCATTTGGTTGGATTCCATCACCTTTCACTACCACTCTGCATCACTCTTTAGCTAAGAAACTCATGTGTATGGGTTATTATTGGCCTACCATGGAAACAGATTCCTTTCATTTTGCTAGAGCATGCAAGAAATGTCAGATACATGGAAACCTTATTCATGCTCCAGTGCAAGAGTTACATCATTTTACAACTACCTTGCCTTTCAGTTGGTGGGGGCTCGACCTCATGGGTGCTATTAACCCTCCATCTTCCAATGGTCACAAATGGATTCTCACTACAACAAAATAATTTACTAAATGGATTGAGGCCGTTCCATTGATAACCGCCACAAGGAAACAAATATCCATGTTTATCTTAAATTATATCATTTGTAGATATGGTATACCTATGTATCTCATTACTGATCATGGGAAACAATTTCAAAATCAGGACATGGATGAACTGTGTGCAAAATTCCATATCACCCATAACTATTCCACCATATACTATCCCCAAGGAAACGGCCAAGCTGAGGCGTCAAATAAAACTATTGTTAAAATCCTACAAAAGATTGTCAATGACGCTGGCTGTGACTAGCATATCCAATTGAATCTAGCCTTATGGGCTTATCGTACCTCCATCCATACTCCTACTAGAGCCACCCCATACTCCCTTATCTATGGATCTGAAGCAGTCTTGCCCCTCGAGGTCGAGTTGCCTTCACTTCGTGTCACTCTCAAAGATTTGATTCTTGATGAAGACTATAGATTTGCACGGTTGACTGAACTAGAACTGCTGGATGAACGTCGTCGGAGAGCTTATGATCATTTGAAAGTCTATCAATAGCATATGTCTCGTCAGTATAACAACAAGGTAAAGATCAGAGATTTTCAATTGGGTGACTTAGTCCTTCACGAGAATCCAAAGAATCAATTGCATCATGAAAAGAAGGGCAAGTTCGAACCCAATTGGTTAGGTCCTTTTGTAGTTATAGTAGTTTATGGTTATGGGGCTTATCAATTGTCCACACCTGAGGGAGATCCTTTGGATGAACCTCTTAATAGTATCCATCTCAAGAAGTTCTATCCTTGAAATCCCAATGCAAGGGCTATGTATATATTTTGTAAATACAAAAATTTTAAAATCCCCCAAAAAAAAAAATTCAAAAAATCAAAAGAAAACTGCAATAAAAACATGTGGTGAAAACCTGGAAACAGGCGTCATGTGTATCAAGTTAGCTCCTCTATCTATTAGGATTCTTCTAGTGTGTCTGTTCATTATATATATCCACAATTAAAATGGCTAGTCAGTCCCCATACCCACCATGTACATATCATAATAAAATGGCCAGTTTATACACCATCTATTGTATCTACCCATAATAAAAACCCATCATAGCTTGATCATTTATCATGGTCTTCATCCTAGTCTTGTTGCATCTTTCTTCATCCATAATAAGTCAGTCCATCACCTAGCTGGGGGCATGTCCTCGACCTAGTTCAGGAAGTGGATCTATGATAGTCACGACTCTTAGAGGACACAATGGAGTATTTTTACCAGAAAAAGAAAATGCAATCAAACGTTCTTTCACAATGATATCTTTATGATGAATCAGAATATGTGATCTATCATTTGAAATATGACTGTTTATCTATCGAATCTTGCCTATACATCATCACTTCAACTGATCACTATATCTTACACTATCTTTTGGCAAAAAGAAATGTATATTCATGACAAGCATGTTAGAATGATTTGTTGTAAATTATGCATTCATATCTGGATTTCATTGTTATCATGTTTCCTATGCTATTCCATGATATCTTTGACATGAGTTTGAAACTCTAAAATGTCATTGATTAGGATAGCCATGATGGGACATGGTATTTTCTTTGATTGTTGTTTGTGGGATATTTTCTGATGAAATCAAAGGAACAAATAATTGGGGTGTCTGCGCATAAGTGCCTTCATCCATTTAATAGTATTGACAACATCCCAATCATGTTGTTCTACATATGCTATTTATGGTGATACACCAACACATACCTCAACTCCAAATATTTGTTCCCTGATGGAGGGGGGGAATATTCCTTGTCTATTATGCAAACAAAACTTGGGTCATCTCAGTTTAATTATACCTAGATGCTTGTCAAGTTTGCAATATTAAACTCCATGCAAGAAGTGCTCAGGTCATCCTGGTTTAATTATACCATGATGCATGCATTTTCTTGCAACATAACGAGCTCAATGATGAAAATCAAGTTCCAGTTATTATGAAGTTCTAAGATGTTACCTAAGGTTGTGGAGATACATTCATTTCATATTGCATTTTATTTAAATAGTTCATGAATTGCATATCAATGCTCCTTTTATAGAGATTTATAGGTTACCTTTCTTATTAGGTTATCTGTTCTCTTAGTCCATTCTTCCTATGGTGGATACATTGTTATTTAAGTTGAGGACATTTGGACAACCAAAAATATTAAGACTTTTTGCATTTAACATTTTGCACTTAATCATTTAGAGACATATGTTATCTTCATTAGGAGTGTTCATTTGTATATAATTTGATCATTTATATCATGTTATCAGTAATCATATTCAATCATCTTAGGTACATTATCATTTATTACATTAGATATCCTTTTGCATTACACTCTCATTTATTATCCATTATACACATTATATATCGTTCATTCATTTGCATTACACTGTCATTTATTATTCATTATACACATTATATATCATTCATTTATTATACATTACATGCATTTTACATCATTTATTTATTATCCATTATATGTGTTTCACATCATCATCATTTATATCATTCATTTACATCATTTATTTATTATCCATTATCCACATTGTTCATCACAACATTGCATTGATAATCACATAGCATTAGTAAACTCATTTAAGACATGCATTTATATCACCATCATATGATTATTAACCATTAAGCATCAAAAATATCAAATCAGATATAAATCATTTTGCATTCTAAGACATACATTCTATGCATATTAACGTAAATCATCACATCTTGCATATGTTAGTATGCACATGTATATAAATTATCAAAGAAAATCATGATAGAACTGCATCACTGTATATATAGAGTCAATCATATAGCATCCATCATATAAAGTCCATAAAACAACAAAACTATCCAAAAGTCCAATGATATAAATCAATAACAATGTGTCCATATTCAGTGTCCATCAAGTAAAAAATATAACGATACAATGAAACATAATGGTACAATAGTGTATACAATGATCTCTCACATCTATGAGCCACTGCCTCCAGACTCTATCTGCTACTGTCTACGGGATGCAATGTGGCCCTGCGCTACTGAACTACCTGATGTTGAGGATCCACCCTGATCTCCCGAACCTATCGGTGCTCTAGGAGGGCATGATGATACACCCCCTCTACTAGTTGGTGCCTCTCTATCATGAACTACTATCCTGATAGCCACTGAGCTCTCCCTATAGCTCCCAATCCACTTATCTCGCGAGACCACCTATCTGTACACCTCTCGCTAGTAGGATATCTCCTTCCTGGCATGTATCATGGCTCTGATGCTATCTCCATGAGGACCCAACTCCTCTATGCACTATAGCTCATCTAGTAACATCTCTGACTCCCTGAGTCTCTCAAGCGCTGCATCTCGCTCATGTCTCAGCACTCCCATCTGCCTATCCATCCTCTCTATCCATCTCTCAAGACTAGGAACCCAGTCTGCCTATACCTGAGTAACTGCTAGTCAAACTAGCAGTGAATCAATATCTGGCTCCTCCTCAGCACCATCTCTCTGTAGATAGGGATCCTATCCCCCGATGTCCATCTCAGCCTGCTCATCCTGTGCCCCCACATCTGGCATCTCAGCGTCCTGCTCGTCCTGTATGTCATCAAGGATTTGTCCACCCTGTACCACACCACCTTGGGCTAATAACACATTAGCCTCATCCTTTACCTGTACAGCTGGTCCTAGTACTGGGCCAGCTGGTATCTGCACCTGTGCTACTGGTACCTATAGGGGAACTCCTACAGCTGGTTGTGCTAGCTGTGCCGGAGGCTATCTCCGTCCCTATCTAGCTGGGGGTGGCATCAATCCCCTTTGCCTCACACCACCTCCTCTCATCCGAGGACTAGCCCTATCACCTCTCCCTCCATCACCACCATCTCCTCCACCATCACCTCCACCACCTCTCCCTTGTCCTTGCCTATCTCTCCCTCGACATCTCCCATGGCATCTATTTGCTGGATCTCTCTCTGGTGGCCTAGCTACCGGATCCATCAAGCGTGGTACAAGAAAATCTCTCAAGAACTGCTCAAGATCTACAGTCATCCCAGGGTCTACCACTATCTGCCTCATGGTCCATGCCTGAAATGGCATGTCCAAAAACTCCTGTCGGGAAATATCAAAGGATGCCATAGGTCCCCAATCCTGTCTCTCTTGATGAGTCCTTGTAAACTCTATCACACCCTGGGGCATGCCCTGGATCTTTCCAAACTGGTGCAGAACCCGGCTAACCAACTATCTCTCCAAAATAAAGGGCGTCCACCCTAAAAGCCATCGTGAGTCAAAACAAAATCCCAGTTGTCACTTATTGTCCCATGGCTCACAACCTAGGTAGGGTCTCCATGTCACTGTATCCAGTGTATCAAAAGTATAGCACCAAAACTCTAAATGTCCCAGTTTTACCTTAGACAAAACTAAGTATAAATGTATGTAGGGCTGTCCTGCACCCTGAAATCTAATCGCTACTGGTCTAGTCACTACAATATGCTCCTATGCCCACACATGGAGTAATGTAACCCCTGTTGATAATGATGCACCCCTATGGTACACCACCTGATGCAAATCATGATACATATGTGCTAATAAACACACACCCCAAGCAAATTGGGTCTCATCCATCATCCGCTGTAATGTGCAGCCCCATCCAATTGAAAAACCATGTGATCTACGATTAGGGAAAATGAAACCCTCAATCACTCCAGCTAGTACCACTGGTAATGGCTCATACAAATCCACCATATCATCCCATCTAATCTCTCCCTCCTTGATGTCATCATCTCTAAAGATGGCTCTACACTTCGTCACTTTGTCATGTCGATCATAGTGTACTAACTCTCCTGTAATAGGAAGCCAAAGGATGCGATATACATCCTCTAGTGTAACTGTCATCTCCCCTGTCAGAAGATGAAAGGTACTCATCTCCGAGTGCCATCTCTTTGCTAATGCCATCATCATACTCCGGTTCACCCTAATCTTAGGTGTGTAAATAACATGATAAAGGCCAGATGCACCAATCAACAGTCTGTTAGTCTCTGACAGTGCCGATCTCAAATTTGGTGTGATGGGATATCTCTCCTGTGACATCAGAATATCAATAATGTCCTATCCAAATCAAATAAAATCAAACTATCAAATTTTGATAAACTGATCTACAACATCTATCTATCCTATTATATCAACTAAAAACATGTTCTATCACATGTTTTAATAGATGATTTTATCAATCATCTAGTATCAAGACTGGTTAACTAGCAACCATGCTACAATGTTACCTATCTTGACCTACTCGATCAAATTTACCCGCCGACAAATCCAATCAGCTTGTCAACATCTATTTTGACCTATTTGACTTTCTAATTTGACCAAATTCTATCCATCAAACAAATGCGTAGCACAGAAAAGTGCATGCGCCATAACTTTTCACATTTGCACAACAAAACATGTATGCGCAATTTTATTGCACATTTGTGCAACAAATCATCACCAATGCGCACTTTTACACAACATTTGCACCACAAAATAGTGAACCTAACATGCATGCACCATTTCCCTAAATGAATGTGCAAAACTTTAGAGTTTCTGTGCAAACGTTGCTATTTGTTGCGCATTCATGCGCCGCAATGGCGCATTCATTTCTAGCCCAAGAACAAAAAAATTTCTAATCTATTTCTAAAATTAAATCTACCCTATACATGCTAAAATTCTATTCTTACATGCATCAAATCATGAAATCACAAAGCAGGACTGAGTCACCTACCGGTTCACCCGAATTGGGTGGTCGCTGGAAGTGTCTGACCCTCTCAAAGCAGTGATTTGACAGTGGAAATAGCATCCTAGCGGCTCTGCTCTTCTCTCCCTCGCGCTCTGATCTCCAAATGACAAGTGTGCACAATGAGCTTATTGTGGACCCCTTAGCCCTATTTATAGCCTATAGACCCTATGTGCTTGGTGTGTGTGGACCCTACCTCTCATTTTTATTCCATTTCACCCCATTTTCACCCATCTTTTCTCCTATTTCTTTCATGAGATTGATTATCCAAGAAAAAAAAATCATAAGAACAAAAATTCCAATCATCTTTTTTGTTAATCAATCTCTCGAGGGGGCATGCTTAGGTCATTTCAGACATTGTCTGGGGCAAGGGCAAAATACTTGAAATTTCTTTGAAACAATGTGGCACGCACATTATTTCAAAGAGGGGCAAAATGTATACACTTAAAAATGGCTTCATTAATTAATTAAATAGTTATTATTTAATTGATATTGACTTGATAAATTAATTAAATATTTATTATTTAATTAATAATTATTCTTCTATTTGTTAAATAAATTATTCAATTTATTTACTAAATTCACTATCGTCTATTCCTCTATCCTAAGTCTTCTAATTAGTCTTATTAAAGTGATTTAATTAAATACACAATCACCTAAATATGACTGAGTTTCCTAGTCCACCTCACCTACCTAGTCACCTGACACATCACTTTGGCTAAAATAAATAATTATTATTAATTATTTATTAGTATTTATCCTCACCCACACATGTCCTATTCTTAAGGGCTATGTGGCCTCGTAGGACTTGATCTCATGACCACATGTCCTCTCTTAAAATAAGTCAAGAGACATTCCCTATTCCTAAGGGGCTTCTCAAGCCACCTCTAAGGGTCAAAGGTGACTCATGGGACACTTGTACAAAGAGTCCTAATGAGGAAAAGGTCTCTCCCTCTTTCTCTCTTTGGTCTTTGTGAGACACTTGACATGTGTCTTTCCCTTCCACCTTATTCTCCTCCATGTCAATGTGAGAGGAACATCATCCCTATTCTCCCTCTCACATTCCAACTACATCCCCCTTTCTCTCAACTCCTTCAACCAAGTCAATCCTAGCCCTAGGATCTTCCACCTTTCATTCTCAACCGTAGGATTGTGCCACCTAGGCCTAGATCCTCCAAAAATCTATAAAAGGAGCCTCATTTCCCCTTTGTGAGCTAATAGGTATTTTTTTAATAGGCATTCAAGCAATCAAGAAATCAAGCATCCAAGCATCCAAGCATTTTAAGAGCAATAAATCCATTTCATCATCATTTCATTTGCATTCCATCCATTAGATTGCATAAGCTATTGTGCACTCATTTCATAAAATCTCCACACTTTGGTAGCATCTTGGGAGAAGGCTTTATTTGGAAATCTGAGAGCTCAACCTCTTCAAGAAATCAAGGCTAGGAGGACAATGGAGACAAGCTGCATGGTAGGTGAAGGTAATTGATTTAGTTTCATCATTTTATAGTTACTTTATATTTTTCATTGTGTTGCATTAGATTGATTTATTGGCTTTTAATAGTTAATTTATCATCTCTATTTATTAGACATCTAATTTGCATACACCCATATCCTGTGATCTAGGAACCTGTGGAGGCACCTGCTGTGTTGGAATCTGATCCTATTGTACCTGATCTTGATCTTGTTGCGCTAAGGCAACTCATTGTAACTGAACCAAAGGATCCAAACCACCAGGAATCTATCTAGTAGCATCTACATGTGTCTATCTCTGAGCCCTCTGTTTCTCTGTTGTCTATCAACTACTTCTGCTCTAGGACGTACAATCTCAGCTTCGTGATCATCCCCAACTCTATCCCTAGCATGTCCACCTCTCACCCGTGGTCCATCTCATCCTCGACCCATGACCTAAGGAGCTCTCTGACCTCTCTGCACCCATCATCTCCTCCTGCCAACACTGCCATCCCCATCATCATCACCTCTGTCATCCTTCGATCTCTCATCACGTCCAAGGATAGGCTCGGCTGGATCTATAAATTGAAGGAATATGTTTTGAGCCCACCAGTTTTGATACTCATGTAACATACCAACATCAACAACACCCCCAAGAAAATCCCATCTACAGTATGCCAAATGAGTAATCTGATCACAAGAAAACTGATAATCAATCTGAGCACCCCACAAGGATCACTCTGCCTAGACTCTAGCATATAATGTTGTACCCTAGGGCATATCCTACACTCTACCATACTGTCTGGAGACTCGACCAAAGAAGAACCACTCAATCATAGTAGTAGCTCTACCAATCATCCACCGAGGAGAAAACATATATGGGAGCTCATCATCATCCTCCTTCCATCTCTCGCAACCTATATATGGATGCCACTAAACTTGATCAAGATCATCAATTTGACGGTGCCAATACTCAAGTTTTCCCAAATGATGCTAGATGACCATGCCACCCTATAGAAAGTAATAAGGAAAACCTCACCGTCGAATCCTATCTAATACTGGTCTAGTAATGGAAGATGCTCCCATATCCACAACTGAAGGATCACTGCATGTGCTAACAAAGAAGCACTCTCTTTGTATACAACCTCATGAAAATCATGATAAAGCTGAGCGAGAACATAGGAACCCCAATCAAACCATCGAGGTTGTGCAAGCAAGTCCTTGAGTATCCTACCCCATCCAACTAAGAAACCATGACCTCACCAATCATGAAGCAGTAATCCATCGATCAGACCACCCAATACTACTGGCAATGTGGGGAATGAAGTGAACTATACCCACATAATAGTGTCATCATCAATAGTGTTGTCTCTAAACACTCATCTGCAGACTGTGCTATCATAAACAGAATCATAATATACCATCTCCCCTCGATAAGGAATGTGTAACAATCTGTACACGTCCTCCGGAGTAATGTTCATCTCTCCAAAAGGTAGATGGAAGGTATTATGGTTAGAGTGCCAACGCTCTGCCATAGTGGTAAGTAGACCACAATTCAGGTGGAACTGTAGGATGTCAAGAAGAAAGCTAAGACCGCACAACTCAATCACTTAAAACTCCATAGGAGTCAAAGTGTGACCTAACTCGATGACCCAAGAAGCAACGGTCCGTATATACAACTTACAGAAATGTGCCTGTTTGGAAAAATTAAGAGAATCATATCAATTTTCTATATCAGTGAATCATTTTAAATTAATCAGTTCTATTAGAATCAAAGTATCAAGCAATCAAACCCAGTACCATTTGTTCGTGTCTCTATGTCTTGAGAATGAATTATCAATCCTACCTATCAGTTTTTCTATCCTATCAGATTGACAAATCAAATACATTGGTACAATTATCTTAATATCCTAATCAATTATTTTGTTAAACTACAATAGACCTAGCCATCCTAGGAAATCAATCAATCAGTCAGACTTATCAAATTTTTATCATAAAATCAAATCAAGTTGGAAATTTCAAAAAAAAAAAATTCAAAAATCCTGCAAGTGTCATTTTCCTATTACCACGCGGCATTTTACCTTACACGGTGTAGAAAAGGTATTACGTGGTGCTTTATTATTAACACATGTCATTTCACGTATCACGTAGTATTTCATAGCGCTAGGCAGTATTTTAAGGAGCCTAGGTGGTATTTTAAACCTAGGGTTTTATAGGCAAAAAAACATATCTAAATTGGCATAAAAACCCTACTGCTACGTAGAAACATATCAGTATTAGGTGACATTTAAAGATTTCTAAACGAAACTTGATTATGTGGAGGTGTGATTAAAAAGTGTGGATGCGACATTTAACAAGTTTACACGGCATTTAACTTTTCCTAAGTGACATTTTGCAAAACTAAATCTATGATATCATGAAAAAAATGCAATAAATGTAGAAAAAGAGCAATAAATGCACAAGGAAGGTTAAAAATGACTCACAAGAGGTCCACAGTCCAACGGCTTCTGATAGCGATGACCTCTCTCAAACTGGTGCTCGTGAATCAGGACAACCATCGTGAAAATCAATGCAGGATCAGAGCAAAATCTCAATAGTCAAAAGTGAAAATGAATAGTAAATTTAGGTTTTTCAACCTATTTAAGCTAATTTTGACCTTATTTGGAGGTAAATTTTGACCTATTGACCTAATATCAACTCATCAATCAAACTGGGGCATTATTTGAAATCAACATATCATCAATGTTTTTCAGAAATGAAAACATATTCATCAAAATCAAATCAATTTCATCAAATTTTTCAAGTCAAGTGATCAATATGTTTCATTTCTGAGGGGGCATTAGAGTATCAAATTAACATCAAATATTAGTGAATCAGAGGCATTGAAATTTTTGAACTATTATCAGTAGGGCACATATCATTTATCAAATCAAATCAGAGGCATATCATTTCAGGACCTAGCAATCAATCATATCAGTGGCATATCAGTGTATCAGTAAACCGGGACCTAAAAAGTGATCAGGACTAAAAATTTCTTTGAATCAATGTTCTTCACACATCAATTCAAAGAGGGGCATTTGTAGACACTCAAAAATGGACAAGTACTTTTAAAATCAATAAAATGGTTCAAAATCATCAAAATGCACTAATTCTCATCAAAATGGACATTATTAAATTAAAGTTGGACAAAATCATTTAAATCAAAGGAAAAATTAAATAATGACATTAAATAATTAAATCAAAGCTTAAAGGGGTGAAAAACACTATATAATTGATTTTAATCAATTAATTGTATAGTTGTTTAAATCAAAAATCAAAATGAACCTATTCCCCAAATGGATAATTTAATTAATTGATAGAATTTAATTAATCCTAATATATTTCAACAGCAAAAATTGAGCAACCAATGAGAATTGAGAACACAAAGCACATAGATCACTCAAAGGAATTGAATCTTGATCACACAAATTCAACTTTGAATCTCATCCACTCAATTTTGTTCTTTTGTCCAAAGCTTTGAGACAACTATTTAAATTGTCCCCCAATTTAAAAACATTGCAAATTTTTTGACTCAACCAAGGCTAAATCATGGTTACTTCACTCTACCCCCTACTCTTGGGAATTTACTATAAATAAGAGGCATTTTGAGAGCAATAAGATAGAAGAGAATTAGAGAGAAAAGCATTGTTATTATAGGAATTTTTATGAGCATTTGATAGCAATTAAGAGCATTTAGCATTAGCATTTCAATTTATCATTTGTACAATAGATCATTGTGAGCTAGATTAAGCATTGTAGCATCATATTTTCTCATTTTAGAAGTGTCACTAGTAGGGAATACAGAGCTGAGAGCTCTACTTACCACATCTAATTAGAGAACCATGGGATGTTATGGATATTAAATACATTTCTTAGTTTAAATTTGTATTGCATTTGCTTTGATTTGTTAGTTAATAGTCCAAATTTCATGAAGGTGAATAGCATACACACACAAATATATTAAAGGAACTATAAATTTTGGTTTATTTTATGATTCAAATACTGATTTGTATTTGAAAGGTTTTACTGATTCCGATCTAGGAGGAGATCCCAATGATGGGCAATCTACTTGTGGATATTCCTATTTTGTTGGTTTAGGTTCTATCTCTTGGAAAAGTAAAAAGAAACACTCCATTTCTCTATGTTATACTGAAGCTTAATATAAAGGATGTACCAATGCCTCCAAAGAAGCCTTATGGATTAGAAGGATACTTGAAAACTTGGGTCTACCTCAACAAGAACCTACACCTTTGTATTGTGACAACCAAAGTGCTATTGCCTAAGCAAAGAATTCTATTTATCATGCAATCACAAAGAATATTTTTATACAACATCACTTCATTAGAGAACAAGTTGAAAAAAAGAAAGTGTCACTCATCTATTGCAAGGGAGAAGATCAAGTTGTAGGTATTTTGACAAAGCTTCTCTCCAAAGAGAAATTTAAAATTCATTATAAAAATTTGGGTTTAATTCCCATTGAAGTAAACTCCCCAAGTAAAGATTAAGGGTGGGTATTAGAATGTTACTATTTCCTTGGTTGTATTTATTTATTTATTTGAGGATAAACCAAGGTATTCTTATTTTATTTTATTAGGATATTCCTAAGGAATCTCTACATGTGTTTTGTCCTCTAATCTAAGTGGGAGGACATGTAATTTATTTTATTTCCTTTATTAAGGAAATTAGTTTATCCTCTGTAAGAGGATGTTTCCACTTTGCACATGAATATTATGGATGATGGCATTCATAGATTGGTGAGTTACTTAGTAAATCCTCTTGTCATCTCTATAAAAGAGATGCTCTCCTCTCTTATTTAAACTTTTGAAGTTATTGTAAATGAGCTCTCTCTCTCTCTCTCTCTCTAGCTTTGTCATATTCATAATATCACAAGGTTTTTTTCTTTATTTTTCCCCTTCAAAAAATATTTTTGTATCCATGCTTTGGTTCTTGGGTGCTTCCTCCTAGTTCTTGGTTTTCTCATGTTAATACATTCTTCATTCTCTCTCTCTCTCTTGTATTATTTTTTCATCTCCTTTCTCTTTTTACTTTTCCTTACATTATCAAACAAAAACTCTATAATTCAACAATTTTTTTGGTTAATTGAAGAAAAGAATATTCCACCTAGACCTAATTGTGAGACAATAAGTGGATCAGTAAAATGATATTCATTTAAGAGTTCAAATACAAGCACATGGACTATGTGGACAAGGGACCTTCCATGTTTTTGTCAATTTTGTATTGCAGGTGATTGGGATGCTTGTGAGGATATAGAATGGGTCAAAGATTGGAAGCAAAGATCATTAGCACCTACTAAAAAACATGATCAATATGAAACAACAATTGAAGACAATAATCAACTATTTGCATAGAGGATTATGATCGTGTTTCAAACCTTGTACAAGAATTTAATTTAATTTTTGATATATTTATTTCAATTTATTTTTTATTAAATTACTAGATGTATATACATATAAATTTATCAAATTATATAAACGTCGTGTGTCAGTTAACTATTTCAATTTTGTTTGAAGGACATGTGTATGTTGTTGTTGTGCCTGAGGACAATGAAGAGGAAATAGAGTATAGGTTTGTTGGATGTGTTGAGACTAAACATAAGTTAGTACAACCTCAATAAGTTGATGATGGTTATCATTATCCAATAGGTTTTACGGTAGTTGTTGGCATATGGATACAAAAATATCTAACAAGTAAGAATGGTTTGCTTGCATTTGAAGACTATGAAACACATAAAAGATTATACACTACTCAAATTTGGTTGTGGAAACAAAAATAAAGCTAGTGATATTTTTTAGAAAATTTGCGAATAAAGAGTTGTGGACAATTTATATGGAAGAACATAAGACAATTATAGATGAATTACATAAAAGATTAGTTGTAGATTGTACAATGGAATAAGTCAATACAAGTATATATGTATAATTTTAGAATTTATGATATCTTGATATATAATTTATTTTTCTTTTACATCACCTTAATACATGCTACAATTCCATCCCCTTAAGCCATCCTAGAATTATATCCACTTAAGACATCCTATAATTGCATCCCCTTAAGCCATCCTAGAATTATATCCACTTAAGACATCCTATAATTGCATCCCCTTAAGACAGCTTAATTTTACATCTCCTTAGTACACCCCCTTAAGATATCCTAGAATTTCAATCTAACTAATTTTAAATTGTTGTAAAGATCCCTTGATTTTTGTTGTAGGTCTCCTACAACACCATGGTGTTGAACAACTTAACGGATACCCATTTTAAATATGGTAAGCATGATGCTCTTACATGTGTACTTAGTGTAATTTATTTGAACAAGTGTTTATTTACTTATTAAATATTCATTTATTATTACAAGTCTACATTGTACAAGATTAAGTATCTACTCGAATTACAGTCAATTTTAATATATTCTTAAACTATTTGTAAATTGGATCATTTTTTATGAACAAATGAACTATTTAAATTAATGTTATTTTGTTATATTTAATGAACTATTGAAGTTGTTTAATATTATATGCACTATTGAACTATTGAACTTGTAATCAAATTGTAATTATTTCATTATATTTAATGCACTATTGAGTTATGTTGCATCTATTTGTAATGGTTAAGGTTGCTTTCTTTTGTTATATTTGTGGTTATGGTTGCTTCATTTTAATGCACTTATTGAACTTATTTAATGGACTATTTATAGTTATGGTTGCTTTAATTTATTATATTTAATGTTGCTTCATTTTTTTATATGTAATATAATTTGTTCAATATGTTATATTTTACATCCATGTATTTTTCTACTCTTTGTATAGAAAAATGTATGTGTACACATTGTTATTTTACTATCCTAAAAAGGAAACACCTATAATTAGATGCTCTATTAAGCCCCTTTTGATGATTTCAATATTTCATATCTCTTACGCTTAATCCAACTACCTACATCCACTTATTCTGGCATTGACCATATCTCCTCAGCCCCACATTTCAATTGTAGTACTTTCTCCCAGGTACATAATGCCCAAGGTGTTATTTTAATAGAAACATAATGCCTAAGGCATTGTGTTCCCCCACAATTGGGCTCAAATTTGAATCAGGGCCTACTTCAGGTGTTTGGATAGGAAATTAGATCTCACAATCGACCTCGGTTAATTTTGAATCTTAAAATGTGTGAGAGGTATATACGTGGCCTATCTCTCCTCATTTTGACATCATGCTTCCAAAAATTAATCAAGTGAATTCAATATTTGAAGGAAAGCATCCAAGATCAAGTATTTCCCCAAGCATTCGAGGAATCTTTCAAGGCAATATTCTTCATTGTATCAAGCTTCTCTATCATGATGGCCAAGTAGAGGAGTTCTTAATCAAGAAAGAATATCCTTTGTCCATCTGCATGAATTCTTCCTTCATAGAAAGTGTTAATCAAGCATAACAACATTGAAGATCTAGGAGTGGAATTCATAGATCTTTGCATTTGTGAAGGCATAATTGATTCCTTTTTGCATTCTAAAGTTCAAAAACTAAAATTCAAGCAACATACAAGCATCTTCATAAATATGTGTGATCTCAATATCCATTTATTAAGGTACATGCATTTGCAAGGTAGATCCAACATTTACCTTTACATTTACATGCTTTCCTTTATGCAATTTCATTTCATTTTCAAGGTTGATTCCTAAATAAGGGTTTGACCAAGGAAATCCCCTTTCCACAACCTTTTCCTCATTTTTTAGTGTGCAAGAACAGGGAGAGAAGTTGTCAGGACTTAATCTGGAAACTGTGAAATCTATTGGAATGATTATGAAAGTTTCAGGCATAATCACTGGGAATAGAATGCCCTGGGATATCTATTCCTAGGAATATAATTCCCAAAGTATTTTTACCCTGCAAATCAGCCCCAAATTCAGATACAAGGTTGTATAGTCTTCTGGTTTTTGTTTCAAGTCATTACATTTGTCTATCTATTTTCCATCCATTTGTATTTTCTAAAACTTGTTATATTTTCTTATTTAGCATCTTATCTTACATCATTATATCATTTCTCCTTAAATATAACTTCCTCCAATTAATTATTGCAAAGGATCATTGAATCATTTGGTTCTTAAGTCCTACTTGAGGCTATTGGGTCATCTTACTTTTGATTATGCATTAGGCAAATAAGGACCATTCCTTACATTACATTGTTTAATTTTCCTTACTGTACATTTTTGGTAAACCTGACCTATGACATTTCCATTTTGATTTGGTATCTAGATATCTTTTTTATGCTTTGAATGCCCTCTTTTGATTTGATGGTTATATGTGCTCATTGTAATCACCCAAAATTGGGCTAATAGAACCAAAGACCCTGTTTGCCCTAATTTGGAGAAATCTCCTAATTATGTTAATTTGATTGTCTGATTATTAACATAATTCAATAAAATCAATAAAATTCCTAAATCAAGCATTTAAACATCATCAATTGATCAAAAAATTATTTTAATTACCTCTAAGCCTAATTAATTAAATCAATCTCATTAAATACATGGCTAAAGTAATTAATTGAAATAAATTAATAAAATGACTTAAAAAACATGTCAAGATCAAGATAACCATATCAAGATTAAGATACATGTGCAAAAATTAGATAACATCAGTATCAACATGGTAACAAGGAATCAAATGATAATATTAATATATATATATATATATATATATCAAAGTCCAAAGTGTCTCGAAAAAGTATATCGATCAAAAATAATACATAATACATCAGAATGTATATCAAACGATACATATATGTCAAAGTGATACATCAAGAGTACAAACAATGATCAAGTATGGCTCCCACCCTCATCATCTCGAGGAGGATCAGGAGGAGGAGCATCAGCTCTAGTAGCTACTAAAGGCGACATCGCACCCTCATACTATTATGCTATAACATAATACAAATGAGCTCTTTGTGTTGTAGGAATAATTGAACAATATAAATTAAATTAATAAGCGGTTCTATGTCCCTAGTGGGAATCTGTGTGAGCATATATGTCTCTCTCTTCTTTCAAGGTGGTTATCTATTCATCTTTGTCAGCTCTTAGATCAGCAAGCCTAGCCTGTAAAGTGGTGACCTCTATCCGCAAAGAAGCCCTCTCCTATTCGCATACAAATAACAGATCCCTGTCACTATCTAAAGGAAGACCTCGAGGTGGCTACCCTCCTCCTCCACCACTGGTCTCTCTAGGAACCCTTTGTTGTTGTTGTGAATGGGAAAAAAAAGGACCAACATCTCTCTATGGGGGCACAACTCTAAATCTCCTATGTCGAACCTATTGGTATCCATCCCCCCTATTGGTCTCCATCCCCTCCAGGTGCTTGTCATCTCCCTTCACCTCTACCCCCACCATCTCCACCCCCATCTCCACCGTCACCTCCACCATCATCTCCATCTCCATCTCCATCTCCATCTCCTCTGCCTCTACCCCTATCCCTACCTCTCCCTTTATCCATACCCCTACTGACACGGGCTTGATCTAGACCATCCTCTTTTCTTTATTGTTATAATCTTAAAAAATCCAAAAATCCCTACCCTTAAGTCGCTAATCCTCTTTTCTTTATTGCTATAATTTTTAGAAGGCCTATCGGTTGAGGTAAAAGGCTCTTGGGAGTGACCCAAGTGAGGATAGGTAGAAGCCAACCCTTCCACCTCACTATAATAAATACGCTTCCTTGAGATGAAAATCTCGAAAGACTTAGTCAATTTTTTCCTTGGAACCATGATTTGATCATTCCTTGGACATGCTTATATCTTATGTAGAGCACAACCGCTTAATTATTACTTGCAAGACCACAAATGCAAGTATTGATAGGGCTATAGGCCTCAATCTCGCTTGCAAGACTATGGGAGATGATTATGAACGGATGCCCTCATTAAATCCTCTATGCTAGAAACCACCTGGATTACTGCCAAAAGGTTGGTAATGCTTATGCAAGGAAAATAGTAATTGCCCCAAGAAGTTCATCATATCGAGCCCTTCTAGATGTTACTACTCAACTAATATGGTCTCTAACATCCATTGTGTGTTGTTGGACTATCATATTCTGAGGATTCTTTGAGTGTGTTCCTAAGATAATGAACAAGCATTTCCAATCTCTGCCAAGTTCATAGGGAAACTAGGTGTGTTTGTGGTCTAAACAAAACTCTTCTTGATGTGTTTGAATTAATTTCAAAGATAAAAACCCTAAATGAACAATCACATACATTTTAAAACACTCAGACCCACTGGAATCAAATAAACAAATCCTAATATTTGACAAATTTGATAAAAAAATTCCCTCGGACTAGTCATTAGAAGGTTGCATCTGGTATTTATAGTCACTTTTGGAATCTCGGGTCGCATTTGGTAAAAAACAAGCTCACATCTGGTTAATTTCGGGTCGCATTTGGTTAAGTGTCACATCTAGTTAATCCTGGGTCGCATTTGGGAAAAATATTGTATCTGGGATTTCTAGGATCGCATTTGGTAAATTACCCTCTCAGCTCACATTTAGAGGGTCGCATTTGGGACAAAGAGCATTTATGCACATGCTAGAACCTAGAATTTTACATTTTTGGATACCCTTTTGAGCCCTATGTCAAGTTCAGTCATTATAGTCAGCCAATCATATTGGAAAAATATCAAAAAAATTACCCAAACTTTGAGAGGACATAACTTTTCACTCAATGATTGAAATTGCAAACTATTTTCATCATCGAAAAGATAATCAAGAAATCTATTTCAGTCTCATAAATAGTGTGTTTTTGGCGACCCAATTTTTTAGTCCGACAACAGTCTCAACTCTAAAAAATGAGCAGAAACCTCTGAAAATCCAAATTACTAAAACATAGAAAAATACCAAAAAAATATGAAAATTTTGGATTTTGATTTTTCTTCTATTTCATCCCTATGGTCTTCTCATTATGATCACACATTGAAACAAGGTGTTAAATATTTTCATCCATTATATAATCAAGCAAATCACAACATGGATGATCGATCTATCTTCATCCTCATGGAGCAATGTCAAGCTTTGTGATCAGAAATTTGAGAAATGAAGAAAGAAAAGGAGACCCCATCAGACAAGTATTCTTTACGATGAATATGCCCTTTTCTCTTTGAGAATGATATCCACATGTCATCATCTCCTTTAAATATGGAGACAACAATGTATGACAGTCCAATCTTTGATCAAGAGACTATGATACAATCTCATGATAATCCTATCTTTGATAAAGAAAATGAAGAAACAGATATATCGTATTCACTTGAGAGTCTTATTTATCTGCAAGAACATCAAGAAGAACCTAATCATCCCTTGGAGAGAATCTTCATTCCTTTGGGACAATCTTATGAATCAACATTACAAGAACTTCTTGAACACAATCTCATCACGATGCCTCAAATCACTTCACGTGGTTTTGTATTATTGAGAAACTATTGTGCCTATCATTAAAATAATGAGCACAAGACTACAAATTGCATGGATTTAAAACATAAAATCCAAGATATCGTTGATGATGATATCATTGAAGTTGAAAATTCTAACGAATCATCTAATTAAGAACAAGACACTAATCTCAAGCAAGATTAAATTCATGAACCTATATCTAGTAGTGGTTCTCATTCCATGTCTACTTCTTCCAATATTCATTAATCTCCTAAAGTAGTAAATCTAGCCAACATGCCTATGTCAAACTAAGAACCTAATGTTTTTCATACTGACTATGCCTACCCTCAAGGGCTACCTCTAAAAGAAATCCAAGCTAATCTACAAGTTTTTGCAAGTCTTTTTAATGTTTCAACAATCAAAGATCCCAAGATTTTGTGTGCTTCAATGCCTATTCAAAATTATACTCCATTAGCCCTTCAAGAATCCCTCATGTAGATCAAAACTTCTACCTTGTCCTTAGAGGTGGCTCCATGTCAAGAGGACAATTCAAAGTGTGAAGAAACAAATATCAGTAATGATCAATATCAGGATATCCTTCCTCATCCAACAGTTGACCCATGTTCCATATCCCAAGAAATATATGATGATTCAGTCACCCCCTTTCACTTCTTCTAAGAACATATCCCTTCATCTCAAGAGCTACATAGTCCTCCATGTCCCATATCCTATCTACATGCTAAGAAAGATCAAGAGAAAAAACACTTTTACTATGCTATCCAAATATCATTGTCAAGATCATAGTATTCCCTTACCCTCTTGTGATACTCCTCCATATCCACCTCAAAAATCCCCCATTCTTCCTAATCATTAGAATAACAAGAAATACCCTCAAGCTTTAGCTGCTCCTATCAAATTTGCTCCTATAAAATTTACTCAAGCACCTATTGATATAAAGATGAATCCTAAAGGTGAGAGCCTTGGCTATGTAGCTCACTATATAGATGTTGATATCTCTATCCATTATCCATCTTCACTATCCTCCAAATCCATCCTTGCTCCCTATATCCCAAAGTTGAAACCTTCATATCTTCCATCTATATTAGGTCCTTATATCCCTTCATCCACTATGCCTATCACTCCTAGCTTGTCATCTACTCACCCTATCTCTCCCCAATATAAACAAAGACATGCATTCTTGAATCCTCCATGTCAACCCATCCATATGAACCCACCATATCATCCCTATTCATCCATAATTTCCAAGTCTTTTGGAAGAAATTTGGATGTACAACAAGTAAATCATAAATTCAAGAATCCACTTAGATATGAAGATCACTATGTCTAGTTTAATTGACATGTGAATACAAAGAAAAAATAAATATTCAAGAGACCACAAAGGTCCACTAAGAAAATAAATAAATCAAAGAAGATATGGGTTCCTAAATCCATCATTGAAGAAGTATATGCTAAAGCATCCAAAATAAAAGAAGAATCAAAAGTTATGTGGATTCCCAAGTCTCTTTTAAAGGACTTGGTTACAAAACAAAAATCAAAGTTGGCATTCAAGCTTCCAAATACTTTTCCTCCATCTCCTTCCAAACACCTTCCATCCTCTCCTACATAAAAGCCTCAAGTTATTCCATCTATTTTTCCTCCATCAGTCCATTACCCTTCAAGGTATGTGTTAATCTTGATCTCTTCATCCTATCCACCTATCCCTATGCAAAACTTTCAATATCCTACACCTACCTACTATCCTTCTATCCCCTATTCTTTTATTCCTCTTATCTAATCCATTATATAAATCCTTGGCTACCATCTCCCTTATCTTCCATATCATTCCTTACCATCACCCCATCAACATTTTTGAGCATATCTTTCAATGACCTTGGCCCATCATAACATATACTTGAAAGGAGCATTATCCAAAGACAAAGAGGCTTGAGTCCCTTCCAAAAATTAGAAAAATACAAAATAATCAAAATAACACAAAAAAAAGAAGAAAAAAAAAGAAGAGAAAATGTGCCTTGGTGAAAACTTAGTAAACAAGCGCCTTGGTAGCAAAAATAAAAAGAAATAAATTCATCCTATGGTGAAAACAACTTCTTGTAACACTTTGGACAAGTACCATGATGAAAACCTAGCAAAAAGGCATCATGTGTAATTCCTTCTTCTCGTAATCTATCCTTGGAGACAAGTTCCATCCATGATATCTTATCCACCATAACCTCCACCATCCATATTTGATGTGGGGCAGGGATGGAGGATACAATGATGGATAGTCCAAACCTACACCAACACTTATAACAACAACAATCACAACGAAATACTACAAAATAATGCTTCAAGATAGAATTTCATTCAACATGCCTGACTGTGAGGCCTTTTGGGTTTTAGCCTTATACAATGAAATTATAAAGTATCTCAGCAATCTCCTAGCTAGTCCAACTCTGAAACACATCAGCAACTAATGGAAACACTAAGGCAGATCTAAACTTGAGCTTGCAAGCCTCCAAGCAATCTCCTTGTCTCCAAGCATGCAAACCACTAGCTCTGCTATTACAGTATCATATAACCACCTAAATTTCAAGATCTCATAGGATCTATTTATGATTCTACCCTAATATTACCATCATCTAATACATCTACATCAACCCAAGCTCTCAACATATAGCCAGCTAAGCCACAAGTCGTCTAGTCAGACATTTAATTACATTATAGATCCAGCCAGGAAAAGTAAACAAAAAATAAATAAAGAATGAAAAAAACTCGATGTGAGGTTACATTTAGGTCCACACATGATCCAAGAACATGTCCCTAACTTATCAAGATCCCATCTCATCATACGGAACCGTGCAAGATGAAAAACTCCACGTTTCACGTGAAACTGGCTGAAAATTGATACCAGAGGAAAATGGTCATAACTCCCAACTTATAATGAATTAGGATTTACAGTCTTGGGAAAAGATATTATTTTAGGTCCTCTTTAATTCCCTAAGACCGAAAAGGCTGATTCATTAAGGATCAATGGCTACACGATGTACAATTAGCACGCGAAAAGCAGGAAAATACGGCTCCAACAGTAAGGAAAACAACTCTAACTTTGAAATAGTCCATCCAATCCTTATGTACTCATAGGAGAAGGTTCCAAAATATATCCTCAACATCATGTAAGCTTCTCACAACATGAAACCAATAAATGCAAATATTATCATGCAAACAACATACAGGCACAGAAAATAGGAAATGTTTTTGGTTGATGCAAGATTGCTCAAAGACCCAAGATGCTCCTGCATAAAACACCCCAGGTAAATAAAAAGTTCTCATGAACGTCTTAAGGGAATTAGGACAGGTATGCCATATCTATTCTTAACCCATATCTCCTATGTTCCTTCATTCCATGTTGTCTTCACTTTATCTATTGTCACACTCAGCAAATTATCTTGCCCTACACTTTTGTCATCTTTCCTTTCTGTAACTGACAAAAACTAATTTTGACCATCTTTTCCACTATCAATTACACCAGTACTTTGGTGAATCACATCTTCTCTAGACTTACTAATCATCTCAGCATCATCTGCATTCCTTTGTGTCACTAGTGTCATCATTTTTTGCACTATCTTTGTCAGAAAGACTATCTGCCTCTTAATCTCTATAAATTCCTCAGTCGTATCATTCTCCTTTCCTTTCAAAATTGGCTCCCTTTCATCCACATGAATAGGTTCATCAAATCTCTGCTCCTAATGTTTTTCACTGTCACAAGGACAACACCTGGTAACTCCACATCCCCTAGTCCCTACTTCCTGCAAATGTAACAACTTATGCCTGGATCCACCATGCATTACCACATATGTATTTGCATGACCATCAAACATAACATGTCTATAAAATTTCCAAGGTCTCCCAAGCAATAGATGACAAGCATCCATAGGCAATACATCACACAATATTTCATCATGATAAGATCCAATCTAAAAATTAACCAAGGATTTCTCTTCAATCCTAACCCTAGACACATCTTGTATCCAACTAATCTAATAAGGGTTAGGGTGTTTCTTCCTTTCCAAGTTCAACTTACTAACCATCTCTTCTGAAACAAAGTTTTTAGAACCACCACCATCAACTATAACATTACATACCTTATTCTTGCACTTACATCTGGTTCTGAACAAATTTCTTCTTTGCACCGGTTCTTTAGCACATGTAACCAACCTCCTAGTGATAAGAAATTCACCTTTTCTACAACATTCTCTATGTCTTCTTCGGCAGTTAGTGCAACTCTTTTTCTAGGACATTGAAAACTTCTATGACCCTCTTCACCACACTGAAAACAAGTAGCAATGAACTCATTTTTCCATCTTCCTCTCTGTCCATTATTTTAGTTCTTAGTGACTTGACCACTGCCAGATCCTTCATCAGTCTTCTTAGGATTCTCTACTCCATTACCTCCAACAATTGTTTCATTAGTCTTACCACCTCAGTTCCTATTATTTTATCTTCCTTCAAACCTCTTGTTCAACTTCTCCTCAATCTTTAATGCCATCTAATAAGCATCTCCTATAGCTATCATCCGAACAATAAGTAACTCTTCTTGAATACTAGGTCTCAAGCCATAAACATACCTAGCAACCTTCTCTTTATCAGCTTCAGAATGACTAGTTCTAATCAGGATTCTGTAAAACTCCTTAGTATACTCCTATACTAATTTTTTGTTTTTCTTCAAGGCTTGCATTTTCTTAAAAATTTCTAACTCATAATCCACCGAAATGAATTACTTTTTCAACTTTTCAACCATTCAGTCCCATCTAGTGATATTTTATTTTCCTCTTCTACTTCTTTCCAATTGAACTTCTCTCCACCAAATATTTGCATGACCCTTTAGCTTAGTCTTTGAAAATTGAACTCTATTAGGATCTTCTATTTCTTCATACTCAAAGTACTCATCTATCTCATTAATCCAATCAATCAACTCTTTTGGCCTAAGGCTTCCAACAAATGTAGAAACTTTGATCTTAGGTCTCTTCCTAATTTTAAACATAGCCTTCAGGATTGTAGTTTCTTCTAGATCCCTGGCTTCTTCTATAGCTTCTTCAAAATGATCTTCTTCCTCATACTCATCTTCACTATCTTCTTTCAATGTATTCTTCTTTCTCAATTCCTCTTGTAGATCTTGCACTTGTTTCTGCAAAGCCCTAAAATTGTCAAGATTGAATTCCCCAGCAGGTTCTTCCTCTGAGATCTCACGAGCTCTCCTCGGAGGCATCTTCAATCCAAGATCCTAGTGCAAACTACCTCACCTTTGATGATCTATCCACACACTTAGGCTCTTCAAGCTCTGATACCACTTGACATAGGGTAGGGATGGAGGATCCAATGATGGATAGTCCAAACCTACACCAGTACTTATAACAACAACAATCACAGCGGAATACTAAAAAATAATGCTTCAAAATATAATTTCATTCAACATGCCCAGTTGTGAGGCCTTCTAGGTTTTGGCCTTATACAATGAAATTACAAAGTATCTTAGCAATAGCCTAGCTAGACCAGCTCTTAAACACATCAAAAACTGATGGAAACACTAAGGCAGATCTAAACTTGAGCTCGCAAGCCTCCAAGCAATCTCCTTGTCTCCAAGCATGCAAACCACTAGCTCTGCTATTACAATATCAGATAACCACCTAATTTTCAAGATCTTACAAGATCTAGTTATGATTCTAACCTAATATTACCATCTTCTAATACCTCTACATCAACCCAAGCTCTCAATATATAGCCATCTAAGCCACAAGTCCGCCAGTCAGGCATTTAATTACATTATAGATCTAGCTAGGAAAAGTAAACCAAAACTAAATAAAGAATGAACAAAACTCAATGCAAGGTTAAATTTAGGTCCACACATGATCTAATAACATGTCCCTAACTTATCAAGATCCCATCTCATCATACGGAACTGTGCAAGATGAAAAACTCCACGTTTCGTGTGAAATTGGTTGAAAATCGATACCTAAGAAAAACTGTCATAACTCCCAACTCATAATGAATTAGGATTTTGGTCTTGGGAAAAGATATTATTTTAGGTCCTCTTTAAGTCCCCAATAACACAAAGGCTGATTCATTAAGCATCAATGGCTACACGATGCGCAATCAGCACGCGGCAAGCAGGAAAATATGGCTCCAACAGCCAGGAAAACAACTCTAACTCTGAAACAGTCCATCCAATCCTTATGTGCGCATAGGAGAAGGTTCCAAAATAGATCATCAACATCATGTAAGATTAGCACAACATGAAACCAATAAATTCAAAGATTATAATGCAAACAACATACAGATACAGAAAATAGGAAATGTTTTTGGTCGATGCAAGATTGCTCAAAGACCCAAGATGCTCCTGCATCAATATTCCTTCTTTTACCTTTTATCTTGACAAGGTTGAGCTATCCATGAGCATCATGCTTCCTGAAATTTGTGCTACCCTATCATGATCTTGATTACCCTAAGACAATACTCATTATTATGAGCATCATTTCCATAATTCCAGACTATTCCTTCATAGCCTTCATTCACCCCTTGTCCTAATTGTGCTACCCTATTCATATCCTATCCAAATTGACCCCTTGGCCTTGATCAAAATGAAGAACATAAAATGAAAAATAGTTTCTCAAAAACTTCTTGACATGTCCACTCTTTTGGACCACCTGCTTTCATGACATCAGGTCATTATCCTATATGCTAGTTGGCACTGCATCATTGACTTTCACTGCTATTCAAAAACATGTTTCACATGGCTATATCTTTTTTTTCTTGCTTGGGTAATCTTGAGGAGACTATCCTTGACGGTCACATTCACGTGCTTCATTCATCATGACCTTTTTTCTTTTGCTCCATCATCTTTCTCATCCATCTGCAAATGTCCTATATATTGCTAGACAATGGGGGCAGTTCAATGTGGTCTTTCTTGAGAAATGGTAAAATCTCTACAAAATCTTAAAAAAGTGGAAAATGTTCCTAAAATAATCCAAAAACATCTTAAAATTTTGAAAAAACCAAACAAATGTAAAAATTTTAAGAATCCAAAAAATCTAAATATCTTAAAAATCCAAACAAATCTTTAAATCTTTAAAAATTCAAAAAAATCAGAGAATTAAAATCTAAAAAATTGTTTATCAATTTCTCAACATTTGCATATGCATATATCCTCATGGATTATGCATATCTTGTATATTATTTTCATCCTTGTGCATATCAGTCAGTTTTGTATCCTATCATCCTAGCCTGGAATCAGTCCACATCTCGTCCTTATGACAATAGTATCTAGCTATGGGTAAGTTCCTAGTCATTCTATGGAGTTAGTTCCTAGTCAACACCAACCATTTAATTGAGTGGAGTCAACCTTATTACCTCACAACTATCAGGTGTTTTGCCACTACACACACAATGGTGTTTCTCAATACTACCCAATACACAATGGTGTTTCTAAACACCCACACACTCAAACATTAGTGTTTTCCAACACTCATCAACGAAATAAAAATCCTAAATACAATGACAAAATAAAAATCACCCAATGAATAAAGGTGTTTCTCAATGCTCTACTCACTCAAGCAATAGTGTTTCTCAACACTCATTAAACAAACAATAATCATAAAGAAAAAGGAAAAATAAACACAATCAATCAAATATGTTTCTCAACAAAACCTATCAAAGATAAACTTGTCATAACTTGTGCTAATCATGTCTTCCGAGTAACTCAATGATGAATATGGACTAGAGGAACAAGGATAGGGGATATGATTTTTTTTCATTTCTTGTTGTTTGCAATAACTATTCCCTTGTTTGTTTTCATTGAGTAATTTCTTAGTATTGTGCAAATCGGACAAATGTGCCCAAGGATATGAACGATAAAGGTTCATTGTGGGTACATCAAAAAGTTAGTCCAAGGATATGAATGTATAGGTCATTGTGGACAACATAATCATTGCACAAGAATAGAAGGAACTCTTGTTTGTCTGCTTTCTTGTAACTAACACTAACATAAGTAAGTACTTTAGTTCATCATTGACTTTGAAAGCCACCGATGTTTGTACTTACTACTAACAAAAGCTCTATGATGATAAAAAGCATAACAAAAAGATCAAAAGAATGACACTCATGGAAGATTGAATATCATTCTAGGGGCATTCATTTTCATCCTTTCATTCGTGCATTCATATGACTTGATCAAAATCACCTCATGGAGGGAAATCAATCTTCAACATGGTTGAGTATCACATATAAGATCCTTTATTTCATTATTGATCACTATCTCTACAATATCATTATCAAGAGCTCAATCAAAATTTCTTCTAAATCAATCTTCCTTCTCAATTCTAAATCAATCAATCTTCTACATCAATCCAATCTTCTAAATCAAATTAAAATTCTTCTAAACTATCATCCAACATCATTCAATCTTTTCTACCAAATTTCAATCTCACTCCCAAGGGGGCATCATATATCATAATCTTTTAATCTAGATCATCAAAAATCTTGTCAACCAAATCTGATGTATCAAATTTTTGTCATGAAATCAAATCTAGCAAAATCATCTATCAAGCTAAGAATTAAATCTAATCATTGAATCAAACAGAATCATATTTCCATGGGAATCTCAACTTCATCAAGTTCCATATCAAGTTGAAAGTTCCTAATCTATCCAAATCTTCTATCAACCTTTGTTCAATCAAGCTCAGGGTCGGTATAATCGGTTCTAGTCCAATCGAGTTCAGAATCGGTATCTTTGCATCTCCCATCATATTTTGTTCAATCAAGTTTGGAATCAATTTCTAATCAAGAATAGTTTCATCACATCATATCAAATTGTTCGCTTAATCAGAATCAGATCGACACCAAATATCATATATTCTTTGAATCAATGCACTGCCTGCACATTGATTCAAAGAGGGGCAAATGTAATCACCTAAAATGGTCTAGCTAAACCAATTGCCCTAAATCTCAAATCAAGTGATCAAACCACATCAAATATCAAGCATAGTTGTGTAATTAAATTAGATCAATTTAAATACATAATTTATCAAGTATCAAGCATCTATGATCAATCATCAAGAATAATTCTTTAATTAATTATCCTATCCATTTAATCAAATCAAACTCAAAAATACCTATGGCTAGTGATATTAATTAATGTAAATTAATTAATTTTTCCTATTATCCTCTCAACTCACAAAAGGACAAAGGAGTTAATTCCAACCAATGAGATATAATCACAAGGATTACTCACATGGATCAAGTGAGAATCAATATCAACCATTCATCATGGATGAATCTCCACCATCGAATTCAAATTGAATCTTTCCCTCTAAGAGGAAATCTATATAACCAAGCTCATTTAATTCATTACATGTCTAGATAATTTTGCATAAGGAAACTTTGTCATTTCTAATATATCTAGATCATTTTATTAACAAAGTGCTTCTATTTTCAATCTAGATCAATTCTTATATTTCTTGCGTCAATTATTCATTCTAATTCTAGCTTGATTCCTCTTAATTACTTTCATGTTAAATGAATCTCATTTTAAATCTTCCATTTCATAGTTGTAATGTCATTGATCTTTTGCACAATATTAGAGCACTAAAAAGTGGATCATACTCTCTATGACTAGGAAGCTATAATTTGGTTTCAATTGTTATGATTTTGATTGCTTTTCATGTACTAACAATTGATCTAATGAGTTATAGAAGTGTTGTGTTTTCAGGATAACAAGTACAACAATTCACACACACACTCTTCATTACACTTTATGTGCAATTTAATGAGTGTTTACATATTTCTTTCAAAGTTATTACTTGCATTTGTTCAACACTATTCATTTCCTTGTGCATGAGTGTTATAACATTGAGTCCTACCTATAGCATTCTAGTTAGGAAAATCTATATACTTATGAGTTCCTTTGATTTCTAACCCTCTTTGTTTCCTAGGAATCTTCATGAGACAAAAGTGCCTACTAATAACATTCCTACTATTGTTGAGAATCCTTCTTTCCACTCTTCTTGTGATGAATATGAGACCTTAATATTTCCTCCTATGCAAGTGCAAAATCTTTCCCATGACTTTGAAATTTTTGAAAAATGGTTAGGACAAGAAAATTCTAATAACAAAGCCATCTCCTTAGTAGAGGGCTTGAGGAAGTTGATTGTCAATGATGGACATGGTGTTAATGTCTCATGCACTATTTCTCATCTTAGTGATAGTAATGTTAAACCTCTTAAAGATTGTGTCAAAGATCTTGGTTTAACTCAACCTTCCACTAGTGTTGAGACTTCTATTCTTATTCCTACATCTTTACCTAGTGTTTCTGCTTATGTTAAACCTCTTATGACTACATCCATTCCAAATATTAATCCTACACATGTTAGTCTTGGAACAATTCCCAACTGTTATGTTTTGATCAGATTTATATTGATGATAATTTTAATTTTGTTTCTGATGATTAAGCAAAGTTATTATATTTTATTTATATCAAACTCTCCATTGTTTGATAATCTGAATATTATCTCTACTTTATTCCAAAAGAAGTATCTCTTTACAATGAGTATTGATCTATATAGTATAATATTATATATGAATCTACAAGTACATGAATATCATCAATATATATTATCAATCTTCAACTAATATATAATATATCTATATATACCAATCTGCAAGTACTAACTGTTATTAAACTATAGTATGTAATATTGACTTGTATGTGTTATGTGTTTGACTTGCCAAAGATATGGCTGTGAATGTGGTTATGTAGTCTCTCGTAGAGGTACGACTCTATGTGAGACCAAATGGTCTCATGTAGGGTCGTTCCTCTATGTGAGGCCACCCTTTCATAATAATGCTGATAAAAATACAACGATAACAATGAAATAATAACAATGCAAAATTATAACATTGTTATCATTAACGATAATAGTGGTATCATTAATGTCTTCAACTTGTTGTGCATTATATTATCGATACTTATTTGGAACAATGTAATTATTAAATACATTCATTAATAAATATATTAATATTCAGTAACATGGATATTCATATATTTAGTAATGTTTATTATTAATAAACAATAATTAACAGTGATAATATTAATAATATTATATTATGAGTGAAGCATGATCACAATATATTATTATTAATAATCATATCTTCCATAGATAATGGATAGAGATCAAATGTTCAAGGCTGATAGGCCACTTATACATTTGATCATGTTTGATTAGAGTAATCTGACCAAAGCTACATATCTTTAACACCAATCCAATTGTTCCTCCTATATCAAGTGTTCCATGTGTTTCCCAACCTTCATCCATGCATACCTACAACAATGTTCCATTTTCGTGTTCTAGTTTTCCTTCCATTTACTGTAATGTTCCAAACCTTTCCTACATGTCTCATACCAACCTTTCCACTAAATCCACTATCGATAGTCTTTCTCAAACCATTTCATCCTTGCAACAAAAAATTGCCTCTATGACTCTATAAGTTCAATATTTCCACTTGTGAAATTGATATCCCTTTGTCCTTGGACATTATTGTTGGAAGCTACAATTGAAGCAATTGTTGTATTGTCATTGATGTCAAACCTTAACTGGTAAGACTATTACTATTTAAGAAAGTACTATATCTATTTGATTGTTGCTAAGGGGAAAGGCAAGGTTGGTAACAATAGCACCTAAGGAAAGGTTGAGTTATCTCGATACTTCAATGAGTACTTGATTATGTGGCACAATGATAAGATAATGTATTATTTATCTAGGTATGAATGAAGACTAAACTGGTAGGCTTAATTGAGAAAAAGTGAAGAAATCTAGTTTAAGTTGAGTGATGTTAGTGTCGACCGAGCTAGTATATGCCGAGTAAATTTGGTGTTGACTGAACATCAGTATTAGCCAAGGAAACAGTTTTTGAGGTGACCGAGCTTTCTAAAGAAGACCGAGGAGTTGAACACAGTATTGACCGAGCATCAATATTTTACATTTGAGGAAGAATTCAGATTTCCAGCCGACATCATTAAATTCTTGGATTATGTAAAACATGTTGACTTTATTTATTGATTGTACGAAAGCATTTAATGCACTGTAAAACATTTTATTGTAAATCTATTAAGAGATTTGAGATATTTCTAGAAGGATAGCTGAAGAACATAAAGTAGGAAGGATTCGATGAATCTGACCTAACCCTAAGATCTACAAAGGAGATTAAGCGGAAAAAGATGTATTGACCTAATTGAGGAAGTATTAAGGAAACCTAAGCTAGAGGTTGAAGAAGAGAGGATGCTAGAAGTGTTGTTGATGTTATTGACTATACAAGCAGAGAAGGCTGAAGGAGAAGTGTTGTGATTACTTGAAGAGAGTTCTGAGCATATCAGTGATGGAGATGGTAAAGGTCATAGTTAGTAAGCTAGCATATGTGTACAAAATTGGATCTGATATTTGCAAAGTGAGTTGTATGTTTTTCAGATCAATACTATTGCTACTTTCTAACCATTGTAGTAGTCAAAATCCTTTTAACAGAGGTTGACCTAACAGACATTTGTATAAATCTTTTGAACAAGATTGCATTCTAATGGAGTGTATGTAAGTCCTATAACAAGGCACACTTTTAACAGAGTGGTTTAAATCCTTTAACCGGGTCACACCTGACAGTGTGTTTGTAACCTTTGATAGGGTTGGCTTTTCACCGAGCTCACTTCAGAAGAGTGAACATAATAGTAACATGTTACAAAGTGGTTTTTCCTAAATTGGGTTTCCACTATAAATCCTAGCGTTGATACTTGTGTGAATATTTTGGTTTGAACATTTCTGTGTTTTACAAGTTAGATACTATTGGATAAGTGGACTACACTGTTATATGTTTCTATTATGCAATCAGTAATGACCGAGTAGCTATTGGTTATTAGATCTGATTTGTTGAAGAGTTTTAAAGTTTGTTTTTATACATCTGGACCTAAGAAAAATTGATTCACCCCCCCCCCCCCCTCTCTATTGTTCTAAATCATATTAACAATTGGTATCAAAGCTGTTGGTGCTTACAGAGAACAAGTTTGAAGGTACTTGAAGCAAATGATTAGGATGTATAAGAAGGAGGTACCAAAGCTAAATAAGGAGAACTTCCCTGCATGGCAAAGCTTGATGAAGCTGCATCTAGCTGGTATTGGTGATTCTGTAAAGTATTATGTTAAGCATGATTATGTCACACCTGTTGCACCTCTGGCTGCTGAGGAAATGAAAGCTAAACAAGAGTACAACCAAGCAATGTTGGAGATTGTGTCTGCCCTAAGTTATCTAGAATTTGAAGACATGAAAGACTGTAGTAATGTAAAGAAAATGTGAGACACCCTTTCAAACATCTATGGCGGTGACATAAATGTATTGAGAGAAAAATCCAAGAGCCTAAGAGGTAAATTTGATGAAATTAGAATGCAAGAAGGTGATAATATTGCACAATATTGTGGTAGAATAAAAGAAGTTGTAAATGCTATTAGAGGAGCAAATGGAACTATTGATGATGAAACTATAATTGGAAAATTATTGAGAACTCTGCATCCTATCTATGCCATCAAAATTTTTGCAATTCAGGAATCTAGATGTAACCCTAACAATGCTTTTACTTTGGAAAGTTTGGTTGGTAAGCTTACTGCTTTTGAACTTTCTAACTATGATAACTTCACTATTGGTAATGTTGAATCTTCTTTTAAGTCACAAATGGTTCTGAGTAAGTCAAAGAAGGAAAAAGAAAGATGCATAAGTGAAAATGAAAGTGAAAGTGATAGTGACACATCTGATGAACTTGAGGATCTAGAAGCTCTTATGGCTAGAAGACTTAAAAGGGGAAAAGGAAAGTACAAAGGTAAACTCTCTATTATATATATTTTTATGTAATAAAGTTGGTCATATAGCTGCTAGATGTCCTGACATGGATGATAAGGATGAAGAAAGAGACAGAAAGAATAAAGACAAAAGAGAAGATAAAAGTTACCGAAGATATAAGGACTACAAAGGAAAAGGTAAGAAATCCTGCTATATTGCCGAAGAAGAGACTGACACTGATAGTGATGATTTTTAAATTGAAGTTGTCTATGTTGCAATGAAAGATGAATCTGATGAGGATGAGAAAACTACATTGATATCTTATGTGAACAAAAATGATAAATGAATTATTGACAGTGGTTGTTCACATCACATGACTGGTGACAAGAGTAAGTTTGATACCTTAGATCATTATAAAGCTAGGAGTGTGAAATTTGGTAATGATGCACCATGTCATGTTAGAGGAAAAGGATTGATTAAGCTAACTGATAAGATCACTTGTGAAAATGCTTATTGGTTTGAGGGTCTTAACTATAATCTATTGAGTGTTGCACAGCTTAATAGCACTAGCTATCGAGTAGAATTTCATCACAGAAATGCCAAAATATTTGATGCCACTGGTGAACTGATTGGAAGTGGAGAACAAACAAGAGGTAATTTGTTCTATCTAGACCTATCTGAAGAAACATGTATGATTGCACAACTTGATGATATTTGGTTATGGCACAAGTGGGTATGTCATGTTAACTTTGATAATCTGGTAGAAATTAGTAAGAAAAAGAAAGTGAGAGGTCTACCTAGATTGAAGAAACCTGAGAATGTAATGTGCAAAGAATGTTAGTTGGGTAAGATGACAAAGTCTAGTTTCAAGAGAAAAACTTTTACTTCTGAGAATACCTTAGATTTGGTATATACTGACCTTTGTGGGCCGATGGGTGTACAAATATATTGTGGTGCTAGATATTTTATCCTATTTGTTGATGATGATTATACCAGAATGATGCATGTAATGTTCTTAAAGGAAAAATCTGATGCTTTTCAATTTTTTAAGTGGTATTTAGCTAAGGTTGAAAAGGAGATAGGTAGGAATCTGAAGTGTCTGAGATCTGACCGAGGTGGAGAATTTATATCCAATTAATTTAATCTATTTTGCAATGATAGAGGGATCAAAAGATAGATGTTTGCACCTAGAACTCCTCCATAGAACGGTATAGCAGAGAGAAGGAATAGATCTATCTTGGATTGTGCAAGGACATTAATGATTGAAAAGAATGTTGTACAAAAGTATTGGAAAGAAGTTGTAAGTACAGCTGTTTATACTCTTAACCAAGTACAGATAAAAAAAGGTACAAATCTGACACCTTATGAGTTATGGCATGGGTATGCACCTAATGTAAAGTACTTTAGAATTTTTGGAAGTAAATGCTACATACTAAAGGACAATAGGAATGGAAAATTTGATGCTAAAAGCGATGAAGGTATATTCCTAGGCTATTCCACAAAAAGTAAAGCTTATAAGTGTTTGAACTTTAACACTAACAAAATTGTGGAAAGTGTGAATGTCAAAGTTGATGAGTATGCAAAGAAAAATGAAGCTAACAGTAAAAGAGAACCAGAAGATTACAGATCTTTTGTGTATATAGAGGAAGGAGAGGCAAGTGACAGACTTGCACCTAATGTTGAGTCTCGGGTAAGCAATGTCGAGCATCAGGAAAACAATGCTAAGAGAGAAGAAGAACATGTCTAGTGATAGGAAGAAGCTATCGAGTATTAGGGAGAGGTTGATGAGCATTCAAAAGTTGAATCTGACAATCTTGTTGGTGAACCTGAAGAGCAAAATGAAAGGAGAGAAGAACCTATTCTAGCACAATATGTAAGGAGACATCACAAGCCTGAATAGATTATTGGAGACAGATACTGGAGTTCTAACCAGAAGCAAGACAAGAGATCCAACATGTTTACTATGTGAATTCGAGCCTAAGACAATAAAGGAGGCATTAGAGAATGAAGACTGGATAGAAGCAATGAATGAAGAGATAGACCAGATAGAGAAGAATAATACCTGGACTCTGGTGCCGAGACCATAAAATAAGAATGTCATTGGGACAAAGTGGGTATTCTGAAATAAGCTAAATGAGCATGGTCAAATCACAAGAAACAAAGCTAGGCTGGTATGCAAAGGCTACACACAAGAAGGAATAGATTATGGGGAGACATTTGCCCCTGTAGCTAGAATGGAAGGAGTAAGAACCCTACTTGCATATGCTACCTATAAAGATTTCAAGGTATACCAAATGGATGTTAAGTCTGCATTTTTAAATGGTATATTAGAAGAAGAAGTGTATATTGAACAGCCAGAAGGATTTGTTGATCCAAACAAAAGGCACATGGTTTGCAAACTAAACAAATCACTGTATGGACTAAAGCAAGCTCCCAGAGCATGGTATGAGAGACTGCACAACTACCTAACATAGATTGGATTCTCAAGGACAAATGATGCAAGCAATCTATACATGAAAGATGAAGAAGGTAAAGGAATCTCGTTAGCTAAGATCTTTGTAGATGATATTATATTTGGTGGACAAGATGCCTTGTGTAAGAAATTTTCAAATGAAATGCAAACTGAATTTGAAATGAGTATGTTTGGGGAGATCAAATTTTTTGTTGGTTTACAAGTATATCAGATGGAGAAAGGAATTTTTATCACCTAGTCTAAATATGTTCATGAGATACTGAAAACTTTTGGTATGGAAGATTCAAGGCCAGTAAGTACTCCCATGGCTACTAGACAAAAGTTGTCTAAAAATGATGATGCTGCATAAGTAAACCAGACATTGTATAGATCTATTATTGGAAAGCTATAGTATGTCATACATAGAAGACCGGATATTGCTTTAGCTATTGGGATTGTGGCAAGATTCTATGCCAATCCTAAGGAAACTCACATGATGGCTGTCAAAAGAATAATGAGATATTTGAAAGGGACTGGTGACTATGGACTATACTACAAGAAGCATGAGAAGTTTGAACTGAGAGTGTATACAGATGTTGATTGGGCAGGAAATGTGGATGAAAGAAAGAGTACTAGTGGTGGAGCTTTCTTTCTTGGATAGAGATTAGTTTCGTGGACAAGCAAGAAACAAAATTGCATTTCCCAATCTACTGTTGAAGCTAAGTATGTGACTGCAGCTGTGAACTGTTCAAACTTGATATGGATAAAGCAATTGTTGGTAGGCATGAAAGAAGAAATCACTGAACCAGTTGTCATTTTTTATGACAACACAAGTGCTACCAACATCTCTAAGAAACCAGTGATGCACACAAAGACCAAACACATTGCAATCAAGTATCATTACTTGAGAGAATTGGTACAAGATAAAGAGGTCCGAATGGAATATGTGAATACAAAGGAACAATTACCAGACATATTCACTAAAGCTTTACCTAAAGAAGCTCATGAATATCTGAGAGGTCAATTAGGGGTCCTTCCCCTAACTGAGGCTACCTAGTCAAGCTAGGAGCACTGCATCAAATGTGTTGCAAAGAGTATCTAACAAGTTGATGCAGAGACAAGTCACACTTTAGGAGTAGCCTAGAGTTGTGAAAAGTATAGAAAAGCCAAGAATCAGTAATTAGCAAAGATGACAGAGCGAGAAATATTATTATTGAACTGAAAAGATGATATCTACATCTATAGGATGTATGTTTTAGTTTTTGCTTTGGCATTTTTGTCAAAGAGGGAGATGATCATAAATGAATACACAGAATGAAATTTTCATGGAAGATCAAGTAAGAGGGAGAGATTCAGTGGATGGTCATACAAGCATGGCTAATTGATTCTGTATCAGAATGAAGCTAAGGATATTATAAATATTTTTGATGGACAAATAAGTTTTGGATTGGTTGGTAATTCATGTGATATTCATATGGTGTTGCCATAAATGCCAAAGAGGGAGATTGTTGGAAACTGCAATTGAAGGAATTGTTTTATTGTCATTGATGTCAAACCTTAACTGGTAAGACTATTTCTATTTAAGAAATTATTATATCTATTTGATTGTTGTTAAGGGGGAAGGCAAGGTTGGCAACAATAGCACCTAAGGAAAGGTTGAGTTATCTTTATACTTTAATGAGTACTTGATTATGTGGCACAATGATAAGATAATGTATTATTTATCTGAGTATGAATGAAGACTAAACTGGTAGGCTTAACCAAGCAAAAGTGAAAAAATCTAGTTTAAGCATAGTGATGTTAGTGTCGACCGAGCTAGTATATGCCAAGTAAATTTAGTGTTGACCGAACATCAATATTAGCCGAGGAAATAGTTTTTGAGGTGTCCGAGCTTTCTAAAGAAGACCGAGGGGTTGAACACAGTATTGATCGAGTGTTAGTATTTTACATTTGAGGAAGAATTTAGATTTCCAGCCAACATCGTTGAATTCTTGGATTATGTAAAATGTGTTGACTTTATTTATTTATTGTACGAAAGCATTTAATGCACTATAAAATATTTTATTGTAAATATATTAAGAGATTTGAGATATTTCTAGAAGGATAGCTAAAGAACATAAAGTAGGAAGGATTCGATGAATCTGACCTAACCCTAAGATCTACGAAGGAGATTAAGTGGTAAAAGATGTATTGACCTAATTGAGAAATTATCAAGGAAACCTAAGCTAGAGGTTAAAGAAGAGAGGATGTTGGAAGTGTTGTTGATGTTATTGACTGTACAAGCAGAGAAGGCTGAAGTAGAAGTGTTGTGCTTGCTTGAAGAGAGTTCCAAGAAGATCAATGATGGAGATGGTAAAGGTTCATAGTCAGTAAGCTAGCATATGTGTACAGAATTGGATCTGATATTTGCAAAGTGAGTTGTATGTTTTTCAGATCAATACTACTGCTACTTTCTAACCATTGTAGTAGTCAAAATCCTTTTAACAGAGGTTGACCTAACAGTCATTTGTATAAATCCTTTGAAAATGTTGCATTCTAATGGAGTGTATGTAAGTCCTATAACAAGGCACACTTTTAACAGAGTGGTTTAAATCCTTTAACCAGGTCACACCTGATAGTGTGTTTGTAACCTTTGATAGGGTTGGCTTTTCACTGAGCTCACTTCAAAAGAGTGAACATAATAGTAACATGTTACAAAGTGGTTTTTCCCAAATTGGCTTTCCACTATAAATCCTGGTGTTGATACTTGTGTGAATGTTTTGGTTTGAACATTTATGTGTTTTACAAGTTAAATACTATTGGATAAGTGGATTGCATTGTTATATGTTTCTATTATGCAATCAGTAATGACTGAGTAGTTGTTGGTTATTAGATCTGATTTGTTGAAGAGTTTTAAGGTTTGTTTTTATACATCTGGACCTGAGAACAACTGATTCACCCCCCCCCCCCCCCCCCCCTCTCTATTGTTCTAAATCATATTAACAATTATTTGTGTCATTTTCTCTTAATACAAAACCTCACTTGGAGACTTACAATGGTAAAAGTGATCCCTTGACTCACATGAAGACTTTCCAAATATTTTGTAGTGATTTTTCTCATGATCACATTTTTATGGCTAAATTGTTTACTAGAACCTTTAGAGATAAGGTCTTGAAATGGTATTATTATTTACCTGCTTATTCTATTGATTCTTTTCAAAAACTTGCTAATGTTTTCATTCAACAATTTCAAAACAATATTGTTCCTAATATTTCTTTGACTGGTTCAATACATTATAAATAAGGTGTTAAAGAAAATGTGACTAGTTTCAATGGTAGATTTAATTATTTTCATGCTTAGATTTCTTATCTTGTGCTTGATATTGATGTGCAACATATTTTTATTTATAATTTACAAAAAGTTTAATTAGGGGTAAGATATTTCTTTTTAAATTCTCATCTTTTACTCAATTATGTGTAGTGCTTCATAGTTATCAGCTTCAAGTGAGTCAATTTGAGAGAACCGCTCCAATGGATTTAATTAATAAGAGTGATGCCACATCCCAACCTTTCCAAAAGTATCAAAAACTTAACAGATTCATCAAGATCAACAATACTTCAAACAATTCATCTTATTTTAGACCTTCTCATAATTTTATACCTCTTTATAAATATTTGCATAATGTGATGTTGAAGTTGATTAATGATAATGTATTAAAACTTCCTCCCATCAAGTCAATGCATCCTTAAAAACCAACTCCCAAGAACTTTGAACCAAAATCTTTTTTCCAATATCATCATTAACCCAATCATGATACTAAAAAGTATTTTTGTTTGAAATCTATTTTTCAAGACCTCATTAATTCTAATGCTTTATTTGTTAAGGGTTTTAATGATCAAGGAAATAAATATGTATGAGCTTATTGATATTAATCATGATTTACCTGCTAAGTTTTCAAAACAATTATCTCTTTCTCCTAGTGACAAACAAAGTGACTTGTTGTAAGAGCATGGTCCTTGTTTAAAACTGGCAATAGTTCTATCTACTGTGCTTGATGATGCTCCTCTTGCATGTTTCCCACCTTCCCTAAATGATAACAACTGAGATGGGGGCGATGTGCTCAATTAGACCCTCTTGTACAATGGATTCTTTTGTGTTTTCCTATCATGTTGTGCTTCCCTTGTGATGTGTTGATTTTTATGTGTTTTGTTTAGGTTTCTTTAAATGACCATTGTTTCTCTATTGGCACAAGGTGACAAAGGAATCAACTTATTGTGACATTCTTCTATTTCTATCTCATTTATTCTATATGTCAAGCATGTAATATTGTTCATAAATGTGCCTTTATATTTTCTGATTGGGGATGATGCAAAGAAATAGCTACCATTATTTTTGGTCTTCGTAATTCCAACCCAAAATAATCTTCTTTATATCTCTTATGTGATATTGTTCTAGTGTGCTCATAGTTATACTACCTTTGGGGAATGATGACATTTTATTTTGATTTAATTCTTGATATATGAGTTATCATATAATCATGTTGACCCCAGAGTTAGTAGATCCATTTTGTTCTCTCTTTGTCATGTGTTTCATTTCCCTTGGTTTGTCTTTTCTTGGGGGTATCTCATAGTGGAAACATCTCTTGTGGGTGCATGTATGCTCCATTAAATCCATTACTCCCATTAAGGAATTTGCAATCACTTGAATTTGGGGGAATACACTTCACTCCTTGTTTCACATTTTGCACACACACATAATAATTCAACGCAATCTTGACACAAGGAGGGGGAGATAAGTGGGGCAAAAGTCTCACACAATTACCAGACCACCTTGCAGAATCACAATATGAAAGCAATAACATAGAAAAGGAGAGAAGAGAAGCATATCATATATTAATTCATTCAAACTTGATACATTCCAAGCCGTGAGGCCTTCCTGATTACAACCAATAAACTAGAAATCAATTACAGAAATAGAACAATCCTCATGCATGTGAGATCCATGATCTCCAGCTTCCTATTTCCTCCTTGTTCTTTTTTCCCCTAAACCTATAACAAATATATATATTTATACCAAATAAAATGGTCTTTAGAATCTTCTAGATCCAACATTGGAGAAATAAATGACCCATATTTAGGTCCACACACCTCCCAATGAGTGATCCAATATTAAGATCATGACCAAAATTAAATACATAAGTTAGCCCATATAAAAGATCCTAAAGTAAACTCATCAGTGAACCAAGTCACCGAGCAACACAGAACACAACAAAGCCACTCGGTGAGAGGCACCACCGAGAAGATACATCACACCACCAAGCAGTAACTGAGATCATCGGTGAGCAAATAGGAACACTCCACTAAGAACTCCAAAGTAGTTACTGAGCACATCTAACAAGCTACCGAGATATAGGATTGCCATGAACCCAAGATGCTCATGCATCAAATCTCTTATGCAGATAGCTAAGGAGACAATTTTTTCCTTACATTCATATTTACATTACCATTCCCTATGTATTATTCAGTGGATCCTAAGGCTAATCCTTCTTTCATTTGGTCCTTATACTAACCACTTTTTTGGATCCCTTAATGGAGATAATATTTCCTTAAGGACTGATCCTCTTTGTTTTGATTGGTTGATGAGAATCTCATAATTTTCTAGACTATCAATTCCATCTTCTGTAGTAGTACCTTCTTTATGCATGATCCATAGTAAGGCAATACCTCTCTCTCTCTCTCTCTCTCTCTCTCTCTCTCTCTCTCTCTCTCTCTCTCTCTCTCTCTCTCTCTCTCTCTCTCATTTTGCTTCTTTTATCCTGGTTTTGGATTTGATGATGACCTAACTCACTTGGGGGCTTGGTGTTTCTTTGTCTCCTTAACCTTGACATTTTTTTCCAATGCAATGATCTACTTTAATATGAGTATGAGGTTTTCTCATACTTTTCATAAAGTAGGGGGTAAATGAATCATCCTAAAAAGCTAGCACCTATAATTAGATGATCCATTAGGCCCCATTTTGGTGATTTTGAGATTTCATGACCCTTATGCTTGATCCAGCTACCTGTCTCTTCTTATTATGGCATCTACCTTATCTCCCCAACCCCCCCATTTCAATTCTAGCACTTTATCTTAGGTACATAATACCCAAGGTGTTATTTCCTTGGAACATAATGTCCAAGGAATTATGTTCCCCCACAATTGGGTTCAATTTGAATTTGGACCCTACTATAATATTTTAGTGGTAAATTAGATCCCATGGTTGGCCTGGGTTAATTTTGAATTCCAAAATGTGGGAGAGGTATATAAGTGACTTATCTCTTCTCATTTTTACATCATGCATCGAAAAATAAATCAAGTGAATTCAAGATTTGAAGGCAATCATCCAAAATCAAGAATTTCCTCAAGCATCTAGGACATCTTTGAAGATAGTCTTCTCCATTGTAGCAATATTCTCTCCTATAATGGCCAAGCATAGGAACTCTCAATAAAGTGAAGATCCTTTGTCCATCCACATGCATTCTTCCTTCATAGAAAGTGTTTTGATTTAGTAAAAACAAGTTTTGATAGGACCCGAAACCTTTACAAAGTACTTAGAGATAAACCATTAAAAGTATAATACAGTTTATGCCTTAGCACCCCAGAACATAAATAGAAAACAACAGAGAAACAAGTGATAAAAAAAAATTTGCAACAAAAGAAACATAACATGACAACCAAATAAAAGGATAGGAAAACACCAAGAGATAGCTAAATACATTTCATAAGGTCCCCAGCCTAAACCACCATAATCTGCATGTGATCAACAAATTCTTTAAGCTCTTTTAGGTCCTTATCTTCTTTGGTCTCAGTCTTCCTAGTACTAGCCCAAGTGCACTTTCCAGGTCTAGTGGTTTCCTTCAGGTCCTTCATGTCCTTGTCACCTTTAGTCTGCTCCATCTTATCAACCATGATCCTGACATGATCAGTGTAGGCCTTAAGGATGGCATGGCTTTGCTCTCCAATTTTCATCATAGCCTCCTCTAATTTCTCTACTCTTTTATGTAGGGTGTCAAACCTTCCATCAAAGTCCCCATCAATGATTTTAGCCTCTTTTTCTTTGAGGCCTTTTTCTAGATTACAGACCTTATCCACCATGGTTGCATAGGCATCGACTCTTCCCACCACATCTCTCATTTCCTCCAGGCACATAGAAATAGGTTTATCACCAATGTTCATATTCTTAAGGAGATTAACCTCACAACCCATAATACAGGTTTGATCTTTGACCCTGGTTACATCATCCAACAATTTCCCCATAGTTTAGGTAAAATCCATAAGGCAGTTTTTATCTTTTATCACAGAGTTGGCTCTACTTTTCTCCTTTTCATTCTCCTTTTCTGCAGTAACCTTGGTCCCAAGAACATCTTTGTCAATTCTTTCCACAATTTCTTCGACGACTTGGTTAGCATCTTGCAGATTTTCCTCCTCTAGCTGCAAAAATTTTTGGTCTTCACCCGAGTTACCTAAATCCCCTTCCCAATTAAAATCCTCCTCCACACCAAACTTATCCTTAGTACTTTTCATCTGCTCAAAGTCATCATCTTCCTTAGAAGAAATGACAATGTTAATCTTACAAAGTCTTTTTAAGGTTTTAGACTTCTTCCTGCTTCTGCTGAAATCCCCTCTTTTCCTCTTGCCTCCATCATTCTCCCTTTCTTCCTCACAGTCCTCATCTCCAGAATCCTTTTTAGTACCAAAGTATTCCACAATAGACTTACTCTTCTTTTTCTTAGATGGAGATCCCTTGAATTTTGTCTTCTTAGTCATTTTATCCTCAAGGGGCTCCTCCTCCTCATCTTCTATATCTACTTCAGAGAGTTCATCATCATCATCCCCTTCTGTCTCTTCATCATCCCTAGCTCTACCCTTAAGGAAGGGTTTTTCCACCTTCTTTGTTTTCAGAAGATGAAACACCAAGAGCATTAAACCTTGGTGCAAAGCATGATCCCCTTGAGGATCCTTTTGAGTGCTTTTGATGGTATACTTGAGAGAGATCAACAAATAGTAAGGGAAACTAATTTTCTCATTATGTCTAAAATGATTAAGCAGCATGAAATGATGGCCATAGGCTCTGGTAAACCTACCATCAAGTGTAATTTAGTTAATAACAACATACAAGACAAACCTCTAAGGCTAAGAGATACGCTTGGGGTCGTGGTAAGAATCCACCTTCACCAGCCGCTTTCTCTCTTGCTCCATATCAAGGAACCTCTAAGGAGCCTTATCAGAGATACTCCTATCTCTATAGAATTTAAGCCCCTCCATGCTCATTCTTGTAGCTTCAGTAATGATATCCTTAGTGACCTCCATATATTGGTTACCCACTAAAACACTTCCATTCTTCTAGGTTTTGAGGAATTTCTTGGACATAGTCAGGTTTCTTCCATGTAGCCTCTCCATAAAATCTACCATACCACCTTTCCTCAAAATTCCCCAAACCTCCTTACTCTATTTCCATTCCTTACAATTCATAGGTTCAATCCTTTTCTTATTTCCACCCATATCTTCACTTTGGTTTTTCTTCACAATGTCTCTTAGTAACAAATCTCGATCACTATTCTGGACAACGCCTTCTTTAATATACTTCTCAAACAATACCCAAAATTCATGCAAAATAAAATGGCTAGTCACATCATAGTCCTTCACACAAAAAAATGAATAAATTAACATCACCTTGCAATGAAATCTCTTCATTAAAAATTCAAGTTAGAACTCCTTATGCATGCTCTGTAAATGGTCATTATCAATTAATGATTTAACCTCAAAAGGAAAATCATCAACGTCATCCCATTTTGTCATCAAATCCACCTTGCAAGCCAAGTTGGCCATCCAGTCAGCAACAATATTAGACTCCCTATAGTTATGTAAAATGATACATTCCTCAAAAGAATTAATAATATTTTTGGCCTTATGCATTATGTTGTGTATGGTCCATGAAGTTTTAGACTCATTATTTAAACATTTTATAATGTTCAAAGAGTTACCTTCAAGCTATAGTTTTTAACACCCTTTCTCCTTAGCCAAAGTAAGACCATGTAAAGCAACAATGGCCTCTGCAACATGATTGGACTAAATACCAATAGGTATAACTTGCACTCCTTTACAATGACCATTCTCATCTCTGATAGTCGCACCACATCCAGCCACCCTTGGATTCCCTTTTGAAGCCCCATCGAAATTAACCTTCATCCATCCATGGGGAGGACAATCCCATCTAGCTTCATTCCTCAGAGAATCTTTATTACTGCTATTCAAATTTCCTTTAATCTTCCAATTCTCAAACAATAACCTATCCCCATCCTTAGTAGGTTCAATTAGGTTTCCCTTCAAGTACAGGTTGTCCAACATAGCTCTCTTGATCTTATGAAAGACCACCTTATCATTAGATGATTTATTTCTAAAGACTCTATCATTTCTTTCTTTCTAAACACCCCAACATATGTAGGGTAATAAGAAGTTCCAAATAGTAACCACAGTGTTATTCTTTGAATGAGATACCCAATAAGAGAAAAGGCTCTATAAATCCTCAGGAAAGGTCCATTCCACATTAAGAAACTTTAAGCACTTTTCCTAAATTTTACTCACATAGGGGTAATGAATGAACATATGATTTACAGATTCTTCATCCTGTTTGCATAAAAAACACATATTAGCCATGGTCATTCCCCTTCTTCTCAAGTTGGCAGTGGTCAGGATCTTATTCTGGAGCACGATCCAGAAAAAAAAACATTCACTTTAGGAGTAAGGCCCTTACTACAAGCATTAGCCCAGCAAGGAGCAAGTTCATTCTCAAAGTTTTGATGGTACAAAGAAGATATTGAAAATTTTTCCTTACTCCTTCATAGCAAGTGTTAATCAAGCATAACATCATTGAAGATCTAGGAGTGGAACTCATAGATCCATGCATTTGTGAAAGCATTCTTGATTCCTTTCATTTCATTTTTAAGGTTGATTCCTAAACAAGGATTTACCAAGGTAAACCCCTTTACACAACATTTTCCCCATTTTTATATGTGTAGAAATAGGTAGCAAAGGTTTCGGGACTTAATTCAAAAAGTGTGGGATCTGTTGAATGAACTCTAAAAGTTTCAGGCAGAATCATTGGGAATAGAATGCCCTAGGTTATCAATTCTTAGGAACAAAATGCCCAAAGTGTTGTCTACCTTTCAAATCAGCCCCAAATTTAGACTACGAGTTGGTATAGTCTTCTAGCTTCTATTTTAAGTCATTACAATTGTCTATCTATTTTTCATCAATCTGTATTTTCTTAAACTTATTATATTTGCTTATTTATCCTCCTATCTTACATCATCATATCATTTCTCCTTAAATCCAACTTCCCTCAATTCATTATTGTAAAGGATCATTGACTCATTCAACATTTAAGTCCTACTTGAGCCTATTGGGTCATGTTCCTTCTGATTGGGCATTAGGGAAAGGAGAAAAATTCCTTGCATTACATTACTCACCTTTCCTTATTGTATAGTTATATTTAAATTGAAACACGTGAATGTTAAAGTCCATGAAAAAATATATAAACATCTATCTCCATTGCATGAAATAGTAAAACACTAAAACTAACAATTGAAACTACAATCCAAAATACCAATCCAACAAACATATAGTAAAACATCTAAATATGTACAAACTATATAAAATATAGTAGGTATGTAAAATGTGTATAGATCAATAAACATAAATAGTTCAAATGATCAATCCATAATATAAATCCAAAAAACATCTAGTAAAATATGTAAATACATAGTTTAGATGATCTATCCATGTGTCAAATAAAATCTAAATTTTTCATGTTACAAGTGTCTCTAAAATCAAGACCCCTCTTCAATCTGTGCGAGGTAGGATGATATGAATCACTATGCACAAACAAATAGACTTGAAATCATATTTAAACTATTCAAAATGATCTAATACTCTTTAATGAAAATTATATAAATTAAAGATTCGGATAAATTACCATGTCAATTTGGTCATCTCCTCCAATATCCCAGTGGTCATTTGAACGTTTGTGATGTTGTTTAAAAGATAAAGGAGCACACATTAGAAGCATATACAATACAAATTTTTTTAAGTAGTAAATTAAGAATGTGATCTCTAGTTTATTTAATACCATAGAGTTTTGTTGTCCCTCTTGGCACTCTATGTACATGGAAGGATCAACACCAAAAGTATCATCAACAAGGTTTTGTATAAGGTCAAACAAAATTATAAGAACATTAAACCTATGTGTTACACCAAAAAATCAAATTTAATGATCATCTAAAAACATACAAATTTTGATCACCAAAATGTGCACCAACACCAATCCTAATGTTCGTGTAAACCTACACATGTACATATATAGACATATATACATTAATTTTAAAATTTTCAAGTATGTAAACACTTTGACAATTTTTGAATTTAAAAATAAATTTCTTGAAAATAAATAACCTCGGGTGGCTTGTCTACTACAATTGATACTAGTGGAGAATTGGCCTCAGATGGATCCAACATGGAATTTGGATGACATCCCTGTAACAACATTAATAAATTTATAAAACAAATTTAAAAGACTTAATTAAATAATAATTTTAAAATATAATTTTGAAATTTTGAAATTTATACCCCATAAAGTGTGCCTAATTGCACAAGCGTCAACAAAAGGCTAAATAGATCTAAAGAACAGGTTACCCATTGTCTATACATGTACATGAATTTTCAATTAATTAAATTTTATTTGAATATTAAACATATATATTGTATGAAATAAAAAGGTTTAAAGCATGCATGCTCAAATTAAACATATAACTATACATATATGTACCTATGTAGCATGATGATCAAGTAGATGATCCTGGGCACATATAAAATCTACATATGATCCAAAATCTTATGATGCTCCATGTGCACTATAAATTGACTCACCATCAATAATACCATAACACAATCCATGAAAAATCATGCACAAATGTGGTATCTATGCACATGGAGGGGCACTAGGAACAACTCCATCTGACGCTACTTCGCGGTCGTCACCACCAAATCCACCTAGTGCCATCTGATTAGCTTGATCCCTTGGAATAGTATAGAACATACTTAATGCCCCTAATTTTGATATCATGTAACTATATTGAATGGGTATGGGTATTTATTTAGGGCATCCTAGACAAGGGAAGATTTAAAAGTTTATGAATTTTTTGACAAGATGAAGAGAAAAAAACTTGGATGCAAAAAGACTAGGTAGTGAAGAAAAAGAAAGAAACCTAGGTGAAGTATCACAAGAAGTAATAAAGAATAGAGAAGAGGTAGAAAGATGCAACAATAAATTTATAAGGAGAAGATGAAATTCAATAAGACAAGATCAGACAAAGACTTTGATAGGAATATGGTAGAGTTTGAAGGAAAAATGAAATAATATCTTGAGGAAGCATACTAGTGCCTTGAGGAGGCATACCAAGAAAATGTCTTCCATTGGACAATGAGAAAGAAGGTGAAGTGGTCCATAATGATGATTATTCATAAAAGAAGAAGTCAAAAGACGAAAAAAAACAAGAATGGATGAGTTGCAAGATATGTTGAAAGGAAGGGCGCTGGAAGCATCTAAAGAGACAAGAAAATCTTGTATTTTTGAAACTAAGAATTTTGTGAGTGTTTGTTTGTAGGTAATATTATGATGATCAACAAGGAGAATCCAAATATTTATTTTGGAACAAAATGTAGAGAAAATAAAATTCATGGATGTTCACTTGAAAAGAACAATGAAAGCAAGCATAAGTTCTACAATCTCATGGCATGAAGATGATGTATGTAGTCGGTCTAACAAAGGTAGGGAAGAAAAGTTATGGAGAAGGTAAAATTTAAAAAGGGGAAGTATAATACATTGAGTATCAATGCATGCAAGAACTAAATGAGTATGATGAAAAATAAATAAACACCTCAGATTTACACATGAAGACAATCACATATGAAACAAACATGGTGACATGAGATGAACTTCAAGAAGGAAAAAGGATGAAGATATTGTTAGACAATATGAATAACTCACCTAAAGGAATGGAGGAAGGTAAAAGATAAAACATAGAGGATATTTCAAAATCATGGTTGGGATGACTATTGTAGACCTCTATTCAAGTGGACTTGAATCTTTTTCTCTTTGGGAGTATGATCTAGGGCATCTTGAGAGTCATTTTGAGTCATATTTAAAAAAAATTATTTGTGTCTTATTTTATTTTTTTGGCATAATAAGGTCCTTTAAGACCATTTGGGACCATGGTGATCTATTTTGGAAAGTTATAGGTCAATTGGTTAAAAGTTGTCAAAATTGTCATATTGCAAAAAAGTTGTCAAGCAATTTTGCAAAAGTTATCACAATTGTTGTAATCATTAACATAATGTATAATAGGTTGGTTGAGGTATTTGGTATGACCAATAATTTACTTTAATTTTATCCAAACTCTAATTTTGGGTTCGAGAATGAATATAGAAGAATAAATGATTATTTTGGTGCAAAAAAAACTATTTTCTCACATTTTCTACTATTATTTTACTTTGTACAAACTAAACCTTCAATTAAATGATCTATAATAGGTTGGAGATGTTATAGGAGTGAATCACCTTTCATTTGAAACCAGTCTCATTGAATTTCATGAAGTTTTGAGTGAGATATTGTTCTTTTTTCTCCAAACGGGTAGAAACCCTACCTAGGGCAATTCAAGAGCAAAAAAAAAATGATTTCTCCAAACTCTTGTGGTGAAAATCAACAAAAACTTGTGATAAGGTATGTTTTTGGTTAAGGAAAATAGGTTTTAATGGGGCCCTAAAACCCTTACAGCTAAAAGACCAGTATAGAAAGTAATAGTTTAACACAAACCAAATGAAACAGCCAAAGCTAAGCAAAGGGCCAGGCACGACCAGTCTTAAATAGCTAAACTACAGAAAGCCAGTGAAAAAGACCAGGGACTAAGAAAAAAAAACCCGTGCAGAAAAAAGCCAGGAGCAAATTAGGCAATCTTGCTGAGAGTCTCCGCCACCCACATTTCCAGCTTGGTCACCTTCTCAGCAACCTCCTTGAGAGCTTCCAATTCTTTGTCAGGCTCCTGGGTGTCCATCTTCCTTGTGCTAGCTCTTGTTCTCTTTCTCGGCCCCTCCTGTAATTTTTCTTTACTGCTGTTGGGAGAATCCTCATTACGAGCTCTATTTTCCTCAATTTTGTTAATCAGTGCTTTGATATGGTCGTTGGAAGCCTTGAGGATGCTGTGGCTTTGTTCAACAATTTTCTGAAGAGTGGCCTCCACCCCCTGGATCCTTTTCATAGTAGCTTCCATTTTGTTTTCCCTTTCAGCAATCTCCTCATTGAGTCTAGCCTTATTGTAGTTGTTCTCCCTTTCGAGCCTGCCAACCCTAAATTTGAGATCTTGTATCTCATGATAGGTCCATTTGGTGGTCTTATAGCTATCAATGACACTATTCTTGGCATTATTAAGGATGTCCATCTGGGGGTTTTCCTTTGTGACATCACTAAGAATGACCAAGGTAGGGTCAATAAGATCTTCCATTTGTATTTTTCCCTCTTTATTTTCCTTAACCATGGTTTTCATCATCTCTCTTTTGAGACCCATTCTGACTGAGACATTATGGAAGTTACACCAGACCACAGTCTTCTCTGTGTCCTGAATTTTGTAGGAGAAATGATTCACCTCCTGATTCTCCTCACCCTCTTTCCCCTGATTCTCTTCTCTCTCCTCATTTATCCCCCTTCTTCATTACCTCTCTCCTCCATGGCATCAGGGGAATTCCCCCTTTTTCACTTTTTGTCCCTAGTAGGCAAAACAAACTTCTCCTCTCTGTCCTTGGGAATTTTGATGGTGACTTTCCTCTTTCCCTCCGGATGAACATAGGTATCCTCCTCCTCCCTAGCCAAATCATCCTCACTATCAGCAAAATCTTCCCCCATTTCCATGCCCTCAGCATCCTCATCATAATCCCTATCAGAAGAAACATCCACCCATTGCTTGGACTCCTGAATTTCCTTCTTCTCAATTTTTGTTCTCTTGGGTTTCTTTTTCCCTTTGGTAGAGGTGGGGGAACCAACTGCCTCCTCATTAGAATGCATATCAAAGCTCTCCTCTGTCTCAAAGGGGAAGTACTCTTCATCCCCTTTTTCAGTATCATCATCCGAGGCACTTTTCCTACCTTTCCCCTGTTTAATGGTTTTGCCTATAATCCTAGCCTTCAGATAATCATAAATTAAAAGCAGAAGCCCTTCATGGAAGGCGGGGTTGCTAATAGGTCTCTCTCTATAAACATTAATATTCTCATTAATTAAAGAGTACAGATAGAAAGGGATAGATATTTTCGCATCAGACTTGAAGTGGTTGAGCAAGATGAAATGGTAGGAGTATATGCGGTCAAAATGGGTGTCCAATGAAATGTACTTAATGATAGCCCAGAGCACAAATCTCCACAGAGGCTTGATAGAGAACGGTTGGTAGAAGGTGCCTTTTTTTACCAAAGCCATCTTTTCATCACTTCCCTTAGTAAAATCTTGAATCGCCTAGGTAGAAATACTTTTATCCCTGTAAAACTTCTTCCCGACTATGGGAATACCCATCATGGCTGAGATGACCTCCTCAGTCATGGTAAACTCAATCCCATCAATTTTGACTATGCCCTCATTCCATCTTTTGGTCATGACATTGGTGATGGAAGGCTTCCAGCCATGCAATCTCTCAATAAAAGAAGTGACGTTCCCTTTGCCGAGGATGTTCCAGACCTTAGAGTGCTTCCTCCATTTTTTGGCTTCCTCTTATGGTTCTCTTCTATGCCTCTCACCCACCATCTTGTTTTTTCTTCTGTGTTGCTTCCTATTTTCCTAAAAATGCTTGCAGAAACAGGCTCTGGGAATGAAGTGCAAAAAATTCTCGACACTTCCTCCGAAGCTATAATGAAAAGGCAAGAAAGCCAGCCTTAACGTGTAATGATGGCATTCCATTTAGAGCGTACTTTGGCTCATGTTCATACACCTCATGTAAAGGCACAAATCCCATAAAACAATACCTTCCATAATTACAAATTAATGCTTCCCAATCTTCTCGGGATTCTCTCTCCTTCAATTAATTCCCTTATATCATTTGGAATTAATCCTCCGTCAACCCAAATTTTCATTTCATTGTTTTTCACTGCCCTGTTTGCCAGCCTGTTTACCATGTGGTTGGCCTCCCTGTACTCATGGGCCACATAAACACTTTCAAATGACTTGAGCCAGAGGATGCTCTCATTCATAATGCTTTCAGTGTTCCACGTCGGAGCGTTATGGTGCATTTTTTAATATTAAATTTTTTTAAAGTCTGAAGTGATGGTTTTCACATGTTTTAGGTTGACAATCAAGTTTGAAATAAAATGTATGTCTGTCACTAGGATGACAAGTGGAGGGTTTGACCCAACCAAGTCAAGGTGATTGAACATCCATAGTAAATGTTTTTTTTTTTAGGCCAAAGTGGAGTATCCACCATAATTTTTACTAATATTTATTGATTCAATGACTTCCCCATGGAAGAATCAGAAAGAAATCCCAGGATTGCAGTCGTATATAAGTTATAGCATATATCGATGATTACAATTGGGTTTGAAACATGCAACCCTCAAATCCTACAAGGATAAATGCCGATGTTTACAAGGATAAATCCATAGTAAATGTTGTTAGAATATGTATTGAAGGTATTGAAGGTATTGAAAACACTGTGAAAATTTCTAGGCATAAAACTAGGGTGGTATGTCTCATTTTTCCTTAAAAGTGTAGATATTATGTGTTTGTTAAGAAGTAAGATGTTGTTGTTATGCACTAGGATATTAATGGGAATGGGAGAATAAATTTCCATTGTGTCAAAGAATACCAAAGGAAGATTACCAAAATTTTGAAGTTGTACCAAGACATTTAGGCCCTAAGAAGGATCAAATGATATTCTTAGTGGTAAACAAAACCATGAAGTCCTAGTTCGCCGATAATGCGTAGATAGGTATTTGGGAACCTTAGTTTGATTTTTGGCTGTTTAAGTACTCCTTTGCATCAGGTATAGTAGGTGTAGGAGGATCCAAAAGAGGTGGAGGGAACATAGGTCTCTTGGGATCAACTTGTGTTCCCAACCTCTATTAGGGCATGCCACCACCAACCCCCTGGAATGCTTTACTATCAAAATAATTGGGTTTTAAACCCATCAGTATGAAATTTGCATATAATTTTCTCAAAAAACATAGTGGCACTTCCTAATTCACATGTGGTGGATGATAAAATAACATCCATTATCAATCCCAAAAAAATATCCACCATTGGGCGATATACACAATACCTCATATATATGTGTTTCTTGTTTGCTTCTATGGAGGCATTTGTATTAGGATCATGGAAGTATGGGGATAAAGTGGCCTTGCTAATTTTTAGATCCATTATGTCATGACAAGAGAGGCTATCATAATAATGTTGTCTCATCTTCTCTCTTTATGTACAGTGCTAATCTATGTTCACATATATGGATCTAAAATAATCTACAATGTCTTACATCAAAGATGCAAAATGCACTAAATGTGATGGAATAAAAGAGTGATTCAATATGGCACAAATGGTATCTTCAATGGATGCTATATTATTATTGATCACGGATCTCAAACGAGCCTCATCGAATGGAATATGAGGTGGAAGTGGAGGAGGTGGTGGTGGTGGACTAATAAATTCTTTACTGTCAAACTCATCCATGATCATGTAAAAGTGAACTTGCTTGTTATATTTATTAAATTTAATTATTACATGTAATTAAAAGGATATTTAAAAAACTATAAAATATATATATGTAATCTATATAATCTATGAAACATAATCTAGACATTTATCCAATATGCAATCTATCGTAATGTTGAAAGGAGTCTTGAAAGAATAGCTTAAGGGGAGAATTTAAAATGGAATGTCAATCCATCATAATGTTGAAAGGGGTCCTAAAAGGATGGCTTGAGGGGAAAATATAAAATTGATCATCAATCTATCATAATGTTGAAAGGAGTCCTAAAAATATGGCTCAAGAGGAGAATCTAAAATTGAACATCAATCCAAATTATAATTTTCTAAGCTAGATCACGGTCTCTAGTTCTTGTACATGCATGTTTAATGTGGTCCTAATAGGACAACTTAAGAGGAGAATCTAAAATCAAACATCAATTTATCATAATGTTAAAAGGGGTCTTTAAAGGATGTCTTAAGGGAGTAATATAAATTCAAACATTAATCTATCATAATGTTGAAATGGGTCTTAAGAGGATGGCTTAAAGCGAGAATCTAAAATTGAACATCAATGTAGATCATATTTTTTAAGCTAGGTCATGGTCTCTAGTTCATACATACATGTTTAACGGGGTCCTAATAAGATGGATTAAGGGGAAAATCTAAAATGGAACATCAAACTATCATAATGTTGAAAAAAGTTCTGAAAGGATGGCTTAAGGGGAGAATCTAAAATTGAACATCAAACTATCTTAATATTGAAAGGGATCCTAAACTTGGATGGCTTAAGGGGAGAATCTAAAATTGAACATAAATATATCATAATGTTGAAAGGGGTCTTGAAAGGATGGCTTAAGGGGAGAATCTAAAATTTAACATCAATGTAGACCACAAATTTCTAAGCTAGGTCATGGTCTCTAGTTCATACATACATGTTTAATGGGGTCAACATAGGATGCCTTAAGATGTGTATCTAATATGGAACATCAATCCATCATAATGTTGAAATGAGTCTTCAAAATGATGGCTTGAGGTGAGAATCTAAACTCTAACATCAATCCATCATAATGTTGAAAGGGGTCTTGAACTTGGATGGCTTGAGGAGAGAATCTAAAATCAAACATCAATCTATCATAATGTTGAAAGAGATCCTAAAAGTGTGGCTTAAGGGGAGAATCCAAAATCAAACATCAATCTAGATCATAATTTTCTAAGCTAGGTCATGGTCTCTAGTTCACACATGCATGTTTAACAAGGTCCTAATAGGATGACTTAATAGGAGTATCCAAATTCAAAGATCACTATGTCATGTAGTAACCTAGTTCATGTGAATGTTTAAAGGGGTCTACATAGCAACTTGTGATCCTAATAGGATGGAATGTGCATGTTTAAAATCAAGCATCGCTCCATCTTAATTTTATAAGCTAGGTCACGGTCTCTAGTTCATACATGCATGTTTAACAAGGTCCTAATCTGATGGCTTTAGGGGAGTATCTAAATTATAAATTGAACATTAATATGTAATAATGTTGAAAGGGATCATGAAAGGATTGGCTTAAGGGGAGAATCTATAATCAAGCATCAATTTATCTATTGTAATTTTCTAAGCTAGGTCATGGTCTCTAGTTCAAAATGAATGTTTAAAGGGGTCATAATAGGATGGCTTAAGGGGAGAATCTAAAATCTAACATCAATATATCTATAATATTTTTCTAAGATAGGTCATGGCCTCTAGCTCATAAATGCATGTTTAAATGGGTCCTAATAGGATGACTTAAGGGGATAATCTAAAATCAAGCATAAATATATCCTAATTTTGAAAGGGGTCCTAAAAGGATGTCTTAAGGGGAGAATCTAAAATCAAACATAAATCTAGATCATATATTTATAAGCTAGTTCATGGTCACTAGTTCATACATGCATGCCCAACGAGGTCCTAATAGAATGGTTTAAGGAGAGTATCTAACTTAAAAGATCAAGCTATCATATAGCAACCTAGGCCATGATCTAGATAGTTCATGTGCATGTTTAAAGGGGTCTACATAGTAACTTGTGGTCCAAATAGGATAGCATGTGCATGTTTAAAATTAAAATTTAATCCAATATAATTTTATAGACTAGGTCATCATCTCTAGTTCATGCATGCATGTTTAAAGGGTCCTAATATGATTACTTAAATGGAGTATCTAATTTAAGATCAATCATCATGTAGTAACTTAGATCATGATATAGATAGTTTAAGTTTATTTTTTTAAGGGTTCTAAATAGTAACTTACAGTCTTAATAGGATGACATGTGCATGTGTAAAACCAAACATCAATCTATCATGTAATTTTCTAAACTAGGTCCTAATAATTGATGGCTTATTTAAGGGGATCCAATCTAACTCAAGATAAATCTATCATTTAAGGTCCTAGATGTACATATCAATCTAACCCAAGATGAATCTATAGGAACATAACTTTTAAGGATATACAATTTAGGGTTATATGCATATATAATGCAAGAAATTAAGGGGTGATACATGGTTTCATAGGTCCTAAACATGTACATATTATTGAATAGGCCAAATAATTGAGAGGGGGGTGAATCAGTTATTCCCACACAACTTATAAAACTTTTCCTTAGTCGGACAACTTACAAACAACAATATTAACAACTTTAGATATATCGATTATGCACATCAGACATCCACATAAAATGTAAGTATTAAGAACACATAAACACCAACACATAGAACACCAAGATTTATGTGGAAGCCCAAACTAGGAAAAATCATGGAGAGCTAATTCTCATGAAATGTAAAACACTTGTTAAGGTGACATTGGTATGGTGTTTTTTTTATAAAGGCTCACTATTGGTAATGCTCACTACAAGTAGGCTCACTTTCAGTACAATAAGGCTCACTGCCAATATACAAAGGCTCACTGCTAGTAAGGCTCACTTCTAATACAAAGAGGCTCACTACCAAAGTATTTGAAATAAAATTGAATCCACCACTAAGATATTTGTCACACAAATCTTCCATGTGCATGATCAACAACACGTAGATCTCCAGAAAAATATTCATAATCACTTTGCATACAAGCAAAACATAAGCCCCATAAATAAAAAGAATCCTCTCCCTTCTTATACTACTTGATGTCGTCAACCATGTCAGCCAAACACAATTTGAAATAGGTCACGCCAAGATATTATTCTGGTGGTAAGGAATGAGATGTGGACCACCTCGACCAATACAACTTGCCTCACACATGCCAACATGCAACACCATCTCCAAAGCCATTATTTCCAACGGACATGATATGGTGAACATGTTACATAACAATAGTTGGGACCAAAACACAAATGAACACGCTACAAATAGGATCGACCCAATCAACTGATCTACCAAATATTACACACAATGTAGAGCCACCATCAAAAGAGAAATTTATTAGTGAACAATTCTACCAAGACACACATTCTATTTGTATAGCAACTAATACCACCAAGACTATTGGTACACATCAATCGATACAACCAGAACATGAACATTCATAGGATATGTTGATGTCAATGACAATCATTAATGACAACAACATGAATAGCATCAACTTCACATTATAAAAGTACCACCCTTTGTCATTGATGGAAATATTCATCAATAACAAAGAAAACATCTTCAAATGATATTAATAATAAGGTTCTCATCTTTCCATCTTACTCTAACTTTCTCCCCATTTGACAATAATGAAAAAGGGTCAAACTCCCCTTGAAAAACAAGTCTACTCCCCCCTGAAAGGAAGCTACCAAACATTGATCTAGAAAGGAATAATCATGCAACCATGTCAGACCAATGCACACATCGGTACATTCTAGTGAATTATAGGAAGGGGCAGAATGCCCAACTTCCCTCTCAGATACTTGAAAGTATCCTTGCATAAAGGTTTTGTGAATATGTATACTATCTACTCCTTTGTAGGCACATGCTCAAGTTTTACTTCACCATCCAACACCTTCTCTCTAATAAAATGATGTCTAATTAATATATGATTTGTTTTGTAGTGTTGTAGTAGATTCTTTGGCATGTTTATTATACTATTATTATTACAAATGATGGAAATCGGTTCGTCAAATTTAACTCTTATATCCTTCAAAGTTTGTTTCATCCATGATACCTGAGTACAACATAAGGATGATACAATGTATTATGATTCAACAATTGATAAAGTTACATAACCTTGCTTCTTGCTTGACCAGGTAATTAACCAAGAACCGAGAAGGTAAGCTCCACCACTAGTACTTCTTTAGTTATCCAAAAATTATACCCAATCTACATTGGTATAGGTTTTTAGTGTGAAATTTGGACCTTTTGGATGCCACAAACCAAAATCTTCCATTCCTTTCAAATTTATGAATATCCTTTTCACCACCATAACATGTGATTCTTTCAGTTCTTGCTAAAATCTGGCAGCTAAGCATACTGCATACATAATATCTATTCTAGTGGTAGTTAGGTACAATAATTCACCAATCATTAATTTGTATTTACTTGCATCTTATTTTGATGGATCATCTTCCTTTGTTATTGCTTGTCCTCAAGCATTACACTTCTTGGCTACTGTTCTGAATTCACCAACCTCTATCTTGCCTCTCCTTTTACTCTTGAAGGTGTAATAAAATCCTCTGGTCCACTCCCAGTAGTCCATTCTATGATCTTCCTGTAGCTGGTCTAATCTGGTAGTGTTAATGTCATATAGTGGCCACAGGAGCATAGGTGGCTGGAAAGTTAGAGGAAACCAAATATCTCTTCTGATCTATCTCCCTAGATGCATGTACTTTGTTTCCCTGTTCACAGCTACCTCAAAATTAATTGGACTATGCAGTTCAAATTTCTTGAAAATCTTAGGTAGTCTATTCCACCTACTTCTCACTCTAGCCAGGCCCCTTTGAAATGTAAAATAAGGTAGTCCCTGATATTCCCTATATACTCTATCTCTGAGAGAAAATATCTTGTCTCTAACCTCAGGTTTTCTATTTCCATAGGTGAGTGCTAACTAATCTCTTAAAAGGACATATGGTTTACTAGATTCAGCTCTTAAAGGTAAAGGTTCAGATTTTTCCTGATCTTTGTAGTTATCCAGCTACCTGTCATAGTTGGCTTCATTTTGCATCCAAGACATAAATGCTTTTAAATTTACATCTCCTATATAGAGTAGAGGATTCCAATCAATTTCATTAGGAATAATCAAATTATGAATGTATAATTCACAGAGCAGATTATGTTGCCAAGTAGGAAGTGTTTGATAAGGACCATAGAAGTCTTCAGCTATTTTGAACTTAGAATCCTTATTCTAAATGGTCATCATGAGTTGCAACATAAGGAACCATTCTTTCAAACAAATAGCATAAACCCTTGGGGGTGGCCTACAGGATATAATCTAGTCAGCTAGCTTGAGGGCATGATCCATTTTCTATTTTTGCTTTTCTATTTGTTCCTTTAGATATTAAATTTCTTCCTTCTGCTCATCAATTTCCTTTTTCATCCTTTTATTCTCCTCTCCCCACATGATCTTCTTGAAAACAAACTAGGTATATAGACCAAACATAATTGATTGCAAAGTAGGTGGGCCAGGCTCCTCTGATTAAGATCTTTGTTTCCTCTCTATAATGTGAGCATGTTCTAAATAATCTGTATACCAGGTCCTTCTAAAAGGCACTATGGCATTCTAGGTATAGGAGTAGACAGGTGACTTAGGCAATTGCTGGTCCTCTTGAATTGTTTGTGTGTTTTCCTCAGACTCACCAGTTATTTGTTGTGAGGGAGGCTCATCAGGAGATAAATTATCCACATTCTGTGGAGGATCTGTGCAGGTTGGGTGAACTGGAGAATCAATTGTGACATAGTCAACATGAGAATTAGCAATAGGTGTCTCTAATGCATCTTTACTTACTAGGGTCACTCTAGGGACTTTCCCCCTCATCCTGGTACTTCTTCTCAAAGGGGTTTCTTTGTCCTCCACCATTCTCTTTTTACCAGCTTTCCTCAACTTTTTTGCTACAGGAGTAACTGCTGCAGGAACCGACTTCCGCTTCCTACTTTTTGAGGTTGTAGGTTTCTGGGGTTCTACTTCAGGAACCTAAGTTCCTTCATTAACCTTTTGTTTCCTTTTTATTTGAGACTAGGTAGGTACATTAGCACTCATAATAGGAGAAGACTCCTTCTCTTCAACATTTTTAGACCCTTTTTCTTGAGGTGTTTCAACTGGATCAGGGGGTATTTCATTTTCAGGAATTGGCTACTCAAAAGGCTCATTTTGGGGCTGCAAGGTTTTTTTCTTAACAAATTCATTCCATTCCATAGGAGAGACATCCCTAAGGGCTCTTTCAACTAGAAGTTTGATTAGGGCATGATGGGAAATGGAATTATCTTTACCCTTTTGTGTCTCCTCAGCACTAATACGTAACATGTTGTACAGAAAGTTTAGAAAAGATTATTCCTAATACAACTAAGTAACTTGAAATGATGAGCATGTAAGTTGTAAAATCTCCCTTCACATGTAAAATAATTGATGATATGTGTAGCCAGCTCGTTATTTGGAACAGGTAATGGCATTCTCTTGCATCCTTGCTTATTTAATTCCAATGGAGGGTCAAAAGGTTGGTTAAATTGGGCTTGTGTAGACCTGGCATCGTGCTCGTTAGGGTAATGCTCCCCCATTGCAAGTAAGCCCGTCACCTCTGTAATTCTTTCCTTTGTTGCTAGAACAGTCACTCCCCACATAGTAGCTTCCCCCTTGTCGACTGTATTCATGAACTTTGTTGCCACTTCTTCATCATACTGTGTTAATTTCAAGAAGTAACCTAGCCATCCGCAGGCATGGAACCTATGAATAGTTTCAACATCAGTCAATAAGATGGTATGAACAATAGGTTCATGCCTCATCAACTGTCTACCCATTGTGTTAAATTTTGCCTTCAAAATTCCTTCTCAAGCTCTTCCTCGGATAGCAATTTTATAATTTTTGTTTACTCTGAAACCCCAAATATTCTAAATTCCTTGAAAACCCCTTTTATTTAGCTCATAACTGCACTTCACTTCATCTCCCTTCAATCTTTGTGTCATACTATTTTGAAAATTGGGCAATACAAATGATAATGACACTTGACAGTGGGGAATTATATTTCTTTTAAGTGCAATTAAGCCTTACACAAATTTAATTATGTCACCTAGGGTAGGAATCAAAATAATCTGAGCAATTAAGTATGACAATTTGTGAAAACATTACAAGGACTTGATGACACATCACATAAGTACTGATTTGGCTAACGTGAAATTTGGTTTGAAATGATAGGTGCAAGAAATAGCAACTTGGGAATTAATACACTTTTCGCCCTTGTACAAAAGAATGACAAGTGTCCACACTTGTCCTCCTTTGCAGGGGAGAGAAAACTGGCATAATGCCATAATAAATAGACACATGCAGTACTAAATATAATTGTCGAAATCTATGTTTTAAAAATGGAAATAAATTAAATACATGTACTTGTCATTATGTTTCCATATGTGCTTGAAAGATAAGAATTAGTTGTGCCTTGAAATTGAGTGTCCCTGAATGGATTTATGCTAACGTGGATTTTATTGAAAGCTTAGAAAATTGAGCAAAGTGGGTGACATGGAATTTGTACGGGTGGAAGGTAAAGAAATGAGGTGGGTTAGAAAGAGAATTTAAGAAAAGTGAATGTGGAATGAGACTTCATTGAAAATGAATTTTTATTATGGACATATGCTCTTGTATGCTAGGGTGAAGCCACAGGAAGAAGGTTGTCACCTTCTACTGCAGGAGTGAATACCTATGTTACCTTTGGCTCGTTGTCTGTGAATTGTTGTAGGAAATTTGTCTTGGTTTGTGGCTGATGGTATAGATGAAGTCTATGGCCATTGACCAGCAACTTGAATTGCACTGGGTCAATCATTGTCAATTGAACTGCTCCATTTGCAAAAACATGTGTTATCTCATATGGCCCTAGCCATCTTGTTTGCAAATTGCCTTGTGTCTCTTAATACCTAGAATCAAATAGTAGTGCCTAGTCTCCTATTTGGAATTGCTTGTTCTTGATGTGGCTGTCATGCCATTTATTTCTCTATTTTTGGACTATTTTTGTGTGCTCTAGGGTAGATTTTTGCATCTCATCCAAGGAGTTGAGATTCAATAAGTGTTCACACTGAGCTGTAGGAAGGTCCATATTCGGCTTCAAAGTAGTCCTTAATGTTTTGTGTTCAAACTCAATTGGTAGCATTGTTGTTTTTCCATAGAGTAGCTCAAATGGAGTCAACCCAATTGTAGTTTTACATGTGATTCTGTATGCCCACACTACTTCTGCTAGATGGTTGCTCTAATATCTTCAGTTGATTTGAACTATTTTTGTAAGTATTGCTTCGATCTACCTATTGGTGACTTCTTCCACTTGACCATTAGCCTATGGGTGGTATGGGTTGGACTTCCTATGTCTGATTCTATATTCATTCATGAGTTTTGTTATTAGATTTGATGTAAATTGTGCCCCTTGATTGGTCACTAACTCTCTTGGTACTCCATAGCGAGTAAATATTTCTTCATACAGGAAGGCCGCCACTTTATTGTCATGGGCATGCTTCATTTCTTTCACTTCTACCCATTTTGTTACGTAATCCATGCATACCAAGATATATGATTTTCTATTTGATGGAGGGTCTATGGGACCAATGAAATCCATTCCCCATTTATCAAATGGTGTGACAACTACTTGTGGGTTGAGAGGCATCTCATCTGATTTGGTTGGCCTACCCATCCTTTGACATTTGTCACATTTTCTGGTGTAATTGGCTGCATCTTTGTGAAGTGATGGCCAATAGTATCATGTTGTTAGCACCTTCATTATTGTTCTTTTTGTTGCAAAGTGTCCTCCATAGGGTTCAGTATGGCATACATGCATAATATCATAGGTCTCATCTTCTTGGACACATCTCATAACTTGATCTGGACCTATGTAGAATAATGTATTATCAATCCATGAGTACTGAAAGCTCTTTTCCACCAACAATTTTCTATCCTTTGGAGAGAAGTGTTCAAGCATCTTGTTGGCTACTAGATAATTTTCCATATCAGCATACCATGGAGTCTTAATACCAATGTGAAATAGATGCTCATATGGAAACATGTCATCTATCAATGAAGTATCTGTATCTGCATGTTGTAATCTGGACAAATAGTCTGCTACTACATTGGGTTTTCTCGGCTTATCTATTATTGTGAGATCAAATTCCTATAACAAAAGTAGCCATCTAGCTAATATGCCTGAAATGACAAGTATGTTCATGAGATATTTTATTGCAACATGGTCAGTATGAACAAATATGGGGTATCCTATTACATAGTGTTGGAACTTGTTTAGAGCATAGACTACTGCTAATAGTTCTTTTTCTATGACTGTGTAGTTTAACTCTGGGCCATGTATACTTTTACTATGTAGTAAATAGCATTTTCAAGGTTTCCAGACTTTTGGCCTAAGACAGCTCCTAGTGCATAATCAGATGCATCAGTATGTATGTGAAATGGCAAAGTCCAATTGGGGCCTTTTAATACTATTGTTTTTGTAAGAAGGTTCTTAGAATGACTCTTCACAAGTTGGGGTCCTATTGGAAACTGCAATTGAAATAATTATTGTATTTTCATTGATGTCAAACCTTAACTGGTAAGACAGTTTCTATCTAAGAAAGTACTATATCTATTAGTTGATGCAAAGGATTAGGGCAAGGGAGATAACAATAACACCTAAGGAAAGGTTGAGTTATTTGATAATTCAATGAGTACTTGATTATTTGGCACTATGATGAGATAATGTATTGTTTATCTAAGTAAGAAGAAAGACTAAAGAAGTAGGCTTAACCAAGAAAAAGTGAAGAAATCTTGTTTAAGTCGAGTGATGTTAGTGTCAACCAAGTGCCAGTATATGCCAATTAAATCTAGTGTTAACCGAACATCAGTTTATACCGAGTGACATGAAATTATCGAGAAAGATAGTGTTAGTTGAGGAAGACAGTTTGAAGAGATGACCAAGTTATATAGTGATGACTAAGGAGATGAACATGGTATTGACCAAGCGTCATCAATTTACATTTGGAGGAAGAATTTAGATTTCCAACCGACACAGTTGAGTTCTTGGGTTATGTAAATCATGTTGACTTTATTAATTGATTGTATGGAGAATTTAATGCATGCTAAATCATTTTATTATGATTTCAATGAGGAGATTGAAGATGTTTCTAGAAGGATGTATGAAGGACTTAAATGTTGGAAAGATCCGTTGGATCTAACCTAACCTAAGATCTACGGAGGATATTAAGAGGTAAAAGATAGATCTACCTATCTAGAGAGGTATAAAGGAAACCTAATTGTGAGGTTACAGAGTATGTTGGTGATGTTGATGTTATTGACTGATAAGTCTAAGCAGAAGGCTGAAGGTGAAGATTAGAGTTGTGATTGCTTGAAGTGAATTCCGAGCAGATCAGTGATGGAGATGGAAATGATACTCAGTCAGTAAATCAACATATATGTGCGAATTGGATCTGATATCTACAAAGTGAGTCGTATGTTTTATAGATCAGAAACTACTGCTACTTTCTAACCATTGTAATAGTCAAAATCCTTTAATCAAGGTTGACCTAACATTCATTGATAAATCCTTTAATCAAGGTGGCATTCTAATGGAATATACTCAAGTCTTCTGATCAGGCCACTCCTAATAGGGTGATTGAAATCCTTTAATAGGGTCACACCTAATAGTGTGTTTGTATACCTTTAACATGGTTGGCTTTTCACATAGCTCACTTTAGAAGAGTGAAAATATTAGTAACATGTTACAAAGTGGTTTTTCCCAAATTGGGTTTCCACTATAAATCATGGTGTCATACTTGTTTGAATGTTTTGTTATGAATGATTTGATATTCTGCAAGTTAAAAACTATTGGACAGTGGACTGCATGTTATATGTTTTTTGATATATGATCTTTAGAGACCAAGTTGAGTTGGTGATTAGATCTGAGTTTGTTGAAGTGTTTGAATATTCAATTGGTACATCTGGACCTAAGAACAACTAATTCACCCCCGTCTCTATTGTTCTAAATCATATTAATAGGTCCATGTGAATTCGGCCTCTTTTGTAAGCAAAGTGTACAATGGACTTGCTATTTGACTGAAGTTTTGAATAAAACATCTATAGTATCCAGAATGTCCTAGAAATGATCTAACCTATTTTTGCTTAGTGGGAGTGGGCAATGTTTGAATTACCTCTATCTTTGATGGATCCACTTGTATGCCAACTTCTGAAATGAAGTGTCCCAAAATGACTCCTTCCTTTATCATCATAAAACACTTATCGATGTTGAGTGAAAAATTATGCTCTTTACACCTGATTAGAACTTTTTCCAATTTCTTTAGTGCTTCTTCAAATGTGAATCTGAATGTAGTGAAGTCATCCATATAAATCTCCATGTAGTCGTGTGAGATGTCAACAAAGATGTTGATTATGGCCCTCTAAAAGGTTGCAGGAGCATTACATAACCCAAATGGCAGAATAGAGTAGGCATACGTTCCCCAAGGACATGTAATGTTGTGTTTTCCTAGTCCTCGGGGGCAATGCTAATCTGATTATAGCCACTATAGCCATCAAGAAATGAGAAGTACTTTTTGCCTGCTAATGTATCTAGCACCTGATCAATGAATGGTAATGGAAAATGGTCCCTTTTCGTTGCATTATTAAGCTCTTTTTAATCTACACATATTCTCCACTTACCCCCCCTTCTTAGGTATTATCACAAGAGGTGAAACCCACTTACTGTCTGAGATTGGATATATGAAACTAGGATTTAGCAGTTTCTATAGTTTGGTCTTCACAATCTCCCTAAGGGTTGGGTTGATCCTTCTCTATGGCTAACATAGAGGTAGACTTCCTTCATTGATGTATATTCTATGGGTACATAGTTTTGGACTTAATCCCTTCATGTGCCCATATTCCCAAGAAAAAGCCTTTTCATGCTTGCATAAGAGTTGTGTTAACAATTTTAATTGCTGCTGAGATAATTTATTGTTAACATGAAGGTTATGGTTAGGTGAGAGTCACATAGTAGTGGTTAGCTCTAGCATGGAGGCTTCTAATAAAGGGTTGGTTGATATCTCACAAGGTAAAAATTGTTGTATGATTTCAGGCTTTGTTGGCAAGAGACAATTTTCATAGGTAGTCAATTGCAAAATTGAGCTTTGAGAGATGTCTCTTGATGTAATACAATCGTTTGTAAGGATACTTTGGAGTATATCATCATCCTCTTGTAATTTTAGAAAATATTATCTATGTAGCATCATCAGCTGAGCAACAGAGTTTATTTCTTCTTCCTCATCTCCCAAGTTTGGCCAAATAGGGCTATTTAGATCTGCTTGTGGCTGGGATGGAGGATACAGTGCTAATTTCTTGACAGTTTGGCCATCAGAGATGGTCATATTTCCTTATCTACAACTAATATTAGCATCTATTATTGCTAACCAAGGCCTTCCAAGGATTACTGGATAACCAAGAAGGGTTACTTTAGGTGACGGAACCATAAAATCAGCAGGGTATTCCCAAGAGTCCAGTGTGACTTCTATGTCTTCAACCATACCATTTGGAGTAACTATGGAACTATCTACAAGTTGTAAAACTATTGAAGTTGTCCTTAATCCCTCTATACTCAACCTATGCATAGTTTCCTTGGTTATGGCATTTATAGCAACACCTAGGTCTATCAAATCATTCTCTACTAACTGGTCATTAATTATTATGTTAACAACTAGGTTTCCTTGATCAAAGTACTTCAGAATCACAATCTTTCCCAACATTATATTAGCCAATTGACCTATTACATGCACTATTTGGGGATCCTTTATCTTTCTTCCAAGTTTCTTAAGATATACTTCTTTGATGGCTTTTCCATAGAGTGGAACATCTTTGATAGCCTAAAATAGTGTAATTTGGATGTGCATGTTCTTTAACTAGTCCAGGATATCAAATGGTGCTTCTTCTTGGAGTGTAGGTTTATCCATCTTAAGCCTCTGAGGGAATGAAGGTCTAATTTGACTTTTAGGATCATCCTAGTGTGGCATCTTAGTTGGTAGGGTTGGATTTGGCAAGGTAACTTTTGGTTGTTGTGTTGATGATACAAGAGTATTTGGTACTTCAATTATAACAGGTGGTTTTGGTGTTGGTAGAGTAGTACCAAATGTCAGGTGGATATCAGTGATGTCTAATGCATAAGCAGGGTAATGTTGGGCATCAGTATTGTAGACTGGTTGTTGTTGCTTATTATTAGGATTTGGTTGTGGTTGAGCTGGCAATTGTGTTGGTCGCGGAGGAGAATTTGTGGTTGCAAGAGGTGGCATAAGTGTTGGCTGTGGAACTGGAGGTGGTAATGGTTGATAGCCAGGATTCTGAGTTGGACACTATTGGGGTCCCCTCCATTGGTTATATTACTACCAATTTCCTTGTGGTGGTTGCCATTAATTTTGAGGTTGTGGTTGTGGCCATTGGGGTTGTTGGGAGCTATACCATTGGTTCAGATGGGTAATTTTCCATGCATTATTCCACATAGGTTGGAAATACTGTGAAGGATATTGGGAATTCTGGGTCTACCATTGACTATTATAATTATTGAAAGATTGTAATGGGTCCTAAGGCATACCTTGTCATGGAGCCCATGGGTGGAATTGAGAAATAAAGAAGACTTTCTCATCTTCCCCCTCTATCTAACTGAACTCAATTGGAACATGATGTGTTTCCAGATTCGCTACCAGCTTGCATCTATAGTCCTTTTGTTGTCAACAATGTGGGTAGTACTCTACTAACTTCAACTCAGCTTCTTCATGCTTATTTTTGGCTTGCATTGTATCCAAGTGGGTTGCAACATCATTGATAATGTCTTTCTTGAAATCTGACAGCAAGTTTGAGATTTCCATCTTTGATATGCCATAACTACTTCCTTTTGCAAGTGTTGGATGAAATCCTCTGCCCTTCTTTACTACTGATCTTGGATAGTTCAAAAAAAAATTCTTGAGATCATCCCAAGAAGACTGGGATACATCTCCTCTAGCCATAAGGTCTAGTGCTTCTAGACAGTTATCATTCACTCCTCTCAAAAAGATGTTTTTTTGTGAATCCTCCTGCAATGCATGTTGAGGATTCTTCTGCAAATTGTATAAGAAGTGTGAGATGTAGTCTTCTAGAGTTTTATATTATTTTTGTGACATGCAGAAGATATCATCTCCTCTCAAATCACCTCCTTTGCAGTATTCTTTATATTTTTGCAGAAATAGGTCTCTCATCCCATCCCAATTAGTTGTTGCATTTTCCCCTAGTCCCATAAACCATCTTAAGGATTACTCTTTTAATGTAGCTGGAAACAATTTGAGTTTATGACTATCATTGTTATATTCAAAACTTTGACAAAGAATGTCAAACTCAAATAAGAAAGTGTCAGGGTCTTCAGTTATTAGGCCATAGAACTTTGGTAACACAGCAGTGGGGATATTTTTAAGATTAGCATTGTTGATAAGGCTAGGAAGTGGAAGTGGAAATGTAGGCTAAGCCATCACTACTGGTATTTGAACTTGAAATTTATTTTGAGAATTTTTAATCCTTAGTGTTGTACTATTAGCATTTGGTGCACTCAGAGTGGAGTGTACAAGAAAACTAGCCAAAATCTCAGCAAAAGGCCAAAGGTCAGATGGATCAAATGGGTCCTCTACTAGTGAAGTGGATGGAGGAAATTTCAAACTCGCATCAACAAAAGGTAATTCAGTTTCTATAGATTCTTCATTTAAATTTGGTGGTTCTCTTGGGAGAATTCTACCATTAACATCTCTTATTCTTCCTCTTCGATGCATACAAGTGATTTAATGAGCTTGTGAAGCAAGTTCAAACTTTAAAAACTACTCCTAGAAAACAAGAAACTATCAAGAATGACTCAATGGGATTCTCAACTTGACACCATCCCCAACAATGGCGCCAAAAATGAATAGCCTCATAATAGCTAATAATAACTACACCAAAGCCTTCCCTAGGAATAGTATATTCAAACTAGGTATTATTTTTCCTATCATAAAGTGCATTTAGATTGTCAGCCTAGGGACGTATACTTGAAATGGGACAACACAGTTTGTGCACTAAGTTTCACATAGAGTCATCTTACTTAAATTCCTATAGGAAAGGAAAATGCATTTAAAGAACCAAACTATTGTCGCAGGAAGGTAAAACACACAACTAAACAAATAAACTAATATAAACAACCATAAATCTAACTCCAGCTCATTCTAATGCATGAACTATGGCTATCTCCACATATGTCGCAGGAACTAACACAAATACAATGTTGCAAGAATGAACAATGAACACTACCTTAAATGCTGAAAACAATTAAACTACTCCTCTCTACTCTAGTCTACTCCACCTCCCAAGTGGGCCCTCCTTGGTTGGTTTTGACTAACTACAAACACAGAAGATAACTCAAATTATTCCTTCATTTCATATATTTAGAAAAATGGATTACAATTGGAACATAGACTTGAAGAACAACTTGCTTCAATACAACAGTAACATCATTATTTTGTCTAACTAGATTTCCATCGATCATCTCCCTATATATAGAGAATTACATTGAAACATTCAGATACACTTTGACTGATTCATCCATGAAAGAAGGATAACATGCCAATCAATAACATAAGATCATATAGATAAAACAACCATCTTAATAGAACATTAATTATGGAGGAGATCTAGGATGATCGTGCTCCCCTATATTCCCTGAAGCATTCATTCATTCCTTCAATTCTGTAGGCATATCCCATGACAGTCTTGAATAGTCTTTTGATCATGACCGAAACATCTCCACTCATTGATGTAACCAATTTGTTTTCCAAGTGGTCCTTCATTCCTGGCAGGTTAGTAGCATATGCATGCATATTCATATATTCAACTTAATCAATTTCATCAAAATGTTAAAACACACATTAAAATAACTATATGAAATACTGCATTATGTATATATAGTATTGGCAAAGTGTGTATACTATTTCCTACCCAAAGTTTGAGGATATAATTGTACTTATGGAATATATACAAACTTAAGTACTTAAAAGTCACACAAATGTTTCAGGAATGTTTTAGGAACAGAGCATAAAATATCATAAAACAAAGACCAACTTTAGTCTCATCAATTAGCTTACGACCAATAACAATTAGAGTATGTACCGGTTTGGAATTCTCCAACCCAAACTTCGTTAACAATTCCTTGACATACTTGGACTGAGAAATGAAAAAGCCTTTGCTGCTCTAAATTACCTGTAATCCAAGAAAGAAATTCATATCTTCTATCATAGACATCTCAATCTCCTTATGCATCTCTTCTATAAATATTTTGCACAAATTATCCTTGCCTCAAAAAATAATATCATCAATATACACAACAACAATTAGAATTTGATCTAAATCTTTCTTGTAATATAGATTGTTGTCGGCAAAAACTTTCTAGAACTTCGGTCTAATCAAATATATGTCCAATTTTCTATACCTAGATCTTGGTGCCTACTTCAACCCATACAATTCCTTCTTTAGTGTGTATACTACTTTTGGTTTTTCTTCTAGTCTGAAACCTTTCAATTTCTCAATGTAAACTTCTTCCTTTATTTCTCCATTAAAAAATGTTGACTTCATATCCATTTGATAAACCTTGAAATCCTTATGTATTGAAAATGCCAGAAATATTCTCATCCCCTACATCTGAGAAACAAGTGCATAAGTCTCCTCAAATTCAATCCCTTCAATCTGAGTATATCCTTTGTAAACTATTCTTGCCTTGTTTCTTATCACTTTACCATTCTCATCCAACTTGTTTTGGTACACCCACTTAGTTCAAATCACATTTTTATCTGTCAATTTGGGCACAAGTTACCAAGTTTGATTCTTCTCAATTTGATTAAGTTCCTCCTTCATAGAATTTACCCAATTTAGATCATTGCATGCTTCTTCTATAGATTCAGGTTGAACTTATGAAAGTAGACACAACAAAGCAAGATCTTGTATTGCTATACTTCTGCTAACAACTCTTATGTTCTTATCTCTAATGATCTAATTTTTTGAATGATTTTCTATATATTTCTTAGTTGTAGATGTCAGTGTTGGTTGAACATATTCTTCTTATTTATTTTCTTTATTTCTTTTGTCCTCTGTATAAAATTCATAATCAATGCATCACTCAGGGACCTTCTAAAATTCTTCATCAACCTTCACATTCACACTTTCCACAATTTTGTTTAGTCTTTTATTGTAGCACTGATATGATTTTCTTTTTATAGAATAACCCAAAAATATTCCTTCATCAATGATGCTATCAAACTTTTCAAGATTGTCTTCATCTTTTCGAATATAACACTTATTGCCAAATATTTTGAAGTATTTAATTCTAGGTGCTCTTCCATGCCATAACTCATATGATGTCTTTTCATATTTCCTTCGGTACAAAACTATGTTCAGAGTATACATAGCAATATGTAATACCCCTCTCTAGTATATTTCTAGTAGATTTTCTTCCTTCAACATGGTTCTTATTGCCTCCTAAATTGTTTGGTTCATCCTTTCCACTACACCATTTTTTTGTGGTGTTCTAGCCACTGAAAATTGTCTTTTAATACCATCCTTTTTACAATAAATTTCAAAATCATCATAAGTAAACTCTCCTTCTTTGTTAGATATCAAACATTTTATCTTCCTACCACATTCATTTTCAACTCTAGTCTTGAATATTTTAAACTTCTCAAATGCCTCAAATTTTTCTCTAAGAAAAGAAACCCACGTCATCCTTGAATAGTTGTCACTAAAAAGTATAAAGTACCTTTCACCTTGAAAACTCTTTATTCTAGTGGGACTAGAGAGATCAGTGTGCACAATCTCCTGTACATTGGTAAATGAATAATCTTTTGCCTTGAATGATTTTCTTCTCTTTTTCCCTTCTCGACAAACCTTACAGATAATGTTTTTTGGTTTACATAGTCTTAGTAGATCTCTCACCACATGAGATGAGCTTATTCTCACCAGGTTATCAAAATTTATGTGACACATCCTCCAATGTCAAAGATAACTATCATTGGTCTGAGATAGTAACCAGCATCCTTATGACACTCCTTTTAGCTGGTACATGATCCTTCCCATTCTTTTCCCTCTTGTAATTAGGTTTGAAATAGGTCACACTAAGACATTCCCATGGTGGTAAGGAATTAGATGTGGACCACCTCAACCAATACAACTTGCCTCACACATGTCAACATGCATCACTATCTTTAAAGCCATCGGTTCTAATGGACATGATGAACATATTACATAACAATAACTGGGACCAAAATATAAATAGACACGCTCCAAATAGGATCGACGTAATCAACCAATCCAAAAAATGTTGCACACAATGTAGAACCACCACTAAAAGATAAATCTATCAGCGAACACTTCTACCGAGACACACATTCTATCTATACAACAACCGATACCACCAAGGCTATTGGTACACAATAACTGATACAACTAGACCATGAACATGCACTTGATATGTTGACATCAATGGCAACCATTAATGAAAACAACATGAATAGCATCAACTTAAAATTCTAACACATATAATAATGTGATAGGGTTTAGCATTCAAGGTATCTAGGGTTGGGGTTAAGGGTTGAGTGCATAGGATAGGTTTAAGCTTTTGGTCCTACCACCTTTCTCTAGGATTTAGGGATATAGGTACACATATATGATTTTAATTATATAGATCCTAGAGCCTCTATATTTAAGGTTTTGGTCTTAAGATCTAAGGGATGGTTTAATGTACACTATCTAAAACCTAGGGTTGATAGATAGGGTTTATAGTTGAGGGTAAAGAGTCAACTGGTGATTTATACTTAGCATGAAGAGGGTTGAGGGTTGAGGGTTTAATATTTCTATTCTAGGTTATTTATTTATTTCGTGTATGATTGAAGTATATGGGGTTTCTATTCTAGAGGTTATTTGTTTAGGATTTCTATTATAAGTTGTTCATTTAGGGTCTATTTGTTTGTTGGAATTACATAATGTGGGAATTTACAAATACTAAAATTTGAAACTTCAAGAATTTTTAAATCTGGAAAATGGTTTTTGGAATATGGCTATAACCATTCAGTTCACCTAGAAGATGAGTGAGAAGATGCATTTTTTTGCATTTGGTTCCATAAATCTGGAATCGGAATACCACATGAATAAGGTTTTTTTAATTTTTTTAACAAGAAAAAAATCTTTAAAAATAGAACCTCTAACCTTTATTCACGCATATTTCTCACCATCTCCTTCAAAAAGAGACATTTATTGACACCACAGACAATAAATAAACCCTACTTGCAACTGAAAATTTTAATATTAAAATAGATGAAATCAATATTAAAATAGATGAAATTGATATTAAAATAGATATATTAAGAGCGCTATGAAGACTAACCTGTAAAGGAAAAGGTGGTGCTACAAGGATTTAGAGTGTGGATCTCACAAATCTAGGCTCCCATATAGCTGAGACGAGACAAAAAAAAAGGAAGAAAATAATCCTCCTCCATTTTTTTTCTCTATTAAATATTGAGCTCATAAGTGTTATTATCAGAAGCTTTCCTATAGAATTAATAAGGTGAATAGAAAAACTCTGTGGCGGTGAACTCTACCCTGCAATGAATAAAAAAACCTAGCTTGGTGGCTTGGCTCTAAAGTGTTACAAATACTTCATTAGTTTGGAATGCACAAATATAATTACAAACTTGACATATTTAATAAAAAATAGTTTATTGCACATTCACATTTAACTGGAATTGGAATTCGTTTTCCAATTCCAGGGTTTTAGGTTGAAGATTTTTATGCCAGTTTTGGGGTTAAATTACAATATAAAAATACCTATTCCATTTTCACTTTTTAGAAACAAACATCAAATATGTAAATTCTGGTGTTCAAAAATTACAATTTATGGGTAATTCCACCAAACAAACGAACCCTTAGGATTTGTATCATGGATTGCTCATTTATTTTTATTTTTTATTGTATGTTGTTCATTCACTCTGTGTATAGGGTTTCTACATTTTTATGAAGAAAAAACATGAAAACCCAGTGAAAATTAACTCTATGTACATAATACATGAAAAATATAAATACAACATGCAACCTTTTTTTTACATTTAAACTAAAAAACTAAAATAATACATATACAAACTATTTTCTCAATAAAAACCAACAAAAATACTAAAAAAACACAAAAAGTATCGATGAAAACAAAAGAAACCCCAAAAAATTACCTACCTAGATGTCATTGGGGCTAGAAGAGGAATGAGATCACACTAAGGAGAGGGGCCACATTCCTTGAAAATGACCACTCCATAGTTCAAAAAAAAAAACTTTTTAGGAACACAGCCTCGTATGATACGTGGCCTTGTTCCAAATGGGGTCGTATTTTGTGGATCTAGGCTCGGGGTCCCATAGTGTATGTAACCTCGATCCAAATTTATGCTTGGGACCCCAAACCTAAACTCTATCCCATTTTAATTTTGCACAACCCCATTTTGTAGAGCCAATTTTTGGAAAAAAATCACTAACTGTAAAAGTTCTCCCATAAGCGGACTCAACTTCTTGCACTTATCCACTTCATTATCATGTTTCAATGCTTATCTATTTCTCATAGCTTTATACATCCCTTCATTATCTAACATTTCTAATACAAACATAACCACTGAAGCAACCATTAATACCCTTTCTCCGAGTGTTACATCCTTTTAACAACAACTTGCTTCCATAACCCAATCTAAATTCAACATCCCTACTTTTGACATTGCTAGCCCATTGTCCCATGATATCATTTGTGAAATTATCACTCAATATATGGGGATACCTACTTTAGAGACATATAATGTAAAATGTGATCCCTTGACTCATGTTAAGACATTTCAAACCTTGTGTAGTGACTTCTCCAATGATCATAGACTTATAGCTAAATTGTTTACTAGGACATTTAGAGATAATGCCTTACAATGGTTTTGTTCTTTACCTCCTTACTATTGAATCATTTCAAAATATTTCTATAACTTTCATTCAACAATTTTAAATAATATTGGTCGTCAAATATATTTAACTAATTTGATTCATTGTAAACAAGGTGTTAAGGAGAAAGTGGTTGATTTTATTGGTAGATTCAAACATTTGCATGCTCAAATTTCTTATCATGTGCCTAATATGAATGTTCAATGTATTTTCATTTCTAAATTTATAAAAATACATTATAGATAAGTTATTATTTTATGAATTTACCTCTTTTACCCAATTGTGTGTAGCACTTCATAATTATTAGCTTTACGAGATCCACTTTGAGTCATTTACTCCAATGGATCTAGTTGATAAGAGTCATGCATCTCAACAATCATCCCAAAAGTTTCAAAATCCCAACAAATAAAATTAATCTTCCTCCTCCTTGGGACCTAATGGGTTTCTTTGTCATGAAGTATTGAAATACTCTATAAGAAAGGTTTAGTATTGTCCACAAGTATCATTTTCAAATTCTAAACCATATTAGACATGGTTAAAGAAACTTTCCATTCTACTCGCTATCATTGATTTATAATTGTATTAAAGAAGGATCTAACCCCCCTCCCCACCAAGGCCTCATCATGCCTATTTATAAATTTTAGTTGTAAAAAATACCCAACCTATTTGCAATTGTTCTCATAAAATGTAAACGTAGCGACTCTAGCAAAAAGAAAAACTGGTAAAGGAAATGATAAATTGTATGATCTTACTTTGGACGTGGTTTCCAAAATGTTTCCCAATATATCTTCCTTCTATGCTAAACTACTAAAGGTCGCCACAAGTAAGAGGAAAACCCAAATGCCTAATGTTCCAACCCCTCCAAAGAAAAATAAATGGATTTGAAAGCCATGAACCTCAAATAGTTGTGGACATAAGAAAGGACAACATAGAATATGCATATGACATTGATGATAAGATAAATAATGTGGTATTTATGTTGGTTGAAGATCGAGAAGAATTACTATGGTGACTTATGCTAAAAAATAAAAACCAAACAAAGGGAAACAAATCAATAATCCTTCCTAAAAAGATGAAAAAGACCTTCATGAGATATATATCCCCACTTGGATGAGGTGGAAATGAGCTTGATAACATGGAAAATCAACAAGGAGATAAAACTAAGGAGGAAGATGATGATAGTGAGGAAGAAGAAGACAATAGCAATGGAGAAGATAATAGCGATAGACAATTGCAAGATAGATAAGAAAACAAGGAAGTGAATGAGGATAGGGAGATGGTGTATAATCATGAAAGTGCACACCATATGACAAAAAAGAATGATAAAAAAGGGAGACATTGAGTTTATCTCTCTAAAAAATTAAGTTGATCAAGTGCAAAACTACTTGGTTGAGATCAAGGATAGATTGGAGGATAAAAACCATGTTATTCAACAAATTTGAAAAAGGCCTTGATGCTATCATAGATATCATTGATGGTTCAATGAATGAAGTAATTGCGAAGGTTGCTTTAGGGATCTCAAAGATTTAATAACAACAAAAAATTTAAGGCAAAAAATCTAGTAATATAAGAATAAGGAACATTAAAAAATTAGTAGAGAGGCTTGGAAGAGTTATTTGGATTCCCTTATGACCCATATGAACCTCATTAAATGACTATGGTCTTGGTGAGGTTGTCCTATTTTGTTTCTTTTTTTATAGTTCCATTTCATGGTTAGTTGTGTTATGGTTGGCCTACGTGCCTTTTCAATATTTGAAAAATTACTCTTGTTTTACTAGTAGTTTGTTGATTTTGATCTAGACTTTTGTGTTCTATTTTATGACTAGCTTCAAGCCCTATATGGTTCACTATTTTCAATTATGGTTTTACTGTTGTAACCTGGGATTGATGCCCTTCCTATATTTTTTAATAAAAAAATAATGGTAAGTCATTTTCAATTTAAAAAAAGTCAAAAAAATAAGAAGGTACATTTTATTTAAATAATGGGTACCCATTTCTAAACAACTCATTTTTCTTTAAAAAATCATAAGGGTTGCACTCGTTTTCAAAATTTAAATTAAAGACTTGCTTTTAACTATGAGTTTTGGCTCTGGAAATGCATGGGGAGTGAACCCTAGCCTAGTACTTGCAGCTAAAGTCATGCTAATGCCAATAGAAAAGAGTGACCTTGGTTATATGTTCGATGACCCTTTTTGCATAATTTTTCTATGAAATTAGAACTCATTATAGATGACAATGTTTACATTTCAAATATGTTTAATTTTTTACAATTACATAAATAATGTTTGATGAAAGTGGTCAAAAAACTTGAAATAATAGGTTTTTCTTATATTTTAATAACTTTTCATTTTTTACATTATTGGAAAAAAAAATATGACATCAATGTACACAATTATTTTCAAAAAATAAAAGTTTAGGTCTACTAACAATGGTCATACATGAGGGTTTGCAAAGTAACAACTAGGACCAATAAAAACTCAAGAATAAATATTAAGAAAAAAAATCTTCATCAACCTTTAATGTCTTTTATATCTTTTTTCAAGAGAATTTAGAAAAATAGTTTTATTTAGGTAAAAATATGGTGGTCACACACATGCATTGTATGGTCTTGGAAAAATGACTTTTACTAGTGGTTTTAAAACATGCCCATTGAAAACCAAATTGTATTATTTGAGTAATGTAATAAACTATATGTTTATTAGCTAGACTTCAAGTACTACATTTCATATTACTAAATATTCTTAATCTACTCAATATCCAACTGTTTCAAAGTTTTAGATCAATTGTGACAAATTTTAAAAATAAGGAGAAGAACTTTCACTTTGTGGTCATAAAGTGAACTCAACTTCTTGCACCTACCGTGTGAATATTTACATAATTCATCATGATAGAAGCATATGTAGACAATGTAATAATAAGGTCCAAATATGAAAATGGTGATGCAAACTCATCAAATCTAACATCAAGGAGAATTTGAATGTCTTAAATAATGCCTTCTTAACCTACAATATGAGACTTTACAAACATTAATGATGTGTCTAGTATAAATGTGTCCTAGCATGGTAGATCTATAAAGATAATAGTGACTTGCAAAGAATCATTGGAAGCTAGAGGGATACCAACATTAGATTTAGATATAACAACATGTGATATGGGAGATAAGTCTATAATGTAAGTCACGTGACTACATTGTGCATCCCCAAATGATCTTGTCTCACAAGATCTTTGAGTGAGACTAGATGGTGTTTTTGTAGGTGTGGAAAGGAAGTAGTTTAGCAATCTGATGCCTTGTTCCATAAACCATTTTCTCATTTCAAATTTTTTTCAAGCATTTAAAGTTTATAGTTTCTTTCCACAGTAATCACATCTAATTTCAACATGATTAGAAAACTAGCAAACTCAAATTTAAAAAACACCCAGATTTCCCCCTTGATTTGGAGAGCACCCCCAAATGGTTAGTGCTAATTATAACCCCTCAAAAGACGTGTAAGAGAAATTACAACTTATTGTAAGATTGGGTATAAAATTGGCCATTTATAATGCATGATGATTTTTATAGTTTTTAGAAAAATGTGCAATCCAAATAATAATATTACAAGCAAATATGAATTCCTTGCAAAATTTTGATATGCATAAAAATTTTGTGATATATTGATAATCAAGGTGAAATTTATGCCTTATTAAAATATGCTTATATTGTTGACTTTAGAGGTCAAGAAGAATGTTAAAACAACAAAAAATCTAAATTTTTTTGATGCTAAAGTGTTCATCATAGAAAGAGATTTTTGTTAAATATTTACACTTGAAAATCCAACTCTCTATTTGTAAGTTAGCAAAACAAATTGCCCCTTTTACAAATAATTGTAAATTACAACGAGTAACTAAAAAATAGTACTTTTTATGGAACCACATGTATATAGAACTTTTGAGAGTAACAAATAATGAAATATATTAAAATTGGGTAAAATCATATAAGAATAAATGTTAAGATAACCAAACATCAAAGGAAAAATATAATCAATAGTAACCAAGTCAATGGATCATGTCTGGTTGTGGAGTTGGTACAAAGACTTGAAGTAGCTTCATTTAGAGGTTTGGCATTGAATAAGCACTATGGTGGTGAGTCCCAATATTAGACCAAACAACCTTTGAGTGATAAGGTTATGTATATGTATTTAGGCACTCTGAAGATGTGGAGCTTGATGTGGGAGTGTATACTACTACTACTATTACTACTAGTGGTGTTGTTGTTGTTGCTACTACTGCTACTGGTACCTGTAATACCCCAAAAATGGGCTATAAGTTCATTAATCTCCTACATCTTCAATTCGAATGAAATCGACATCAAAGTCCTAACCTAAGGCACATCTAAACATCATCGAATCATAATTTATTATCTTAAATTCTGCATCGGAGAATATTCCTAGTAATATTCCCAATTATCATAATTATCTTTAATTTAATGATTATTTGGCAATAAATCACAGTTATCCTAAAGTTTGATTAATTGAATATTTTCATATTTAATTAATTAGATTTAATATTTGCCACTTAATTGTTTAATTAAATTTAATTCTATCTATTATTAATTGTATTATTTAATTTTGACAATAAATCAAAATTCCTATCTTTAATTGATTAAATTCTTATTTAATTAATTAAAGCATGTTGTCATTATTTAATAATATAATTTTTAATAAAAGTTTGATAAAATAGTTAATTAACCCATAAATTAATTATTTTATTTCAAAAATCAGTTAAGTTGGAAATAAATCACTTTATTATTAAATTAATTCATAATTAAAACATGCACAATCATAAAAGCAGACAACTGTCAATTATCAATTAAAGCTAAACTCTATTTTGAGTTAAAGCTTAGCTTTTGCATGTTTTTGTGACTTAATTATCTGTTATTATCAGATAACTCAAAAATCAAGCTGAGTTATTTGAGTGATTTATAGCTTTTATCCATGCACCTCCAAAGCCCTGGATTTCTATAAAAACAAGGCTCAGCTCTTCATAATTCATCTCATACTTTTGCACAATCACGCTGGAGAATTGGAGGCTGAGGAATCAACTTGCGAATTCAAAGCTTTGTGAGATCAATTTCAATTGCATAGCTTTTATATCTTAGCATAGAATTTCATAGTTTTCATATCATTGTTAGAATCTTCATTGTTAGATCATTTAGCATTCATTTCATATCAGTTTTCAATAGCATTCATAGCATATCAGTTTATCATTCTTATTGCATAGAAAATACCAAAAAAATAGATTAATTGCATTCAATTTCATATCCATCTTTTGCATTCAAATCCTTCATTTAGGTGTCGTCTAGGTCACTGATCTCGATTACAATCTGAGAACATCAATCTCGCACCTATTAGAAGGCAGTAAATCACTTGGTTAGATTAGATTTCAATTTTGCACGATTTTGATTATCACTAACCTCTAATGTTTTACTGAGTGTTGTGTCTATAGATCAGGTATAATTTTCACACACACATTTCTGGCGCCCACCGTGGGGCCCTGAAACGGGTTTCCCTTCATTTCTATCAATTTTCTATCTTTTGAGGATAAGGGTTTCAAGGGTCCTGGTATACTCTGTAGGGCACTTTTTCTATCAAAATTGTCCATACAGTGCGGTTTTTATCATTTTGTACGTACTTTCATACATCTCTATACGAATTCTCACATGAGATTTCAAACTGTGTCGTGCGAAATTTCACTGGTATCATTTTTGTGCGCAAAAAATTACTTTCTCACGCGAGACTTTATCTTTTATCACGCGAGATTGTACTTCCTCACGTGAGACTTCATCCTTCATCACACGAGATAGTACTTCCTCGTGCGAGATAGTGTTTCCTCGTGCGGGACCGCATTTTGCCTCGCGCGAGATTTTGCTACAGAGACACATAATTTGCAGATTTGTACTTTCAGATTATTGATTTCTAACACTTACAATTTGCTGTTGATTGGTCTTGATTTTGTACTTTCAGACGTGTGCTAAATTCTGGATTGCAGAGCATTGGACCTAAGGTATTTTTCTCAAGCTGATAATATTTCAATTTGGATCCTAAAATAAATCTCTTATGTGTCTGGCTTGTGTGCATCTTTTCATGCTTTTATCTATTTCTACACACTTGCATAATTGATACTAGGTTGTGACCCCTTAAGGATTCACTAAGTAGTCTTAGAATACTTGTGATTGATCTTGATTGCTATCTTGGGTTATTGGACTCGCTAATCCACCGGCCCCTCATTTCTGCCCCGTGGTTGCAATCTCAGTGCCATAAAGGGGAGGGGTCAACAGGACAGAAGCGTTAAGTGTTCCACTTGGCAACCCTTTTGTGCTTTTAGGAACTCACTTGTTTTCTAAGTTGGGGACTTGTTTTCAGCTTGTGTGAGGTGTTAAGTGTTCCACCTTGTGGACTCATCTCATATTCACTTTAAGCGTTAAGTGTTCCTCTTTCTACTTTTTGGATGCTTTTGGTAGATTTGCTTTCGGAACATACATCTATGCTCACATAGTAATTAGGCCCTATGAACACTATTCGTGATTCTTGAGAGATTGGATTCCTAGCAAAATCCTTCCTTGATGACAGAATCCTTGTAGGTAGGGAGGATACTTAGTGCGTTTCACATTCAACTTGGTTAGTGAGTCTTCTCTTATTGATCGACACATTCTCTCTCTAGAGAGGTTGATAGATCACGTGGGGTTGATATCATGGACTTTGGTGAATCAAAATTGGTTAGTGCACCTTCTCTTATTGATTGATACATTCTCTCCCCAGAGAGGTTGATAGATCACGTGGAGTTGACATCACAAACCTTGGTGGAACAAAACTTTGTCTTAGCATGTCGGATTAATCTGCTTGCTTTGTTTGGGTTAAAAGTGAAAAGGTGTCAAAAACCTTGGATCTGGAGCCAAGTCCCCTTGTGGTATAAATCTGTGAGTCACCTTTAGAGAGGGTTAACTGTAGCGGACAATCCCTTCACAGGGAAAACTGCGTTGACAGAACCTCAAGCGGTAATAGCCATTTTCGCCATGGTAGTGACAGTCGCTATATAAATGTCCTTGTGGAAGAAATCTCCACGGGTATGGTTCATTGTTGGGTTGTCAGATCTCCCTAGCAGCTCTTGAAGATTAAGTTCTCAGATTGTGTCAAAACCCTGGTGCGCCAAGATTGGAGTTCACCCCTTTGAATCATAAAAGTTGCAGAGTCAAACCATTACTAAAAACCCTAGAGAGGCCAATTTTTCACTTTCAGGTATATGTGTGTTATTGTAAAACTTTTCAGAACATACACAATTCATACTCTCAGGGATTAGCACAATTTGGTCACTTGATTGTTCATGCGCAAGGTTGCTTTTGCCCTTGTTCATTATTTTTAGACGTGCTTGGAATCACTTGCTTGCTGTTCTACGTGTTTGTTTACCTACTTGGCTATTAAAAATGATCAAATCTGTTATAACCTTCAAAATCTGGACAGTACAATTTGCAAACAATCCAAAACTGAAGACCTTAAATTTTGCAAAAATTGATGTAAAAATCTTTCTGGAGTCAAAAGTCATTTCAAGAAGTCAAAAGTCGTATGAGTTTTGTCAAGTGTCATTTCAGTATTGCCCATCTGTCATATGATTGAGAACCCAGTGTCGTACGAGTTTTCAAACTAGCAAATTCAAAAAAGTCAAAACCTTGTTAACAACTGTCGTACGAGTCTTGTCAACTATCATTTCATTGCTACCCAACTGTCGTACGAGTTTAGTAACTGTCATTTCATAGACTACCCAGTGTCGTACGAGTCTACAGAGTGTCATTTGGAAAAATTTGAGAGAGTTGTCAGAAATTGTCAAATTGCAAGATATCCAATGTTTCCAGCCTAGTTCCAGAATCTGTCAAAAATATCATTGTGTCAGGAACAGAGCAGTAGCTATTGAGCTTTCTACCATTTTTTGAGATTGATCTTTTGAATCCGATCTAGTCTTCTGTTTGATCAATTTGAGTCCTTTTTATCTCGTGTCAAAACCTTGTCATGACTATCAATCTTCAATCAATCTTCAAAAATAGACTAAGTATTGAGAACTCGTGTCCGCTATCTTTTGGGTGATCTATCCCATACATCCAGGGCACAGTTTCCTTCACCCACATCTTATCAGATCTTCAAAACTATCATAATCTTGACAAGGTTGCGTCATCCGATTTTCTCGAATCAAATTGTTCTTTAGTTGTCTTTGTCCTTTTCTTCTGTTTCATTCAAAGTTAATGGTGGAGACCAGAGCTTCTTCACACAAGAAATCAAAAGAAACATCTCTGAACTTACTTTTGACCAATACCCCGGGTCCAACTCTTGAACAACTCATCAAGTCAGGTATCTACGAAGACGATGGTCTCGGTAACTTTCGATTGAAAACTGGTTACATACCTCCTTTATCAACTCACAGAGGTAACCAGCAAACTCCTCAATCTATTCCAGGGAGCCCAAAAACTCCTACCATGTCTCAAGCAGGGACAAACCATGGTTCTCTAGGAGGAGGGTCCCAAGGACACCATTCTCAACATAATTCCGACCAAGAACCTACCCCCTCTGAAATCCATCGATGTCAGAATGATGATGAATTCAAGAGAATGATGTGGCATTTCTTGAAAGTGGATAGAGAGGCATAATTTTTACAATTAGCCCAGGAAGGGGCTAAGCTTCCTCCCAACTTTAACATTGATGATATAATCACACATGAGGAAGAAACTCCACTCACAGCTATGAAAAAACAGATGCATGCCATACAAGTCAAATTTAACAATCTTAAGAAGGAGAAGGAACCCAAGGAGTTCTCCATGGAGGCCCTATGTCCTTTCCCATTCGACAAAGACTTGTATATGCCACCATTTCCAAAGAAAGTAGAGATACCAAAGTATGACAAATATGACGGACACTCTAATCCTCAAGATCATGTCAGAGAGTTCTGTACGCACTCCATGGAATTCATGCATGAACTGACTTATCTAATGCATCTTTTTCCTAGATCCTTGGGAGGAGCATCCATTCAGTGGTTTTCAAGATTACCTTCTACGATCAAAACTTTTGAGGAATTGATTAAATTGTTTTATCAATAATATTCCTACAATATTCAACATCCGGTCACCATGATCGATATCTGTAACCTCAAGCAATATCCAGGGGAATCATTCCTAACTTTCCTCAAGAGGTGGAGAAAGAAGTTCTCTCTATATGCTAGACAAATTCCCGAAATGGAGAAACTTGAAATCTTTATCAATAACCTTGTTCCAGAGCTCAATTATCCATTACAAATGCAAGATCATGTATCTTTTGATAAAATGGTGGATAATGCAATCAAGATTGAGAAAGTACTTGTCAAGAAAGGAGAAATCACACTTCAAAAGGACAAGTCTGAATCTGGATCTAGCTCAAAAGATAAAAACAAGAGCTGGAATAGAAACAAAGGTATCATCTCTGATGGTGTTGTTGACACTATCCGCACCCCATCAAAGGCACCGGCCTATAATCTCACCCTTGCCACCAAAGCCATTGAAGCTTCAGAGCAAAAATCTGTTGAACCATCTCCAAAGAAGCTATTCAAACGATGGGATAATAAATGAAAGTTTACTCCCCTGGGAGAATCTTTGGAATTTTCCCTAAGAACCCTAATAGCTAATAACATGATCTCTTTACCACCAATCTGAAACCTTGATCCGGATCCAAAACCATATTGGTGGAAAGATAATGAATTTTGTGCTTTCCATCGGACTAAAGACCACAAAACTAATGGATGCTTCCACTTGAATCATACCATTCAAGACTTGATAGATCAAGGGGACATCATGATCGATAATCCTACCAGCAATAATGATCACACAGCATTTACAGAACCATTTCCACAACATGGCAAGGGAGTTTCCACTTCTCAGCCTAACATGGGGGCAAAAGTCAACTATGCCTACCCTGGAAATAATGTTGTCATCAATATGGTTGAACCATGTCTCTCTGAGAGCTGCAATGTCATCACGATTATATGAAGAGACAAAAATCATTCCTCAGCTAATGCGGTTACCAGATCACAAGCTCAGGCTCATCTAAAAGGACAAACACCAAGTTCATCTAATGTCCCTAAGATACCTTTCAATCTCACATCTACTTCTAAACAGAAGGTTGCCTCAAAATCTTCCAATCCAAAGGATACAAGACCTACATCTTACACCATCATCCAACAACTCTAGCATACCAATGCCAAAATCTCTATGTTTGAGTTACTTCGAATATCTCCAGCTCACTGAGATATCCTAGACAAAGCTTTGCTCTGCTCTAATGTTCCTGATGATCTAGATCTAGACAGGTTCTAGACTATGGTTGGTCATCTAACATCTCCGCAATATATCTCCTTTTCAGAGGAAGATGACAACTCCCTAAGTCACCCACATAATCAGCCCTTGCACATAGAAGTCTTGATCCAGAACTGTCGAGTCAAACGTGTGTTGATAGATGGGGGCACAGACCTCAACATTTGTTCTTACAACTTAATCACATAGTTGGGATTCTCAAAGATGGCTATTGATCCTCGAAAGAAGATCACCATAAAAGCCTATGATGAACAAGAAAGAGCTTCTAAAGGCACCATTATCTTACCCATCTGAGTGGGTCCGGTCATCAAAGATACCACATGTCAGGTGCTTGATCTACCATTGGCTTACAATATCCTTCTAGGGAGACCCTAGATCCATGAAATGCAAGCCATTCCTTCTACGTACCATCAATGCTTGAAATTTCCCTATGAAGGAGTGGAGGTTACTATCCCAGCAGATCTGAGTACAACTTGCAATACATTGAAGGAAAGTGCCGATAAGCTTGTTCCCAATAACATAGAATCTTCCATCAAGCAACAAAATGTGGCTTCCACATCCAAGATGGAAGACATTGCTAAAGAGATCAATATCAAAGAAAATGGGATGGGAGAATACACTATAGAGCTAGTCTTATCTCTGACATCTCTCCCTATCCCACCCAAGTCATATGGACAATCTTTGAAGCAATCTAAATCAGAACCTAAGGAACCTATGGAAGCATACAAAAGAAATTTTATGGTGGAGCAAGTATCCAAACAAGAATTTGAAGAGGATGAAGCTGTGCTTGCATGGCTATATAAAGAGGATTCTGAATCTAAAATTGTTCAACCTAGTGAATCTATAGCACCTACAATCCCTTCTAATTCATATGGTCCAGGGAACAAATTGATAGCCAAGATGGGATATTCTGGTCAAGGACCTCTAGGAATCAGTGGAAAGGGTCTTGTGACACCCATTTCACATATTGGTAGAGCCAACAAAGATACTGGTGGCTTAGGGTTTAAGAAGAAACCCTATCATCTCAAAGGTGGTTGTTCTCATGTCATAGAACAAATTGCACCAGGAGAACCCCTTCTTAAGAAAGAAGAAACAGAACCCTCTGATGATGATTCAGATAGCTCTGAGCTTATCCCCTATGAAAAATTGCCTAAAGAGATCAAAGATCTTCTTGATGATAAAGATGATCCTATCAGAAGAATTAATGTAGTAGAAACACAAGAACCTACTGTAGCGTAAGAGATGGTTGCACCACAAGAACCAACTAATCTCGAAGGCAATCAAGCTAGTCAAGAAGAAGGGGATAGTTATTTTGACACTGATTCCCATGAATATGAATTCAAGTCAGAGACTGAGGGTAATCCTTCTTGGGGTATTCATCCTGATTTCACACATTTTCTAAGATTTCCTAGAGATCCTGAATCAGAAGCTGAGTCAAATGACTATGAATGGGGTGCCATTCTTATAATAGAGAAATATATTGATGTTATTCACCAATTTGTATCTCAACCCAACGTAGGTCTAGAGTGAAACAATGAACTTAACGTGTCTGATCCACCTATGGCTGAAGAGGACTCCCATGATGATGTTGAGCCTATTCACGAATTGAACATTTTGAGCTTTAATATCACCTTTGAACTTGAGCGTCAGGTTAGGACCAATGATGACATATCCATGATTGTGAACACCATATCCCAAGCCTTTCCTGCTTTGACTATCCAATGCCCTGATCTTATCGACCAAACTTCCACAAACCCAAATCATGGTATTTATACCTTCCCGAATGACTATGCCCTTGCCTGCTACCTCAATGCAGTTGAGCCTATGAGTACTTCCATCAGTGAACTGAGCGTCAGCATGACCGAGTCGGACATCAAATATCTTAGTTAGAAAAACAAGAGTAAAAAGAAAAGGAAAAAGAGTTCTGAGGGTGAAAACCACTTTGTGGCAGTCTCAGAACCTACAAAAGTAAAAAGAAAAGACATATCTAAAGGTGAAAACCTCTCCGAGGTGCCTGCAGATGAGATATTTGATGTCCTTCCAAGTCATTTACAGGATAGATCTCTAGTTCTGATTGAGCCCACTCAATCCATCAATTTGGGTACAATAGAGGAACCACAATTGGTACATGTAGCACAATCCTTATCAGAAGAAGAGAAACATAAATTCACTACATTCTTATCAGAAAAAAAGATCAACTTTGCATGGAAATATTCAGATATGCCAGCATTGGATCCCAATCTCATCATGCACCATCTATCCATTGCTCCTGGGGTAAAACTAGTCAAACAGAAATTGAGAAAGATGCATCCTCATGTTGCACTCTTAGTCAAAGCAGAACTAGAAAAACTCCTAAAAGCTGGATTCATCTGTGTCATAGACTATGCTGAGTGGATCTCTAACATTGTACCTATTTCAAAACCAGATGGTTCAATCAGAGTGTGCACGGACTTTAGAGATGTGAACAGAGCATGCCCTAAGGATGACTTTCCACTACCTAACATTGATATGATAGTGGACATGACTATGGGCTATGAAATGTATTCCCTTATGGATGGTTTTTCTGGATACAACCAAATCAAAATTGCTCCAGAAGACCAAGAGAAAACTACATTCACATGTGCGTGGAGAACCTTCTGTTGGAATGTTATGCCATTCGGACTCAAAAATGCTGGAGCTACATATCAAAGAGCAATGACATCTATTTTTCATGATATGATGCATAAAACAATGGAGGATTACGTGGATGATACCTTGGCAAAATCCATGATTAGAACTGAACATCTAATAGACTTGAGCATGATCCTAGACAGAATGGAAAAATTTAGTCTTCGACTAAATCCGAAAAAGTGTGCTTTTGGAGTCACTTCTGGCAAGCTCCTAGGATACATCATCTCCAAGAAAGGTATTGAGGTCGATCCAGCTAAGGTGAAAGCTATCATAGAGATGCAACCTCCCAAGAATGTCAGTCAAATGCGAACTTTGCAAGGGAGAGTACAGTCCATCAGAAGATTCATATCACAGTTAGCGGACATATCATAACCTTTTACAAAAACATTACATAAAGGTGTGACCTTTGCATGGAATGAAGAATGCGAGAACAACTTTAACCATATCAAGAAGTATCTATCAAATCCGCCTATCTTGATGCCTCCTATTCATGGGAAGCCATTGATCTTGTATGTCTCTGCAATGGCCACATCACTGGGGGCATTGCTAGCGCAACATGATGAAGACAAGAAAGAAAGAGCCATCTACTATATTAGTAGAACTTTAGTGGCCTATGAGAAAAACTACTCAATGATAGAGAAGGCATGTCTAGCTGTGATCTTTGCATCGCAGAAACTGAGACACTACATGTTAGCTCATACTATTCATTTGGTAGCTAAAATTGATCCACTGAAATATCTCCTAAGCAAAGCTGCCCTCACAGGTAGACTAGCTAAATGGGTCATGCTCTTGAGCGAATTTGACATTGAATATGTTGAAAGAAAAGCTATCAAAGGATAGGTCATTATTGATCAATTAGCTGAAGCACCACTATTTGATGATACACCCATGCAAATAGAATTTCCCGATTCCTCTATCATGCACCTCTCTTCTAGAGCATGGCAGTTATTCTTTGATGGCTCCTACACACAAAATGGATCTAGAGCAGGCATATTGTTCATCACTCCTCAAGGATACTCGATACCCAAAGCATTCAGACTAAATTTTCCTTGCACAAACAATATTGTTGAATATGAGGCACTTCTCAATGGTATGAAAATGGCAATACAGTGGAGAGTTACAGAGATGCACATCCATGGAGACTCACAATTGGTTATCCATCAAGTCAATGATGTGTACCAAACCAAAGATGAAAAGCTCATTCCTTACAAGAGAATGGTAGATGATTTAAAGAAATACTTCATCTCTATCACATTTGAGCAAATACCCAGAATAGAGGATAAGGCTGCCGATGCAATGGTGACATTATCTACTCTCTTACAGCAGCCTAAACATGAACTACGCTATGAGTTCCTGGTGGAAGCCCTATCCTATCCTGCATATGACTCCCCTGAAACCTGCATGATCTGCATTGTTGTAGGTTATGACTCATCTCACTACAACAATCTGTTCTCCTATCTCCATGACCAAATCATCCCTGAGTCCTTTAACCATTTTGAGAAACAAAACCTTATCCGATCCGCATCCCGATATGTCATCATTGGTAATGATTTGTACAAACGAGGTCTAGATGGTACACTGCTTAGATGTTTAGAACGGGAAGAGTCTCAACGTGCATTAGATGAAGTCCACGAGGGTATATGTGGGTCACACTCGAACGGTTTAACGTTAGCTCAAAAAATTATTAGGGCTGGGTACTATTGGCCTGAAATGGAGAAAGAGGCTATTAAATTTGCTAAAAACTATCAACAGTGTCAAGTACATGGCAACTTGATTCATGCTCCAGGGAGAGATCTAATTCCCTTTACTACACAATGGCCTTTTCAACAATGGGCATTTGATCTCATAGGCGCTATCCATCCGCACTCTTCTAATGGACATACCCATATAATCACAGCTACAAATTATTTTACAAAATGGGTAGAAGCAGTTCCTCTAAGAGAAGCAACAGGGAAACAGATCTCTATGTTCATCCTGAACTACATCATTTGCAGATATGGGATCCCTCACTCTATAATCATAGATAACGGGGGATAATTCAAAAACAAGGATCTAGATGACTTATGTGCTAAATTCAAGATTACACAACATTGGTCTTCTATTTACTATCCTTAAGGTAATGGACAAGCTGAGGCTTCAAACAAAAATATCTTGAAAATCTTGCACAGAACAGTGAATAAAACAGGGAGAGACTGGCATCTGATGATCAATCCAGCTCTCTGGGCATACAGAACTAGTATCAGAACACCTACAGGGGCTACACCTTTCGCTTTAGTTTATGGGTCTGAAGCGGTACTGCCTATTGAGGTTGAAATCCCATCACTAAGAATCATAATGCATGGACTTGTCACTGATGAAGACTAAAAAGTGTCTAGGTTACAAGAACTTGAACTACTAGATGAGCATAGACAAGTAGCGTATGATCATCTCAGAGTATATCAAAAGAGAATGTCTAGAGGCTACAACAAGAAAGTCAGACATAGAGAATTTCAGGTTGGCGATCTAGTCTTGAGAGAAAATCCTAAAAATCAATCCCAACGAGAACGCAAGCGGAAGTTCGAACCCAACTAGCTGGGTCCCTTTTTCATCACTGCTACTTTTGGCTCTGGTGCCTATCAACTCTCAACGACTGAAGCAGAACAGCTCCGAGAACCAATCAACGTTCTCCATCTGAAGAAATTCTATGCCTAAGGCATTCATTGCTTGGTAAATGTCCTGAAAAAAATCTTAAAAATCAGAAAAAGTCCTGAAAAAATGAACATCTTGGTGAAAACCTAGCAATAGGCACCTTGATGATTCACAAAAAAATCAAAAAATATCAAAAATTCAAAAAAATTGAAAAAAATGAAAAATACAAAAAAATGAAAAAGAAAAAAAAGTGTCTTGGTGAAAACCTGGAAACAGGCACCTTGGTAGCAAAAATAGAATCTCTGCCAAGATGGTGAAAACCCGGCAAACAGGTGCCACTTGTTTCAAAATGCTCCATCTATCAGCACAATCTTGGTCTTTCCCAACTTTCAGTCTTGCTTTAGTTTATACATATCTCCCAGTTTGTTTCTGCATTTCCAGTTTTCAATAAGTTGGTCTATACACCAACCAGCTCAAGCATCTGTATCTTATCAATGTTTAACACTTGGGGGCAATCAATGTCATATCTTATAGTCTCCAATGTATCTTAGACGTGTCATATCCACTCAGAGTCCTTTGAAGCTTCATTTGAGTTAGTCAAGTCTGTCTTGTCTCCAGAAAGGATTTTGCATCTACAACAATCAATCATCAACAAACTGAAAATGATCTGTGCTTCATGCTTTTATCTCCTTGTATGCTTACTGATTCACATTGAGATTTTTGCATATTGTGTCCCTTCGAGCTCTTCAATGATGTCCTTTACAGGATTTAGAGAGTGATGACTGGGGGCATAATCTTTTCTTGGTTTTCTACTTGTATGTGAAAATCTAACAACTTTGGAAATTCTGGATTGAAATGGTGTCCGACTATAAGAGCCTCTATCTTGAATTGGATGGCTATGCGTACCTCGACCATTGATACCCGGCAAATTCAAGGATGTTTGATCTAACTTTATCTTTTTGAAGTAAATTCTTTCTCCTATTGTGAAACGCGATCTTGCCTAAGGAGGTGAACGATAAAGGGTCACCATGGGTAATTCACATTGGATTTAGAATGATCTCTTGACTATTTGATGTGTTTGCAATGCAAGGCGTACTCAAGTCATCATGATGTTTATGTTTTGATGCTTGTACAAATTGCTATATCAAAATGGACATGATATTTAGGTCATCCTGGCGTTTGTGCCTTGGTGCTTATATCTAATCCGACATTCTGAAAACAAAATCAATATTCATATATCCATGGTTGTTGACCAGTGGGTGTTGTATTGATTCTTGCACATACAAATCAATATTCATATGTCTATGGTTTCATGGCTAGTGGGCATTGTATTGATTTATCCGGTTACCTAAAAGTTCAATGATGATAACAAATCGACATATGATCAGTGACTAGGTCCTAGGTCTTAGGTTGCATTTCATTTTACATGTCTCTTTGCATTTTGCATGTTTGCATGATCTCACAATGGCTAAATAAACTTCGAAGCTTAAATGATTCTCCACTCGCATCTTCCAATCTAACAAGAGTTGAATCCCACACGAAGGTTCCTCCAACGAAATAGCAAGTAGAATCCTTTTTCGGGATCAAAATCAAAATCTGAGATCATTCATATTGTCAACTACTTGCATAATCAACCTTCAATCATAGTAGAAATCCATTTTTCAACTTAATTGATTATCTAACATCAAACTATCAAAATTTCAACTTGGTCAACCATGGTCAAACTCATGGTTTAACCTAGTCAAACTTGGTCTCCAAGACCTCTAAATGATGCAGAATGCGCTCTTGAACGTGTATAACCACTTTTACCATCAACCAACATGCTTCTGAGCTCTCAATGCTGACTTTTCTTATCAGATTTCAATTTTAATCCCGAAGGGGGCATGGTATTGCACATCAATTCAAAGTCTGTAAATCAAAATTTTATCGATCAAGTCTATCAATATCTTTCATCAGTGATCAAGACAAATAATCACGTCTAGTCGCTGATTCATCAAAAGACCTCATCGCTTGGGGCAAATCTATCATCACTTGGGGCATATCAGATTCATTGATCCATATCAATCTGGTATTCCCTTAATCTTGTAATCCATATCAATTTTTGCAACCATCAGATCATAGTGTTCTTTCCTTGGTTCTTCGGCAACTAAAGGGTTCGGATGTGATACCTGCTAGTTCTGCTAAGACAATCGAGTCTAGAACGGGTCACTCACTTCTTATCAATCCTAAGGTTCAGAATCAGGTATTTTGACACTTTTTCGCAATCATAGGTTCATTTGCTGCTATAGTAAACATTATCTCTGGTCATTCAGGACCTCCTATCTCAATATCTCTCAATCGGTTTCTATCTCGAGATCGGTTTATCTTTTGAATCAGTTTCATATCTCTATCAAACACAGACTTTCTTTGAACCACTGCGCTTCGCACAGTAATTCAAAGAGGGGCAAAATGTAATACCCCAAAAATGGGCTATAAGTTCATTAATCTCCTACATCTTCAATTCGAATGAAATTGACATCAAAGTCCTAACCTAAGGCACATCTAAACATCATCGAATCATAATTGATTATCTTAAATTCTGCATCGGAGAATATTCCTAGTAATGTTCCCAATTATCATAATTATCTTTAATTTAATGATTATTTGGCAATAAATCACAGTTATCCTAAAGTTTGATTAATTGAATATTTTCATATTTAATTAATTAGATTTAATATTTGCCACTTAATTGTTTAATTAAATTTAATTCTATCTATTATTAATTGTATTATTTAATTTTGACAATAAATCAAAATTCCTATCTTTAATTGATTAAATTCTTATTTAATTAATTAAAGCATGTTGTCATTATTTAATAATATAATTTTTAATAAAAGTTTGATAAAATAGTTAATTAACCCATAAATTAATTATTTTATTTCAAAAATCAGTTAAGTTGGAAATAAATCACTTTATTATTAAATTAATTCATAATTAAAACATGCACAATCATAAAAGTAGACAACTGTCAATTATCAATTAAAGCTAAACTCTATTTTGAGTTAAAGCTTAGCTTTTGCATGTTTTTGTGACTTAATTATCTGTTATTATCAGATAACTCAAAAATCAAGCTGAGTTATTTGAGTGATTTATGGCTTTTATCCATGCACCTCCAAAGCCCTGGATTTCTATAAAAACAAGGCTCAGCTCTTCATAATTCATCTCATACTTTTGCACAATCACGCTGGAGAATTGGAGGCTGAGGAATCAACTTGCGAATTAAAAGCTTTGTGAGATCAATTTCAATTGCATAGCTTTTATATCTTAGCATAGAATTTCATAGTTTTCATATCATTGTTAGAATCTTCATTGTTAGATCATTTAGCATTCATTTCATATCAGTTTTCAATAGCATTCATAGCATATCAGTTTATCATTCTTATTGCATAGAAAATACCAAAAAAATAGATTAATTGCATTCAATTTCATATCCATCTTTTGCATTCAAATCCTTCATTTAGGTGTCGTCTACGTCACTGATCTCGATTACAATCTGAGAACATCAATCTCGCACCTATTAGAAGGCAGTAAATCACTTGGTTAGATTAGATTTCAATTTTGCACGATTTTGATTATCACTAACCTCTAATGTTTTACTGAGTGTTGTGTCTATAGATCAGGTACAATTTTCACACACACAGTACCACTATTTTTATTGCTACTGATGCATGAGCACCCTTGGGTCATTGGTAATCTTGCATCAACCAAAAATATTTTCTTTCAGTTTTGTTCCCGTTTTCCATTTTCTATGTTTTGGGTGGCGTTCCTTGGATTTGGATCATTCGTAGTTGCGAACCTTGGATTTTGTTATGGAAATCATGTTTGAATTATGTCTATGTTTGTAGCTTGTGTGGATTCTTCTCCATGGAGTTATTCTAGATTCATGGTCAGTTCTATGTGTTCTTCATGTTCATATGGTCAGTTGGATTTTTTGATCTTGTTAAGTATTTTTTCCGATCAACAAAACTTTGTTTCCCAAATCATGTTGTTCTTGGATCTTTGGCTAACGTCTCTCTTAGATTGTGCATAATTTCTACCTCTTGGTGTTGAGATCTTATGATTTGGGTCTTGACCTATATTTATGCACATTACATTTTCTTATTCTTAGAAAATGTAAGTGATCTGGTCGATATATGTGTTGTGAAGGCTCTATATATTTAGGCAACTGATCTTTGTTTAGGGGTAGTAGTGAGAACTAAGTAAGATAACCTTTGGAAGGTTGGCACTATGGTTTAAATATGGATTTCTATTGTAATTAGGTGTGTGTGCTAAAAGTATGTAAGATGTATGTTGCATGTGAATTTGATGTAAATCTTTGATTCTATGATAATGTGAAGGTTTGTTGTAGCATGTTGATTATCTATTATTGTGTCTGAGTTACTTGTTTTTGTTGTGTTGACTCTTTTTGCATGGTTTGGACCATCTCCATTGGGGAAACTCCTACCATGACTACATTAGATGGTATTAGAGCAAGGTTGATGTTCATGTGTTAGCAGATTTGTGCTTCTAAGCTTGTGAAGCCCTAGATGTGTTTATCATGGGGTGTTAGAGTGTGGATCTAACCTATAATTGTAGAGGACTTGTGCAAGGGGATCTAAAAGGAGTTGTTACTGGTTACAGACCTTGGATGAGTTGTTAGGCATCTCGAAGGTGAATAGATTGCTGAGTTGGAGGTAGGTTGTAAGTGTGCTCAGTAGATTGTCGAGAGAGAGGCAACTGAATCCTTGTAATTAGATTGTTGAAGTTGAGGAAGTTACACCCGAGGATTAGGAATATATCACCTAGAAGGTTAGAACAAATGATAGAGGACTTCAAGAATGAGATGAAAACTAAGATTCATAATGCATTGAATGGATTGAGAAGGAATCTTGAGACTAAGGAATATGAGGAAATTTTTGAAGATCTTTAGGTTGAAGATACTGAGATCCATGCAGATGAAGAAATATTATTGAGGGCTATGACACAAGCAAGTAAAAGTCATAGTATGGATGTTTCTAATTCCTTTGGTTCATTGTGTCCTAAAGATTTGATAGATTAGATTGGAGAATTAGAAGATTACTTTGAGCTTGAAGATATTAGAGATCCACAAACTAAGTTGAAGGGTCATGTTGCCTTATGGTGGAAATAATTGTAGAAATATAGAGAGGAGAATGGTGAAACAAAGATCACTAGATGGAGGGTGATGGTTGCTAGATTAAAAGCTAAATTCATACATGAGGACTATGAATTAGAATTGTTCAAGAAATTGCAGAATTAGAAGTTGAAGGACACAAGTGTGAAAGAATACATCAAGGAGTTTTACAAGATGACAATCAGATTTGGACACGGAGAGATATCTAAGGAGAAGGTGGCTAGATATATTAATGGCATAAGATTTAGTATTTAGGATGAGATGAGTATGTTGTAGATTTCTATAGTGGAGGATGATTATCAATATGCATTGAAGGTAGGAGATAAGTTAAGGAAAAGACAAAGTAATCCTAGAGGAAAGGAGAAGCAAGTAGAAATGACAAAGAGAAGTGGATTATTGAGGTAGACCCTAATCAAAAGACACTTAGGAGAGGAAATGGTAGCAAGGAATTCAAAGGTACTTATTTCAAATGTGGTGGCATGGGACATAGAGATTTTCAATGTTCCGAGGGATCTAGAAAAAGCTTGGGTAAATAGAATCTTACAAGACATTAGGAGAAGGCTGTTGATGAACTTGTAGAGAATATGGCATAACCTAATATGGGAGAATCTCTTATGTGTAGAAGGATCATGTTGAGTAAGAAAGAAGTTGAACCTATACAAATGAGGATTTTGTTTAAGATTGTATGCAAATCAGGAGGTAAATGTTGTAATGTTATTATGGATAGTGGTAGTACTGATAATTTGGTATCAGAAGAGATGGTGTTGAAGCTTGGCTTAAAGAGGCTTAAACATCCTTTTTCTTATGGGATAAGTTGGTTTCAAGATGATCATACGGTGGAGGTGAAAGAACAATGTTTGGTGAAGTTAAACTTTGGGTCTTATAGAGATGAAGTATTGTGTGATGTGGTATCTATGAGTGCTTGTCATGTTATATTGGGTAGAATTTTGAAATATGATAGGGGAGCTATCCATGATTGCAAAAGTAACTTGGTCAAAATAGAGAAGCATGGGAAAAATTTTACCTTGGTCCCCTTAAAGGAGGAAGATGGGAGAAGTGCAAAGAATTTGAGCATTGTGAAGAGTTATAGTTCTAAGAATCAAAATGTATAAGTTAAGTTGAAGGAAGGATTGGATTGAAGAAGGATCTTGAAGACAAATTTGAGAATATGTTGGTATCAGATAACAATTTGAAGGATAAGGTATTGTAGTAGAAGACTTTGGATCAGAGGGAGTCTTGTGACAAAGGTAAATCAACTATGTGAAAGAAAGGAGGTGGTGGTAAGAGTTCTTTACTACCTTTTGTAGATGTGAGACATGACATAGAAAGTATAGAGTAGAGTGAGTTGATGGATCTGATAGAAGGAAGAGCAGAGTTGTAGAGAAAGAAAGTTGTAGATAAAGAGGATATATGGATTGACAATGAGCATGTGATTTATGTCCTAAATCCTATAAGATGTTCATAAGCTCCCCTTATGGAACATATTCTTCTCACTAGGAGTGACTAGTGTAGGAGCATACTTGGGTCGTTGGCAATCTTGCATCACCCAAAAATATTTCCTTTCAGTTTTGTTCTTATTTTCCAGTTTCTATGTTTTTGGTGTTGTTCCTTAGATTTGGATCATTTGCAATTGCGAACCTTAGGGTATGTTATGGACATCATGTTTGACTTATTTCAAGGTTCACACCTTGTGTAGATTCTTTTCCATGGAGTTATTCTGGATTCATGGTCAGTTTTATGTGTTCTTCAAGTTCTTACGGTCAATTGGAGTTTTTTTTAATCTCATGAAGTAGTGAGCACTAAGCAAGATAACCTTTGGAAGGTTAGAACTAGGGTTTAGATCTAGATTTATGTTATAATCAGGTATGTGTGCCGAAAGTATGTAAGCTATGTAGGTGCACTATCGGTACACCAATAGTGAAACTTTTATATAGTCGCCTCTTATGAAGGGTTCCCCTAATATGTTCCAGTTTTTTCCTCCTAACAATGTTTCTATGGAGATAAATGGTTTCAAATTTTTAGGATGCAGATGCAAAAGCTCTTATGCAAAAGTTCAAATTTCAATATTCGAAGGTCTTTCAGCTGAACAAAGGAGAAGAAAATTGGTAATTTTCTGCTAAAGGACCAGGAAAGCCACGTTTGAAATCCTAAACCCTACTCAGCTCACTTAGACAATGGATCATAAATGTGAAATATAAATACATGTGATGGTGAACACAATTTAAGTGAATGATTGACATCATTGGAATGAAGCTTGAGCTCTGTCGAAATAACATTTAAAATTATACTAGCTTATTTGGATAAGAGGAACCTATGTTGTGATGAACGTTGACGGGTTCCATATGAAGTGTATGAGCTTAAGACCACCGAGTTGATCGGGATGTATTCGCTCATGTGGAAGAAGCAGAGATTTCACATTTCAAAGATCATGAGATGATAAAGAGACAAATGAAAGACCGAATGTGATGAATGAATAAGTCATCGAACTACCTCTCAGCATGAACTTAGTAACAAAGACACCATTGTGGAGGCCGGTAATTGAGAAGTCACAAGGAACCGTGGATATTATTGAAAGGTATACAAGATGAGAGTACATAATCCTCAATTAAGCTAGAGAAGATAATGAGTTTTGTGTTGATAATGAATCAGTATGAGAAGACATGGTTGAGCTACCCGAGCCTCATAGACATATCGAATGAGATTGACTTCATTCTGTTTTGAGCAATGCCAGGCATTCATTACAAGGAGAAAAGCCCATTGAGGAAAGTATGAATTCAAAGACAAAATAATTTCCACCTTGATAAAGGAAAGTCTCTCGATGGTTTTAAAATACAAGTTTTACTTGATTACACTTAAAAGGTTGATTGATGATTGCATAAGAAGAGTAAACAAGTAAAGTCCCAACAGGGAGCCATTTAGTGGAAAATGCACTCCTATGGTCATTTTCCATTGAAGGAGAAGCAATATGCAGTTTTTCGGTAGAGGCTAAAGAGCAGCCCAAATGGAAATTTTTGCCACTTCATTGTTATTTATAGTGAACAAAGGAGAAGCACTTTTCAAGTTTTCTACCTGGATAAACAGAAATAGCAAAAGGATAGAGAAAGCAGAAAATGAGAAAGTTGATGCGCCATTCACAGTCAAAATGCAATTCTCCACCAAAAGGGAAGATACTGTACAAAACTCCACCTGAGAGTATCGACCAAGTTAAAATGAATTGTATACATGTGGGGGTCCTTGCTCTTTAATTGAAGATGAGTGATTGAGTGTGATAGAATGCCCGACAAAGAGATGCCTTTAGATACACCATCAAGAGCAATTGGATATTAAGACCATAGGGACCGGATTTGAATTGAGAAGATTTTGGATTGAATAGAGGCAAAGTAATGAAGATTTCCAGAAGAATTCAATCTCAGATTTTGCAAAGTTGTGGTAAGAACCCGAAATGAGATTCAAAAGTCAAATAAAGACCGAGCCCCTTCTAATAAAGAACATGGTATCAATTCATATCAGAGGCTAAAGTAAGACCATATGCATGACCACAACAATAATGACTCGGCCTATAAAAAAATGTCTTCATTTCCTTGCACCAAATATAGAAAAGGAATTGATGACAGGTGTTAATGATAATAAGGAGGAACCAAGCTAGGCCTTTTTGGAAGCTAGATGAGCTCGAATAGATATTGAATTGCATATGCCTAAGATGATAGCCACATAGCACAAACTTCTGATCTACCGAGAGGTTGGTAATCAGTCACAGTATGGGTCCTCTATCAGTTGTAAAATGACACATCATCCTATTTTTCATCAGATATAGGCGCTAGAAAATGTATACATGTGGGATGGATAAAAAGATGCTGACATCTAAGGATGTGGAAAGTGAAATTTAATCAAAGAAACTGAATAGTTAGTTTTAGTAACTGAAAAGTAACCGAGAGAGAAATTGAATAGTTGCTGGAGAATGCTATTTATTGTAAAATCTTTTATGTTCTAGAGGCCCTTCTTTTCTGCCAAGATGGAGTGCTAGGGAGTAGAGGGGAGACAACATTTTCTTTTATGTATTTCATTTCATAGCATTAGAGGTTGAAAGTTCTAGTTTTTGCAATAGATTTGATAGAGGTTGTGAGCAAATAAAATCAGAGTATTCTTATTTGTTGTGTTTAAGGCAAAGAGGGGTTTTATTCTGAATCAGAGCATTTAGTTATTACTTTTCTATTTATAATCAATCAAAGTATTGTTGTATTCAGTTTTGGGCATCATCTTGCATCTTGTGTTAAGTAATGGATGGGTTGTATATTAGAGTATTTGCAGGCATTCCTATTACAGAAATTGGAATCATTTAACCTTCACTCTTGTTTCTGCATTTCATCTATATTATTTTTATTCATTCTACATTACCAATGCCAGGAAGTCATAAGATGTGTGGATTATCGAAGTTGGCTAGGTTTAGGATTGATTTCACTGCCCGAGTTAGTTTTGTCTAGGGCTGGCATGGTTTTCCTCTTCCGTTCTCAAGTTAAGAACATACCTAGTTAGTTTAGGAATAAAACAAATTCATTGAATATCATTCATAAGGGAGTTGTACCTTTCAATTCAAAGGAAATCTATTAACCTAGTGATAGATTATCCAATTATTGGTATCAAATTGTTTCTCACATATTTGGGCATTTGAGAGTTAGATTGAAAAGAACAATTTGTTTACCAACATATTTTTGGCGACTCTGCTGGGGAAGCAGAAAAGAAGATTAGTGCATAATTAAGTTTCCTCAGTTTTATTATTATCTCTGCTATCTAGAGATTGGTGAATTTGTTTTAATTCTCATAATTTTTGGTCAAGTAGTCTAGTGCTTTCATTTTGAAAATTTGAGGTACCTCCCCTAGGATGGAGGTTGGTGGCTCTATTGAAGAAGTTTTTCGAAAATATTCAAAATTTTGAAAGATTGGGTTCTAGCAAGAGATGGGGATGTCTCAGATATCTTTATTTTTATTCCAGGACTAGGATTTAAAGAAAATCCAATTAGAGAGGTTACTAAAGATATGGAGGGGGATGTGAATTGGTTGAAGGCTGCCTATAGCTCTATTCTCATCAAGAAGAGACCTCTTGTGCAAGAACAAAAAGAGAAAGAACATGCATGTGAAGAAGAAGAATCAAATGAAAACCCAAAAGATGGCAGATATCTTGACACCTTTTAGCCGCATATAGTTCCTATCTTCACACCACCTCTGGTAAATGCTAAGAAAGAGGTGAACTCTTTGGACTTCCTGTTTCTATTTTCATGTAATGAAGATTTTGGTTGCATTGTTAATGAAGATGATCTCAGTTTTGAATTCAACCCCATGGTAATAGAAAGTGGTATTCAAGATGCATTAGTTTCAATAGTACATTATGAGAAAATTCCATCTCATGAGATGCAAAAAGAGTCTTTAAGATCTAATTTTTTTGTTGAGTACCAAGATGAAAGTGTGGCTGAAGTTGTAAAAGTTAAAAGGTTGCAGCAGTTACCATCAAGGGTTTCGACAAATACATTATCTTGTGAAAGGGAAGTCATGCCTCAGTTCTCACCGATCATTGAAGAAAAATATGCTCATGTAATATCTTCAGGTATTGACTTACCTTATATCCTTGTTTTGAATGAAGAATTTTTAGATTTAATTTGTGAGAAGAATGATGAAGTTACCTCATTCAATATTTATCCTAAAATCAGGAATGTGTGTCCAAACTTTGAGGTTGTCATTTATGATGAAAATCCTTTAAATATGGAAAGTTTCAAATGTTTAAATAACAAGGATAATGAGGTGTTTCCTTTTGGGAAGTTTGATAGTTGTTTGTTTTAGTGGAAAGTTGAGAATGATCTGAAACGTTCCATACAAAAAGATGAAGGAAGGTCAGAAATTTATGATGAAGTATGGCTGTTTGGAAAGTGTTTTTGGCTTACTAATCTTAGCACTATGATAGTTTTGCTCTTAGCAATGAAGAGGTTGTTAGAGAGTCTTCATTTTGGTTCAGCTTGTAAGCACAATCCACTTTATCGGAAAGGCTCATGCTTCTCTTTGCCAGTCAATGGCCATGTGAGTCATGCCTGCTCTCTTTTCTTTTGGTTTACCGTGATGAATTGGAGGCATTTTGTCAAAAAGGAGCTGGGCCATAGCACAAATATTAAGTACATCTCTACACCAAGGTTTCTGCCACATGGATCAATCACAAAAGAAGGGTACTCATTTGCAAGACAAACTTTGTGAAACATGCATGGGACTTCTGGAAAACCTTCTTCTTTTGGGTTTTCTGATTTGCTGGGGGAAAATTTCAAGTCTCAGTGCTCGCAACACAGGTCATACTAGTGTGGGGTAGAACATAAACTTGGGATTGTATGGAAACGTTCTTATAAATAGTGTTCTCTTTCAATGCTTCTAATTGCTTCCAGACTTAAAGTAGGTTTTTATAGGGCACAAACTTGGAAAGGGTTTTCTGTATTAACCCAAAATGTTGGCATGACTTGCCAAGCTCAATCTACATGGACAAGATTTTCATTGACATATGGCATTAGTTGGCCTATGTTTCAACCCATAAGCAAGATTGCTTATGCTATGAGCTTTACATGTTGTAGATCAAATATTGCTTCACGTGTTTTAGCTGTTATTATTGGACATGCCTCCTTTGCACATAGTGTGTTAGCTGAATCAAACACGATGCAAACATTTTATCCTTGCTACAGCCTAGCAAATGGCAACTATAACATTTTGATCTCATTTATCTAGGCTATCATGGAAAAATTGATGTTACTTCTACATATACTTTACTTGATGACTTTATTTTCTCCAGTTGTTGCAATGGCTCCCTTTGCAGATGCTTTTGGAAGAAATTATAGGAAATTATGGATACACATTTTACATTGCTCATTGGAAAGAGTAGGTCTAGCTTTCGTTAAGTGGGGTTAATGGGTGGCTACATGCCTAGACTTGTTTCCAAAAGATATTTGTGATCAACTGGCGAGATTGCATTCAAAGGCTCCAGCACATGATTTTCCCATACAAAAAAAGACTATTGAAAGTGCCTTTGGTCACAGTCTTCAGGATATATTCAAGGATTTTGAAATTGAGCCTGTAGCTTTTGGTAGTATTGCCCAGGTACACAGGGTTGTGCTAAGATTTCAGGGTCCAGGTCATGAAGTAAAGCCTATGATAGTTGCTATGAAAGTAAGACATCCAGGAGTAAGGGAAGCAATTAGTAGAGATTTTACGATAATAAATTGGGTTGCAAAGGTTTCTAGTTTTCTGCCTACATTATGGTTAAGACTTGATGAAAGTGTTCAACAATTTGTTGTCTCTATGTTGTCCCAATTTGATCTTGCAAGAGAAGTTGCACACTTGAGTTGATTTCTTTACAACTTTTGTACATGGAAGGATGTTTCTTTTCCAAAGCCACTATATCCACTTGTACATCCAACAATTTTGGTAGAAACCTTCGAACAAGGTGAAAGTGTTGCACATTATGTTGATCAACCAGAAGGAAACTATGTTGTTAATAATGTTCTTGCTAATATTGGCACCAACACTCTTCTTAAAATGGTTCTGGTTGATATATTTATCCATACAAATATGCATCCTGGAAATATTATGGTTCGTACGAGGTTAGATAGACCTTCTAGTAAACACCTTTTTTCCATGTAAGCCCCATGTGGTTTTGCTCGATGTAGGTATGACAACAGAGCTCTTTGAGAATGACAAGCTGAATATGTTGGATTTCTTCAAAGCTATTGCAATAAGAGATGGCTAGGCAGTTGTAAAGTACACTTTGAAGTTTTTAAGACATCAGACCTATCCTGATCTAGATGCTTTCATCAAGGATGTTGATTCTACATTCAAATTGTGGCGTACACCTAAATGTAAAGATTTACATTAGTCCAATTGCATGCACAAGTTGCTTGAACCAGTGAGATGGCATAGGAAGAATATTGGTGGAAATGTATGCACTGTGATGGTGACAACATTGGTCCTTGAGGGTCGGCAAAGAAAGTTAGATCTGAGTTACGATGCCATAGAGACATTACAAGCTCTAATTTTCAAAGTTGATTGGACTGAATCTCTGTTGTATACAATTGGTTGTGTTGTGGCCAACATTTTGTAATAGCGAATTGTGGCTTGCCTAGCCTAGCTTTTCCTAGTTTTGTGTTTCTCATTGTTTTCAGTTTCAGTTTTGGGCCTTGCTCCCCTCCGCCTCCCGACAAGCAGCTCTTGATTGTCTCATTTATGCCTAGACTTTGTAGCCCAATGGATAAGGCACTTGTCTTTTTTCAAAGATGTTGGATTCTTTATGTACCTTGCAGCACATAATCCCCATTTAGAGCCAGCTATAGGCGCACTATCGGTACACCAATAGTGAAACTTTTATATAGTCGTCTCCTATGAAGGGTTCCCCTGATATGTTCCAATTTTTTCCTCCTAACAATGTTTCTATGGAGATAAATGGTTTCAAAGTTTCAGGATGTGGATGCAAAGCTCTTATGCAAAAGTTCAGATTTCAACATTCGAAGGTCTTTCAGTCGAACAAAGGAGAAGCAAATTGGTAATTTTCTGCTTAAGGACCAAGAAAGCCACGTTTGAAATCCTAAACCCTACTTAGCTCACTTAGATAGTAGATCATAAATGTGAAATGTAAATACATGTGATGGTGAACACAGTTTAAGTGAATGATTGACATCATTGGAATGAAGCTCGAGCTCTATCGAAATAATATTTAAAATCAGAATAGCTTATTTGGATCAGAGGAACCTATGTTGTGATGAACGTTGATGGGTTCCATATGAAGTGTATGAGCTCAAGACCACCGAGTTGATTGAGATATATCCACTCATGTGGAAGAAGCGAAGATTTCACATTTCAAGATCATGATGATAAAGAGACTAACGCAGAGGCAGGGTAGATACAAGCAGAATCAAGCAAGATTGACTCCACTTGAATCAACAACAAGCCCTGCTCAGAGTTACACAACGGAAGAAATATAATATCACATGAAAGAAATGAATACACAATGTATACGAGGCAATCAACTGGCAGCAACAACAGAGAATTTATATTATTTCTTTCAACATGCCCGACTGTGAGGTCTTCCGGGTTTCGGCCTTATACAATGAGAATTATGAAATCAGAATCAGAGCTTGCATCCTATATTTTTATCCAATGATGTATATTTATAATCATCCCTCTTAAATCTCCTTCATACCCTACTACATCAACCAAGACTCCTTATATAGCCAGCTAAGCCACAAGTTGGCCAGTCAGGCATTTAATTACAATATAGGTCCAATCTGGAAGATTTAAACCAAAACTAATGCTATAATGATCACCACATGATGTTCCTTTTGATTTAGGTCCACACATGACCCAATAACATTCCCTTAACTATGCAAGGCCCCATTTCATCACACGGAACCACACAAGAAGAAACACTCCACGTTTCGCGTGTAAACTGATAGAAAATAGGTCCTCGAGAAAAATGGGCATAACTTTTTACTCATAATGAATTAGGAATTACGCTCTTGGGAAATGATATTATTTTAGGTCCTCTTAAATTTATTAAGAGAGAAAATACTGATTCCTTAAGGGTCAACGTCACCACTATGCGCAATCAACACCAAAACTGTAGGAAAATACGGCTCCGACAACAAGGAAAACAATTGTAACTTTGAAACAATCCATCCAATATTTATGTGCTCATAGGAGAAGGTTCTCAAATAGGTACTCAAAATCATGTAAGCTTCACACAACATGAAACCATCAAATGCAAAGATTATAATGCAAACAACAAAAAATAGGTACAGAAATCAGGAAATGTTTTTGGTTGATGCAAGATTGCTCAAGACCCAAGATGCTCCTACATCAGACACCTGGGGTAAATAAAGAATTGATGTCCACATCAAGAACTTCTCATATTCTAACTTGAATCATAAATATCCAACTCAGCTTGCGTAATCCATGAACTGTCTTCCATTGGCTTGTCTTTCCACTGAACTAGGTATTCCATGTAGTCTTTTCCTCTTGTACTCTTGCTCGCTCTACTATTCAAGATCTTCTCAATACTATCTTTATGTTTCTTAGGATAATCCAAATCATCTTCTATCTCATCATTTGATTCAAAGTACTCAAAGATATCATCAATGTTGAATATAGGTGATATATCCATGTCCTCCGGTAATTCCACTTCATAAGCATTTCCACTGTCAAACTTCTTCAAAATCTTACAAGGTCCAAACTTCTTCATTTTCAACTTGTTGCAGGTACCAACTGGAAATCTATTTTTCTTCAAATGAATCGTAACCTCATCTCCAACTTCAAAAGATTTATGTCTCCTTCTCTTATCTGCTCTCTGTTTATATTTCAAATTACTGTCCTCCAAATTTCTTTTGACTTCATCATGTAAAGTTCTCATGTATACTACAAAATCCTCAGCTTCAGTACGTCTTCTTGTCTCAATAGGTAAATCTCTTAGTTCCGTGGTTCCCTTAGGATTAAATCCAGTAACAATCTCAAATGGTGTCCTCTTAGTGCTTATATTCACAAAATTATTATAAGCAAACTTTGCTTGTGACAAAACTAAATCCCAATTAGCAGGCTTCTCTCCAACTAAACATCTCAACAAGTTTCCCAAACTTCTATTCACAACTTCAGTCTGTCCATTTATCTGAGGGTGAAATGTAGAACTAAACTTCAATTCTATATTCATCTTTTTCCAAAGTTTTCTCCAAAAGTAACCAGTAAACTTAGTATCTCTGTCTGAAACAATAGACTTAGGCAAACCATGCAATCTTACCACTTCCTTGAAGAATAATTCAGCTACATGCAATGCATCAGATGTCTTCTTACAAGGTATGAAATGAGCCATCTTAGAAAATCTGTCAACCACTACCAAAATAGAATCATTACCTCTTCGAGTTCTAGGCAATCCAAGAACAAAGTCCATACTCACATCTTCCTAAGGTCTATCAGGTACAAGAAAAGGTGTATACAATCCCAAATTTTGACTAGTTCCTTTTGCTACTTGACAAATTCTACAACCTCTAACCATTCTCTGTACATCTCTATAAATCTGTGGCCAAAAGTATATTTCTAAAATCAAATTCATAGTCTTATCAATCCCAAAATATCCAGCAAGTCCACCACTATGTTTCTCCTTCATTATGTTCTCCCTCATAGATCCTCTAGGTATGCACAACTGGACTCCCTTAAACAACATGTCTTCTTGAATGAAATAATCAGTCCACTTATCACTCACTATGTGTTCCTTACAAGATTTCCAAGGTTCTGCAAAATCAATGTCAGTCTCATACAAGTACTTCAAATCATCAAAACCAAGTACCTCAACTCTCATCTCTGTCAGCAAACTTCTTCGACTCAAGGCATCAACAACCTTATTTGACTATCCACTTTTATGCTTTAATGAAAAGGAAAAATTCTGTAAGAACTCAACCCACTTCATATGTCTCTGATTCAACTTATTCTGACTTCCCAAATACTACAAAGCTTTATGGTCACTATACAACACAAAATCTTTAGGCATCAAATAATGTCTCCACTTCTTCAAAGCTTGAACAATAGCATAGAATTCTTGGTCATAAATTGAATATTTTCTCTTAGCATCATTCAACTTCTCACTAAAGAAAGCTATAGGTTTTGCTTCTTGACTCAAAACAGATCCAATTGCACTTCCACTAGCATCACATTCAACTTGAAAAACTTTACTGAAATCAAGCAAAGCAAGTGTAGGCAACTCTGCAATTCTTTGTTTCAATGTTTCAAAACTCTTTTGTGCTCCATGTGTCCATTTGAAATCCTTTTTATCTCCTCTCATAGTTTTAGTCATAGCATTACAAATAGAACTGAAATTTCTGATGAACTTCCTATAAAAACTTGCCAATCCATGAAATGATCTCACCTCTCCAACGTTCTTTGGTGTAGGCCAATCAAGTATAGCTCTCACTTTCTTAGGGTCCATCTTCAATCCATCAACTGAAATTACAAAACCAAGGTACACAATCTCTTCTTTCATAAATGAACATTTATTCAAATTAATTAATAACTTTCCTTCCTTAAATCTCTACAATACTTGTATAATATGTTCAAGATGTTCTTCCTTACTCTTACTGAATATCAAAATGTCATCAAGATATACAATGACAAACTTACCCAAGAATCTTTTCAGAACTTCATTCATCAGCCTCATGAAAGTACTAGGTGCATTAGTCAAACCAAAAGGCATAACCAACCATTCATACAAACCTTCATTAGTCTTAAAAGCAGTTTTCCATTCAGCCCCTTCTTTGATCCTAATCTAATGATATCCACTTTTCAAATCAATCTTTGTGAAATACTTTGCTCCACTCAAACTATCCATTATGTCATCCATCCTAGGCAAAGGAAATCTGTACTTTACTGTTATCTTGTTTATAGCTCTAGAATCAGTGCACATTCTCCATTCTCCATTATTTTTAGGTGCTAATACAATAAGTACTGCACAAGGACTCAGACTTTCCCTAATCAAACCTCTCTCAAGAAATTCTTGCACCTGTCTATTCAATTCAGTCTTTTCATCAAGTGTCAACCTATGTGGTGCTTTGTTAGGCAAACTAGCTCCAGGTATCAAATCCATACAGTGACTTATACTTCTCATAGGTAGTAAACCATTAGGTACATTATTAGAAATGATGTCATGAAATTCATTCAACAAAGGCTTAACCTCAGGTGCATGTTCTAACTCATCTTGTTTCTCAGTCTTTCTTGGAATTAAAGTAAAGCAAACATTATGTTCTTTCATTTCTCTTGCAAACTTTTTACCATCAACCAAGCATACTCTGACTGTGGTACAATGACTTTCATCAAACTTTTCTATCAAAGGCAACAATACTTGTTTCTTTCCATCCATCCAAATAGTATATTGATTCAACCTACCATCATGCAAAGCTTTCCTATCATACTGCCAAGGTCTACCCAAAAGAATATGACAACAATCCATAGGCATAATATCACACAAGACTTCATCATGATAATTCCCAATTTTGAATTTAACAAGGCATCAATTGTTCACTTACAAGTAGTTTATGCTCCTTTTGGATCCAAGCAATATGGTAAGGCTTAGGATGTTTCAATCTTTGCAACTGCAACTTGTTAACTAGCTCTTCGGATGCCAAATTATCAAAATTTCCACTATCAATGATTACCTTGCAACATTTGTCAATGATCTTACATCTGGTTTTGAACAAACTTTTCCTCAAAACAAGTTCCTCATCAGCTTCTTCATTCCACAATATCCTTCTTAACATCAAGTTCTCACTGTGTTCATGTTCATTAGACATTTCCTCAACTTCTTCACAAGCCAAATTATTTATACCATTACCTCCAGTCTTCTTTCCAGAGTTAGTACATTCAAAAGCTCTATGTCCTTCTTCACCACATTTATAACAAGTACCTTTAAACCAAGATTTCTCTTCTCTTTTCCCATTATTTTTATTCCTAGAATAACCAGTATAGCTACCTCTAGAGTAATTACCTCTTTTAGCAAGTTCATCTTTCCATCCTTTATCTTGTGCTGCATTGTCATATCTGCTACTTTCTCCATAAGAGCTTCCTCTACTTCTTTGAAATCTGCCACCTCTTCCTCTTTGTCTTTGTTCATGTCTCTTTGTCAATCTCTCTTCAGCCTTCAAAGCAAATTGGTATGCTTCTTCCACACTATCTATTTTCACATAACTGATCTCGTCTCGAATAGATGTCCTCAGGCCATTCAGATATCTAGCCACCTTCTCAACTTCATCATCCACATGTCTAGATCTGATATCCAACTTGTAAAATTCCTCAGTATATTCTTTCACACTCATGTCCTTTTGTCTCAAATTTTATATCTTTCTCATCAAACTAACTTGGTAGTTAGCTGGAAGAAACTTCTTCTTCATCTTTCCAAGCATCTTCATCCATGTCTTTATCTTTTCTTTTCCTCTCTTTTGTCTCTCAGTTTGCAAATGATCCCACCAAAGAGATGCATGACCTTTCAACTTTGTGACTTCTATCTTAACCTTCTTATTATCAGGAGTACCTTCATACTCAAAGTACTTATCCATCTTAGAGATCCAATCCAAAAGTGCATTGGTCTCAAGTCTTCCATCATAGCAAGCAACTTCAACCGCAGGTCTGGAGTTAGCCTTAGACAAAACTCTCAAAAGTCTTTCCTCATCTTGTTCAACTTCAGGTTCAAGATTAGGTGCTGCTTATTCTTCTTCATCACTAACATCTTCAAGATGTGCGCCTCTTATCTGGGCTGTCTCTACAGCTTCAAGCCTAGTTGCAATCTGCCTCAACATATCCATGATAGCATTATCATTTCCTCTACCACGAACCTTCTTGACAATCAGGTTCCAGCAAGATCGTAACCTTCTACAAGTTATAGGTCAGATCTCAGATCTACCACCCTATAACTAATCCAACAAGGTTCTCCATGATCCAATCCACAAGAAAGAACTTGCTCTGATACCACTTGACGCAGGGGCAGGGTAGATACAAGCATAATCAAGCAGAATTAACTCCACTTGAATCAACAACAAGCCCTGCTCAGAGTTACACAATGGAAGAAATATAATATCACATGAAAGAAATTAATACATAATGGATACGAGGCAATCAACTGGCAGCAACAACAAAGAATTTATATTATTTCTTTCAACATGCCCGGTTGTGAGGCCTTTTGGGTTTCGGCCTTATACAATGAGAATTATGAAATCAGAATCACAGCTTGCATCCTATCTTTGTCTCCAATGATGTATATTTATAATCATCCCTCTTAGATCTCCTTCATGCCCTACTATATCAACCAAGACTCCTTATATAGCCAGCTAAGCCACAAGTCGGCCAGTCAGGCATTTAATTACAATATAGGTCCAGTCTGGAAGATTTAAACCAAAACTAATGCTAGAATGATCACCACATGATGCACCTTTGGATTTAGGTCCACACATGACCCAAGAACATTCCATTAACTACGCAAGGCCCCATTTCATCACACAGAACTGCGCAAGAAGAAACACTCCACGTTTTGTGTGTAAACTGACAAAAAATAGGTCCCCGAGAAAAATGAGCATAACTTTTTACTCATAATGAATTAGGACTTGTACTCTTGGGAGATGATAGTACTTTAGGTCCTTTTAAAGTCCTTAAGAGTTAAAATGATGATTCCTTAAGGGTCAACGTCACCACTATGCGCAATCAGCACCAAAACTATAGGAAAATACAGCTTCGACGACAAGGAAAATAGCTGTAACTTTGAAACAATCCATCCAATCTTTATGTGCTCATAGGAGAAGGTTCCCAAATAGGTCCTCAAGATCATGTAAGATTTTCACAACATGAAACCATCAAATGCAAATATTATAATGCAAACAACAGAAAATAGGTACAGAAATCAAGAAATATTTTTGGTTGATGCAAGATTGCTCAAGACCCAAGATGCTCCTGCATTAGAGACAAATGAAAGACCGAATGTGATGAATGAATAAGTCATTGAACTACCTCTCGACATGAAATTAGCAACATAGACACCATTGTGGAGGTCGATAATTGAGAAGTCGCAAGGAACTGTGGACATTATTGAAAGGTATACGAGATGAGAGTACATAATCCCCAATTGAGCCAGAGAAGATAATGAGTTCTGTGCTGATAATGAATCGGTATGAGAAGACATGGTTGAGCTACCCAAGCCTCATAGACATATCGAATGAGATCAACTTTGTTCTATTTTGAGCAATGTCAGACATTCATTACAAGGAGAAAAACCCATTGAGGAAAGTATGAATTCAAAGCCAAAATAATTTTCGCCTTGATAAAGGAAAGTCTCTCGATGGTTTTAAAATACAAGTTTTACTTGATTACAATTAAAAAGCCGATTGATGATTGCATAAGAAGAGTAAACGAGTAAAGTCCCAACAAGGGGCCATTTAGCAAAAAATGCACTCCTACAGTCATTTTCCACCGAAGGAGAAGCAATATGCAGTTTTCCGCTAGAGGCTAGAGAGCAACCCAAATGGAAATTTTTGCTACTTCACTGTTATTTATAGTGAACAAAGGAGAAGCACTTTTCAAGTTTTCCACCGAGATACACAGTTTTAGCAAAAGGACAGAGAAAACAGAAAATGAGAAAGTTGATGCGTCATTCATAGTCAAAATGCAATTCTCCGCCAAAAGTGAAGACACTGTACAAAACTTTGCCTGAGAGTATCGACCAAGTTAAAATGAATTGTATACATGTGGGGGTCCTTGCTCTTTAATTGAAGATGAGTGATTGAGTGTGATAGAATGCCCGATAGAGAGATGCATTTAGAGACGCCATCAAGAGAAATTGGAGATTAAGACCACAGGGACCGACTTTGAACTGAGAAGATTTTGGATTGAATAGAGGCAAAGTAGTGAAGATTTCTAGAAGAAGTCAATCTCAGATTTTGTAAAGTTGTGGTAAGAACCCGATATGAGATTCAAAAGTCAAATAAAGATCGAGCCCCTTCTAATAAAGAACAGGGTATCAATTCATATTGGAGGCTAAAGTAAGACCATATGCATGATCGCAACAATAATGACTCGGCCTATAAACATGTGTCTTCATTGCCTTGCACCAAATATAGAAAAGGAATCGATGATAGGTGTTAATGATAATAAGGAGGAATCAAGCTAGGTCTTTCTGGAAGGTAGATGAGCTCAAATAGATATTGAATTGCATACGCCCAAGACAACAACCACATAGCACAAACTTCTGATCTACGGAGAGGTTGGTAATCGGTCACAGTATGGGTCCTCTATCAGTTGTAAAATGACACATCATCCTATTTTTCATCAGATATAGGCACTAGAAAATGTATATGTGTGGGATGGATAAAAAGATGCTGACATTTAAGCATGTGGAAAGTGCAATTTAATCAAAGAAACCGAACAATCTATTTTAGTAACTGAAAAGTCATCGAGAGAGAAACTGAACAGTTGCTGGAGAATGCTATTTATTGTAAAATATTTTATGTTCTAGAGGCCCTTCTTTTCTGCCAGAGACAGAGTGCTAGGGAGTAGAGGGGAGACAACATTTTCTTTTACGTATTTCATTTCATAGCATTAGAGGTTGAAAGTTCTAGTTTTTGTAATAGATTTGACAAAGGTTGTGAGCAAATAAAATTAGAGTATTCTTATTTGTTGTGTTCAAGGCAAAGAGGGGTTTTATTCTGAATCAGAGCATTTGGTTATTAATTTTTTGTTTATAATCAATCAGAGTATTGTTGTATTCAGTTTTGGGCATCATCTTGCATCTTGTGTTAAGTAATGGATGGGTTGTAGATCGGAGTATTTGGAGGCATTCCTATTACAAAAATTGGAATTGTTTAACCTTCACTCTCGTTTCTGCATTTCATCTGCATTTTTTTAATTCATTCTGCATTACCAATGCCAGGAAGTCATAAGATGTGTGGGTTCTCGAAGTTGGCTAGGTTTAGGATTGATTTCACTGCCCGAGTTAGTTCTATCTAGGGCTGGCTTGGTTTTCCTCTTCCGTTCTCAGGGTAAGAATGTACCTAGTTAGTTTAGGAATAAAACAAATTCATTGAATATAATTCATAAGGGAGCTGTACCTTTCAATTTTGAGGAAATCTATTAACCTATTGATAAATTATCCAACTGTTGGTATCAAATTTTTTCTCACAGATTTGGGCATTTGAGAGTTAAATTGAAAAGAACAATCTGTTTACCAACAAGCTACATGTTACAAGTGAATTTGATGTAAATATTTAATTCAATGATAATGCAAAGGTCTATTGTAGCATGTTGATTATCTATTCTTGTGTTTGAGTTAGTTGTTTCTGTTGTGTTGACTCTTGCTGCATGGTTTGAACCATCTCCATTGGGGAAACTCCTGCCATGACCATGTTAGCTACTACTACTTCTCCTATTGCTACTCCTACTCCTACTACTCCTCTTCCTCCTCCTCCTACTACTCATGTGGGAAGTCACCTAAATGACTATTGGAGGTTGTAATGCAAGGCTTGAGTTGCAATGTCTATGATAAAAAGAGGAGAACCACTGAAGGAACATGATAGTAGCATAAATTTATGCTATCCCTAATCTATGACAATGTGTGAATCATGATACAATGACTTCTCTAGACTAATTTATTTACAATGGAGAGATAATGGACATGATTTCTCCAAATTAAGAGACCAGAACAACTAATTTTTAAGGGTGAAATGAATAGTTGATTGTGATGATATACATTGCTTAGTGTAGTGATACCATCATATAAGATTGGTAATTCCTTTTAATGGATAATAATGAGTGCAACAACTATGTAGCAATATCTTTCCACAGTAAAATTACAATGTTGGGTAGAGACACTCTAAACATAGAGGTGTAGAAAGCCCTCAATTTGGCTACAACATACAAAAGTGTGCAAAAATACGTGCAAAATAAAAATTGACAAAAATAAAAGGCATTTTTTTTTTTCCGTTTCTTGAGCTTATTGAATGTAATTTCAATGTTTGTTTGGCTACATGCTACTCTAATAATAGTCCTATGTGCCAGAGTTACTTTGTTGCAAGAAGGAATGTGAATTCATGGCTTTGATACCATGTCAGCCAAGAATTCAAAACCGTTGAAATAACCTTCCACTAGTGAAAAGTTATATTAATTGATTTATTTGATGTTATACCAATCATCATCTTTATGATTTTATCTATTTATTGAGTTATTTTACTTGACTTGATTTCCCTTTTAAATCGTTTGGTTTTGATTTTTTTAAAAATGTGTTGCCCACTCGTACAATTTTTGGTATCATTATATATAAATGTTAAATATGTTAAAATTTGATATCTTTCAACATATTTTTCATAGATTTTTTAAAATATAGGTATGTTAGTCAACCTTGCATATACATGCAATGATGAGAAAGTGAGAAGGTATGACTCAACAATCAACTCCCTCCAAAGGTGCAAGACTTGTGTGCTCATTGGATGAGTGTGTGAGCAAGTGTCAAGTATGTGTGCACTATATATCTCAAATAACGAGAACATATGTTTCAATAGTACAAGGTAAGTTAAAAGTATGGAAAAGCCTAAGTAAACTTAAGCTAGATGAACTAATAAATCAATCCTAAAAGGGTGATTAGCCAATGAATTTGATAATGACTCTACTTACACTAACAAAATATATATATCTATAATCTTTATCCAACAAAGATATTTATATCTACAATATTATCTAATATTTAAAATTAATTATAACATAAAAATAAGATAAATTACATTAATAGATTTAATTTTAAATAAACTTACTATAACCTAAAAATTATCTTTAAATTCATATCTTTTGATATATTTTACATCAATTTAATATAAATAAGTTTAATGTAACAATTATCTTTAAATTTATATTTCTTGATATATTTTAAATATATATTTTCAAATATAAATATACAATTTTAAATCAACTTATATATAAATAAGCAAACTAAATGTCAAATCATTACATTTTAAAAAGAAGACAAACAAAACGGTAAATACACAAGGACAAAGTACATTTATCCTCTTTAAATTCTTATGGTACTTTGTGTTGGGTCCCATGGACCAAATTTGGTCGTAATGTTATAAAAGCGCCTCATTTCCTTTCGAGTAATAAATTTCTCCCTCCAAATGCTTCGCGAGTCGCTTCCTATTTTCAATCCCGTTTCCCGTGGAATTTATGAAGGAAATTAATCCAAATAAATTCTACATATGGAAGCCTATGCGCCGGAGTAATCAGACCGCAGAGGACGGCTCTCGAGTGTAAATATTTTGCAACTATTTGATCTCTTCACTAGGAAAAAACAGTATATAAACAGTATACTTCAAATCTTCCTCATTGTTCCTCCTCTGTGTACTGTAGTTAGTGAGGGAGAGTTACATCACTTGGGAATCAGCAGGGGAGGTTTTTCGTGCGTGTAACCTTTTTAGGTATTTCGATTGCTGGATTTGAAATTTTGGGTGTTAAAAATAATTTAAAATGAGCGCGGTGAGCATAACCAACGTGACAGTGCTGGACAATCCTGCTGCTTTTCTCAACCCATTTCAATTTGAGATATCGTATGAATGCTTGGTTCCTCTAAAAGAAGGTATGTATTCTACGTTTTTTAAAATGAATTCCTTCATGTCTGTATTAATGCCCACTACATCTTAAAACTATTATTTGGCTGCTTTTTGTTGGCATACTTGTAGGGTTTTGGGGTATTAAGTCGGGTTTTGAATTTGCTTCTTGCGTTAAAATTGGCGCGCGCTTGTTTATATAATAGATGCCTTGAGAATCGTGTTCGTATAACTGCACTACAAACCAGTTGTTTCCTTTCTAACTATATGTCATAACGATTGTCTTGGAATTGGGTTTTGAATTTGGGTTGGATTGGCTTTCGCAACAAATGATCCAAAACCTAAGGATTGAATCAGGTGGGTATGTGATCCTTAACATACCAGAGGCTAGCATGATTTAAACACAATGCGCCAAATGCAGTCTGTTTGCCTTTTTGTCTTGTTTGAACCCTAAACGCAGGAAAGTTTCAAAGACTAGAACTATTTTATAGCTTTATGGAAAATGTAGTTTTAGCCTACTGGTCGGGGAATATTGCCCACACATCGTTTGCTCATTTTTGGTAATTATTTTGTTTTATATATTGAACAATATATGGCAGAGTTCTTGATTCACAACGGCAGGCAAAAAAACACTGCCTGAAAGGATAGAATTTTATGCTCGTTTAACTCGGTCACTTAGGACACTGTCTGAGAGGGTAGAATTTGATACTCGTTCAACTCCACCCAGGATTTACATTCGATCTCATGTATTGTGATACACTTACAGTACTTTACTTATTTCCAACACTTAACATACTTTTTGAGACTTCAGACCGTTTGCTCCGCTATCAGAGCTCACTGATGTACCAAATAAGCTCATCTCATTTGATGATGTGTTCCTATGGTTGACTACTTAAATATGTGTGGTTTATCAGTTGTTGATTGTCTGCAAATTTGGAAATTCAGATAAATGCGTGAAAAGGCTACATTAGGGTTTCCACTTTTTTTTAATGTTCTTCTATTTATGTAATTGAATATGTACACTTTGTAGAGTTAGTTTAAGCAAAACATACACCTCATCAATTGCACATACATATTCAAATTGAGAGGACGGAGTATAGAAATATAGGATATTAACATCATAATATTCCCGTCCCCTTCAGAAAAGTATCAGCCTCAACCCCTAGCAACTTTGGAAGCTCAGTTATGAATTGTTTATCTTCTTGTGTTTCATCTATAGTTGGCAGATTCTTCCACTAGGAAATATAGTTTATTAGGATCATAATATTCCCATGTTGCATTTTAGTTAGCTCACTCTTCCTCTTGATTAGTAATTCTAGCCATATTTCACAATTGCTTCTTTGTTTCCCAATGAGTACCCCAAATTCCAAAATAAACTTCTTTTCTTCATCTAACTTTGTCAAATATGACTTTGATTGGAATATTGCAACTTATTACTTTCTTCAAACAAGAGACATGGAAGATAGGATGAATTTTGGAAGGGGAGAAGATTCAATTTATAAGCTATACTTTCTATCTGATGGAGGATCTTCTAGGGCATATAAAATTTAGGTGCAAACTTGATGTACTTGTGTTGCTTAAGTGGCAATTGCTTTTAAGGTTGCAACCGTGGGAATATGCAATCTCCATCCTCGAAATGCCTCTCACTATAATGTTGATTTTCTTGTTGTTTCTTCCTATTTTGAGCCACCATTAAATTCTCCATAACAATTTGTATCATTTCTTGTTGGTGTTGAATGTGATCCTCTACTACACTAGTATTTCTTGGATGAACTTTGCCTAAATCCAATACTTCCTTGCCTAAGTTTTCTATTTTTGACTAATGTTCATTTGGATAGTGATAATATCTAATATTAGGCATGGTATTAACTCAACACCATGATTATGGTCTTTGATTGGAGGTAGACCCTTGGGCTCTTTAAAATCTTGATAGCATTGCATGAGCACTTGATGGGTTTGGTAGATCTTGAGTTTCTAAGACATGTCCTTCCATAAAATATAGTTGTGTCATGTCCCCACCGTGTTGGGAATAAATGCAGCCTCATTAATCAGATCCAAACACTTATTAATACCAAACCTACTTACAAAACAACATTCCACCATAAAGGCCGATTGGGTCTGTTATTGGGCTGACCTAAATTTATAATTTATAATGGAAGGCCGGCTCAAATAACATGATTATAAGAAAAGGGCTGACCTAGATATTAGTGATTTTCAAGGAGTAGCGGTTAATAAGATAAGCGAGGGGGTTCGACCTCTAATCTCATAAATGCAATTCAATCAACTTAACAAAAAGTCGGCTTAGGAGGGGTGTGATTAGCAAGATAAAGGGATGCTGTGTGAAGAGACATGTTTTTTCCACCCAAAAGTGAGGATGTAAATATATCTAAGGATCAACTCCAAGAGATCATCGATCAGCAGTAGAAAAACATATATTCAGCAGAGATAGCAAACAGCAGCAGAAGAATGTAAAACAAGCAGCAAAGATCATCATCGACAGCAGGAAGATCATACAGATTTTCAGGAACTAGCATAGAGCAAGGTAATTATAATTAATGAATATTTGAATTTAATACATTACCAATTTGGAGCTCTGTAATAATCGGTCATGTGGGAGGAAGGAAGGAGTGCATGGAAAGGGAACAATGCGATTCCCACTAGGTATGTCACCTCATGATGATGGCTAAGGACCATTGGTTAAGGGCTACATGAGGCCAAGGAGGATACGTTCTGCCTTGGGGCCTAGGGTTGAGGCCCTGAGGGTCAAGGGCACCCTATTGCAGCTCCCCTACTATCCCCACATGGATCAATTATTGAAGTGAATTAGAAAGGGATCTTTAATCATAAAAGGAGGGGTTGACATGATGAAGGGGAATGGTGCAAAGCCCTCACTAGGTATGCCACCTCATGATGATGGTTAAGGAACACTAGTTAAGGACCACATGAGGCCATAGAGGATTAGGTTCTGTTGTTGGGCCTAGGGTAGAGGATACTTGGGGTACCTCATCATGTCTTCCAACGCCACCCTCGTTATGGTTGAGCTCCCATGAAATCATTGAGATTTGCTGTGTAGATCTATACATATATATTACCTAACCCTAGAATTGGATGTATTTCTTGAGTATATCTATATTATTATCCAATCCAATTGCAGGTTTCCAAAGCAGGCTTATCTCATTCTATTTCTTGAGTAAGAAATACATCTCTAACTACATTTTTCTCTTGTTTCATTTTGGATTTATGAGTTTAGGGCAAAAGTATAAGGTGGTCTAAGAAGGGGACATTACAAGTTGTGCTATGATGCCATTTGAACCTCTCTTAAGTATTTTCTCCATTCTATGGGAGATAATAATTTGGCTTGGTTGTGATCGTATCCCAATGAGTTTATACTTTGTCAATTTGTACTAATATGAGAGAGCCTCGTAAATCTTTCTTGGGTTAAAGAGATTATCTCCATTGTTATTATCCATTGACCATCCTATGTTTTAACCTTACATGGAGCTTGTAGTGGTAGAATTTTGTTGTTCAAGATGCAAATATTTGTTGCAAATCTGTTCTATCTATACAAGATTCCAACAAATGTACTTTGTGCTTAATTTGGTCGTTAACTCCATTGATGTAGAGTTGTAGCCTCTAATAAGATATTGCACTTTGAGTTTCAAATCACCAATCTTATATGCTGCTATAGAATTCATTTGTTTGAAGTTTGTTAGATTCATGGAATAGGATGCAAAGCTTTGAAGAAAACAAACACTTATACTGAGGGGGGGGGGGGTGTGAATCTGTAAATGACAATTTCAACTTATTTGAACTTTAGCAAACATCGAGCTGTAATCAAAAGCATCCACACAAGTAAGATCTAACAATAGAGAACGCAAGATACACACATGATTTTACGTGGAAATTCTTGCTGGAGAAAAGTATGACAATGTTGCTTTTATAATAAACTTCTTACTACTCCATAGGCACCAACCCACAAGAGACACCAATCCCCAACTCTGCAAGTGACACCAATCTCTTGGATGAGAGGCACCAATCTCCCGATCGTCAAAATAGAAGGCACCAAACTTCAAAATGAGACATAATAATTTGCTGGTAACCTCTTCTAGGAAATGCCCTAGATTACCTTCAATAACTGCACATGACTTCAACAAAATATGCCTTAAGCTTTGCTCTCAAGTCTGCAATATTGTCCCTACTCAGATCTGAAATATAATCTTCAGTAAGCACTTATAGATCTGAGTTAAATCTTCACACAAATCGGCTCTATATCTGCTCTTCTAGTGTCTTATTTTTTGCTCATAAATCTGCCCTTCTAATGTCTGAGTTTTGCTCATAAAATCTACTCTTCTAATGTCTCATTTTTTGTTCATAAAATATTCTCTTTTCCTGCCCTTGATCTGCTCATAAACTAGGAAAGATATTCAATGAATCATTGTTAAAATGATCCTCCAAAAACTTCTATTTATTCCTCTTGAAATGCCTCTTCAATCCAACGGTTACAGCTCTTCATACTAGGTTGGTCAGCAGTATAATTGTTTTTATCATTTAAATTTATTTAACCCAAAAACAGGCACTAGCTTCAACTTTCCTTACACAGGTCAACCTACTATCTTGTTTAAATTAAATTCTCTTCAGCAAGGTGGGCAACCTTAGTTACCGGATGCGCTTGCTGACTGCCTGGATCCGGATGCGGAGGCGGAAGCGGAGTCTGATGTGTGGGGAAGCTGACAGGATGCGTATTAGTTTAAGTCTTTAAGAGCATTCTCTGTTCCATGATTTCATTGACTTAATTAGACGAGTTTTTGTTTTTTGTCTTTGCTGTTCGCAAGGATGTGCCGTAATTTAAAATTAGAATCAAGCTTAGTTATTATATGTAAAATTAGAACTTAATATATATATATATATATATATATATATATATATATATATATATATATATATATATATATATATATATATAAACACGAATCCAAACGCATCCGCCTCCCCTAAAAAAAAATTTCACGCATCTGCGCATGTGAATCTCACATCTGCATTTGAATCCGCACCCGAATCGGTAACTTTGTGGGCAACCAAATTGAGGGAGGCAAGCAAAACCAAACAAGATTCATTTTGTAAGTATTAATTTAAAACATTGCTGAAGCCACAAACAAGGAGGGGTCAGCCCCTATAATAGCATTTAATTAAAAGCTTTCTTTTCCTAAGTTGGCCAACTTTATAATCAAACTCAAACCTTAAATTTCGGCTTCAAAATGGCCTTACAAAAGTTAATCCAAATATGCTGATATGAATTGCTTCAGGCATGCAATAATGTCTGCTTCAGAATTTCTTCCATCTCTGCCCTTTATAACTGCTTTGACATCAATGACAATAATTCCAACAATCCCCCCCTTGTCGTTGATGGCAATGTTGTAAAAATATGATCTTTCAACTTCCCTTGACTAAAATGCCCCCCCCCCCCCTTGACTGTAAGGCTCCCCCTTACTTGACTTCTCCCCTTTTGACATCAATAGCAAAGGGTAACCAATGCTAACTGAATAAGACAATCTGACAACGAATAGTTCCCCCTAAACACATGCTTCTCTCGAAAACTTAGTGGATGAATGAGTGACATCACTCCCGATTTATCCCTTAGGAATTCAAAAGTCTCTTTTGGAAGAGGTTTTATGGAGATGTTTGCAATTTGGTCCTTTGTAGTAACATACTCCAACTTTACTTGCTGCTCAAGTAGTTGCTCCCTCAAGAAATGATATTTAGTTAGGATATGCTTTGTCTCGAGTGCATAATTGGATTCTTTGATATTTTGATGGCACTACTATCAAAGAGTGTGGGAATGGGATGCCCGTACTCAACCCTTGTATCTTTCAAAGTTTGTTTCATCCATAGAACTTGTTTAATATATTTTGCCTCTGCTTTGGATAGAGAAATTGATGCTTGTTTCTTGCTTAACCAAGATACAAAACAATTGTCAAGAAAGAATGCTCCTCCACTAGTGCTCTTCCTTTCGTTAAATAGAGATAGAGATCCCTTTATTTGACCGAGCGATTTGCAAACCAAGAAAAAAATAGCATTCAACAACTTTGTGCAATCTCTTGTTATAGCATTTATAGACTTTGCTCCTTGTGGAATATCCAAGTAAAATACCTTCAACGCTTTTGGAATCAAATTTACCCAAATATTTCACATTGCTTCTTATATAGCATTTGTTTTTGAAAATCATGAATACTTCATTAATGTAGGCCTTTTCTTCTCAGTGGAGGGAAAAGGTGTTTTTGTGGGTTGTTGCCTACAAAATTGTACGAAGTTCTTTATAAAAGCAAGATTTTGTTCTCTCACAAGGGTTCCCATGTTAAATCGTGTCTGCATCTTGTATTCTAATTGCTAGATCTTACTTGTGTGGATGATTTGATTATTGCCTATGATTGCTAAAGTTATGAATTGAAAAAGTTTTTCTTATACTAATTCACCTCCCCTCTTAGTATAAGGGTGTGTGAGTTTCTTGAATTGCTACTAGAGCGGGTTCCTTTGAAAAAGCCTAACTGCTTGAAAGAAAGATCTTAAGAATACACATGGTGGATCAAGAAGGATTTTCCTCAAGTTGAGCTCTATTATTTGTTGGGAACAATTGTGCATTTTGGAGTGTAATAATGCACACTTATTTGATGACTCATGGATTTGATATAAGACAATTATTTGTGGACGACTATGTGGCACCATCTACTCGACCTACTGATCAAACTGGAACAAGGGCAAGCGAGAAACAATGCTAAAGCTATGAATTGTAATACTGTTTTATTTGTGAGGTTGGATTTGGATAGTAGCTCTAAGTAGCTTTTTCACTATGGTTTTTCCCTTGTTGGGTTTTCCACATAAATCTGGTGTTCTCATGTGCATTTGAGTTGAAAGTTTTGTTTTGGTTTTTATCACGACTCAATTTATTTGTTTATGAAGAAAGATGCGGTTTAAAAGGAACTGAGAAATAATATTACATTGATTCATCCCTCCCACTCCCTCCATAGTAGACTTGTTTGTTCAACATGCATAGGATGAATAGTCTTGACCATCTAATCTCAAAAATAAAAGTAATTACTCTATGTCACATGACACTTCTATTGTAATACAATGGCATTGCGTGAGTTGTAACTTAATGGCAAAACAAAACTATACATATCGATATCGTTTTGTTTTTAAAATCTATTTTTGATAGTTTCTATTGCCTACAAACATGTAAACTAGATTTGATTGCTTATCAAGTGAACAATAAACTAAGTTGTTCAAACTTAGACGTGTTATAGTTGGAAGCAATTAACTACAACAATTATAGCATATAGAGATTTCTATAAGCATAACTAAAAGAACCATGAATCAATGGAGATAAAAATGTACCAACCATTTTATTGAATGAGAAAGTAAACGAGCACATACACTATTAGTATTGAAATATGGATTGTCCTCACTAATTTTGAGGTTTTTGATTTCAATGCATATTGCATAGAGCATAACTACATAGTTTGGCTTGAAAGTTCGAACCCTCAAAATCAATTGCACACCACAAACTGCAAATATCAAGCTACAAAGTAACACAAAGTGGGCAGGGCCAATGAGGCTAGTTGCTATGAAGTACAATAAACCATGGGCTGCAACACCTGCTATTTTTGCATTAGGTTATCCATAGTGAGGTGATGCTAGATCATCAAGATTTTTTTATATGAATGATATAAATAGATTAAATTGTCTTATATTAGCTGGATGTAATCAAGTGCAATAGAAATTGGATTTCTTAAAATACAATACAAGGGCCTTCATCCTCATAATCTGATATAAAACTAGTACAAAGCTATGTTACACCTAGTTTCGGGGATGGGGATGGCAACTGGCTTCTATGCATCCAATCACTTCTATTTCAACAACTGAATAGCCCAACAACTAGACTCACATGTTTTTTGCGATTTAAAAGAAAATTACATTTTTTATTTATTGTCCCATAGGGGATGGCTAGCCATCTCTTGATATTTGAGGTTGTTTTTTTGGACGACCTAAGGACATTTGCAAAATTTTCGGTGAATCGAGGATGGCTGGAGGATGTTTCCAACCTGTCACCATGTCTTTGACATGTATGCAGGAGGGATGAGGTCTAAAAATGCAGGGGGCATGTCTCCAAGGTACATTGGTATGATTGTAAATCAATAGATAGGAGAAATAGCAAGGCACCATTGATATGGTAAATCGATGTTGTTGTAGTTGTGTTAAATAGAGGAGATGAAAGCTCCTTATATAGATTTACAAAGATGATGTTTCTAAAAGAAACAATTGTGAACTAAAAATGAAAATATATGCTACCTAATAAACTAAAGATTAACTAAGATGACCATTAAAGAAACATTATAATATTCTAATACCCTTCCTTAATGGTCATCGTCTAATTGTTGTCTTTTGGTCACAAATTCTTCAAAATATTCTGTTGTTGCTGAGACCGACCTTGGATCTACAAAATGTTAATGACCAAGAAGCCAAAATCCATCCAGAAAACAACAAAAGAAGGGTGTCCCCTTTTTTAGAAAGCTTTGCAAAAAGAGACAGGAGCCTGCCACTAACCCTCCCAAAATAAGCAAAACATCTGACCAAAAGCCATCACAAAACATCCAACCTGATGTTGGATAACTAAGCTGTCCTTCTCTGTAGATGGAGAGTGAGAACAACTGCAAAACCCTCCAAACTATTGTAGATTAGTAGGATGCCCCAAAACCGACTACAAAAAAAATATGATTTGAAGAGTACAAAGCATCATTTTTTCGGAAAAAAATGGTAAAAATTGCAAAACATGAACATGTCCTAAAATCCCACGCGAACTTCACGTATTAGAGAACCCATAAATGATTTTTGAGGAGAAAAATCGACAAAAACCCAACACAATTTTTGAGGTTAAAAATTGATCAAAACCCAACACAATTTTTGAGGTGAAAAATTGATCAAAACCCAACACAATTTTTCTAAGTTACCAGTTCGAGTTCGGTTCAAAGTTCGGGTTCGAAGAACCGGTTCGCAAGTTCAAGAAAATTTTGAAAAGGGGTTCGGGTTCGGGTTCGGGGTCGAAAAAATATGAAAGATTTAAAATATATATATATATATATACATATTTTGAAGCCTAGAAGCATGATTTAAAATTAGAATGTCACATAGTATCATAAAAACAACATTTAAACAACAAAAACACCATAAACTTATTATCATAGCATCATGAATCGTGATCATACCATCATATACTTCAAGTTCAACATCAAAGATTCAAAACATTAAAACTAAAATTATCATAACATCAAGTTCAACTGTTCAAGTATCAGTAATATCATTGTTTCAAACTTTCAAGTTCAACTAATGAATTAAAAATCAGTATTCATCTTCCTCTTCCTCTTCCTCGTCATCTTCATCTTCATCTTCATCTTCATCTTCATCTTCATCTTCATCTTCATCTTCAACATTAGTTGACTCAGCAATAGAGTTAAGGCCAATGGGATCAGCAGCAGCAACAATAGTATTGGCGTCAAAATCTGCAAAATCATCTAGTGAAAGCCGAGAAGTGGAAGCATCCAAGTCCGCAACCTCTGCATTTACATCCCACCTCTTTGTGGCCCCTTCTTTGTATTCTTTAGTCTTGTGTGAGAGAAGGCGCAAGTTGTAATGCACGAATACCAAGCTCTCTGCTCTTTTTGATTGCAATCTATTGCGCTTCACTGAGTGGATGAAAGAATATGTGCTCCAATTTCTTTCCGATGCAGATGAACTAGCAACCTATGAAGACAAGACAAGGTAAGCAATTAAAATAAAATTATAAAAATTACTTGCTAGTCATGAAGATCAAGAAAATTAAAAATAAAACTTACTTGTGATATGATTTTTATTGCAAGGGGCTGCAATGTTTGGAATCTTTGGCCATGGAGGTACCACCAACTATGAGCATCCTTCCTAAACCGATGACGAAGAACATCATTACTTAGACCTCTTGCATTCACAAACTCTATGAACTCATCCGTAATCATATCTCTCAAATCATCATCAGGAAAGAGTCTTTCAAATGTTGCCTTGTATCCATCAGACACTTCTAAATCTCTATAGGGTGGTAGCCTTCCTGGTAGATCAAGATATTGGTTGCTATAATATTTGGGCGTCAATGCATAGGCAAGCAAATGTAGAGGTGTGGTCATTTTGTTCCACCGTTCTACAATAATTGTTTGCAATTGTTTGAAGAAGGTCTCTTCGGGATGTTGCTCTTTTTCATTTACAATTTGCTTGATCTTCTCAAGCGTTGAGTCTATGCCATCATAGATCTCTCCAAGGCAAGGCCTATCTATGTCATCATACCTAAGCATGCTCATAATGGGCTTGGTGAACTTAATGATATATTCCACACGTTCCCACCATAAGTCATCCAATATCCTGCTCTTTATTGAAGCTGCCCTCTCAGTGTTGCTTTGCTTCCATATAGCCCAATTGTTGCTGATTACCATACTGCAAAGTGGCTCTTTCACTTGCACAAGTCATCTCAAGATGATTATATTTGATGCAAAATGAGTTTCAGCAACCTGTAACATAAATTAGAGCAAAAAAATACAACTATTAGATACATGCTTTATAAAAGAATACACATTACACAATAAAAAAAATAAAAATCAGAAATTGTAAGATACTAATTTAAAAAAAAAATTCACTTACCTTCAGTAACTCCAAACGTGAGAACATTCTGAATATTACTTGAGTCATGTGATGGTTTGTGATGAAAATCTGGATGTCCTCAGCCTTTGCATACACCTGTTTGATCCACTCAATTGTTTTCCCAATCTTTTGTAGCATAAGATTGAGTGAATGGATTGCACAAGGTGTCCAAAAGATATGAGAATAGCGCTCTTCAACCAACAAACCAGCAGCTCTACAATTCTTTGCGTTGTTTGTTATGACTTGGACAACATTACTAGCACCCACTTGTTCAATGACAGAGATGAGAATATTAGCAATAAATTGCCCATCTTTTACTTGTCCCTCACAATCCACGGCTTTCAAAAACATTGCCCCTTTAGGGGACACCTCTAGGACATTGATCAAGGGACGGTTTCTAGCATCTTTCCACCCATCTGAAACAATTGTTACCCCTGTCACGATCCATGAATCCTTTATGGGCTTTAATTGATCATCAATCCACTTGACCTCATTATCCAACAAGGTGGTTCGTATTTTCTCAAAACCGGGGCCCTTATACCCTGTTGGAGCTTTATTGGCACTTCTCAACATTTGTTTCCAATATGGAGTGCGAGCAACATTAAAAGAAAGCCCATTTGCAAACAAGCATCTTCCCACATCAATGTCCGCAATTTCCCGACTTTGATTTTGAAATGCAGTTTCTAGAGGTCCCTTTCTTTTGTGTGGAAGGCCAATGGGTTCTTTTTCAGGCTCACAGGTAGCTGTGGTAGTAAAAAATGGGTGGTCTTCTATCACAACATTTGTGGGGGGTTGTGTTACCCTTGCTTTTTTTTAAATTTTTACCTCTATTGCAAATGCCATTAGTTGAAATTTGCCTACGTTCTTCTCTCTCTTCTGCTGCCTCATGCTCTTGAATATACTTCAGTACAGTTTCATTGGGTACAGGTACACTTCTTTTTCCAGGGCATTTCTTGACTCCTCTACCAGAGCATCCACACAAATGGCCTACTTCACGAAAATATGAGCTATTTCTTTCTGCATCACAACCCCTACATTTTCAACGGAATGCACCACCTCCAGGAAGGGCTCTTATAATGTCAACATGTTTCCACAAAGAAGAATCAGAGTGGGGTTCTATTCTTTGCTTGGTATTGCCTACTGAGGATGAGGTAGATGCCATTGTAGTTCCTTTTCCTATGGGAAGAATGAAAGAGAAATGAAAAAACTAAAAAACTTATGGAGAATGAAAGAGAAAAAACTTAGCAATTTTTGAGGTGAAAAATCAATCAAAACCAGACAACGGATAATTTTTTAAAGAAAAAATTTATAAAAACCCATTAGAGAAACCTTCATGCGGTAAAAAGCGAGACTTCGCATGGTAAAACAACAATGTTTCCTCGACTTTTTGGGATGGGGACGACAAGGGACGGGGGGACGAGTTTTCTAGACGACAAGTTTTTTTGCCAAAATTGGGGACGACTATATAAAATATATAAGGAAATTTGCAAATATACATGACATTCATATGAAAATATGGATAAAGCAATGCCATTTAAAGTTTTAAACATCACAGAGCCTTAACATACAAGTTTACAACATTTTGGTGTTTCAAAACACAATATGCATTCAAAATTCGGAAATCAGAATTCATTGTCAATATCATATATGCATGTGCTAACAAAAAATATGTAAATAAGTTTAACGTACAAAACCAAAATGCCCAAAGGCTTAGTGCTGCCTTATAGTTTCATGTTCAATATAAAAACCAAAATACATAAAAACTAAAAGTCATCTCCTATTCTAGATCAGCCAACTCAAACTCTGCATTAGAATCTGAGTTATCTCCATCATAGCCTGTGGGAAGAAGGCACCCTCATCTAATGGAACCCCAACCAATCTTGGGGGTGTCTCCTCCTCATCAACTTGGGCCGCATCTTCAGGATCAACATCCTGTCGTAATGTTGGAGTTTGCCTATATTCTGTAGTCTGACGATCCTCAAGTCTAAGAACACAATGCACTGCCACTAGCTTCTCTACTCATCTAGAGGTAAGTCTATTCCTCTTGAACGAGTGGATAAAGCCATGCGTAGACCAATTCCTCTCTGCAGTAGAGGAACTAGCGACCTGTGCAAGGAGGCGAATGGCAAGCACCTTCAACTTTGGTGTATCTCTCCCATGCCATGTCCACCACCCAATAGGATCTTTTTGTGCCAATATGACTCTGTCCAACCTCGCCTGTGGTTTACTCAAGTTTGGGCTATGAAGTTTGTGAAGTCAAGGAATTGTGCATGAAGTTTGGAAGCCTCCCGCTCTTTAAACATCTTATCAATGGCTTTTGAGAAGCCATCTAATACCTCTGGATCATCACACAAAGGCGCCCTTCCATCCAATTCTGCATACCATTTGGGATTTAGAGCAAAGGCTGCCATATGAAGCGAGGTACTCATAATGTTCCACCTTCACGTCACAATGGGCCTAACATGCTCCTCATAAAACCCCAAAGTAGGATCCTTTGCTACAATTGTTTTTCTATGCTCCCCAACATACTGTCAAATGTCTCATATATCTCTCCAACACTAGGAGAGTCTGTATCGGCATGTCTAATGACATCTACAATAGGGGAGATGACAACCCAAAGGTATCTGCAAAATGCAAACAAACAATTTGAAAGTATTATATAATCAACACTAGAAATTTTAATATAATATAAAAATCAGCAATCTAAAGACTAACATTTAAGTTAAATTTTTAAATAAAATTATCAACTTACCTCATTGTGCCCCACCAAGTATCATCAAGGATCTTTAGCTTGACTATTTTCTTTCAGCAAAGCTAGAATTAGACCATCGGCTCCACTCTGGATTCACCACCATCAATTGTAGAGCCTCATGCATCTCAAGCATCCTCTCCATCAAGATGTAGTATGTAGCATAACTTTTATAATAATATAAATAATTTTGTATAATTAGAAAATCAAAACATTGAAAACACATATAACAATAATTTAATAATTTTAAAATGAAGTAATTGAAATTCAAATTGGCATACCTTGTTTCAGCTGGTTTGAGGAACTCCTTTGAGAAGGACCTAAAAAGAGCAAGTGAGGTGTGGTGGTTGCAAATGAACATCTGAACCTCTCTAGCTTTTGACACCACTTGCTTCACCCAATCTATCTTGCCCATGTCTTTTAATGCATTGTTTAATGCATGAACACAACAAGGGGTCCAAAAGATGTGCTTGTAAGCTCCTTGAACCATCATACCAATTGATTTGCACACACGTGCTGAATCTATGATCACTTGTACAACATTACTAGGCCCAATCTCCTCTATGGCATCTCTCAAAATGCTGAATTGAAACTCTGCATCCTTATGCTTCCTTGAACAATCTATGGCTTTCAAAAAATATGAACCGGCAGGGGATGTGACATTGATATTGATGAGTGGCCGATGTCTAACATCACTCCACCCCTCCATCACAATAGAGCAGCCTGTCCTAACCCAAGTCCGTCTCATATCCTCAAACAACAGAGTAATCTTGGAGTACTCATTGTCTAGGAAGGTTGTTCGTAGCTTATGATCACTAGGGGGTACAAATGAGGGACCCATAAGTCTTTCATCATTTTTTTTGTAATAAGAGGAACGGGTCACATGAAATGGGACAACATTAGAAAAAAAGAATCTAGCAATGGATGCCTTTGTAGCTTCCTGTTGTTGTGCACTAAACATAGCTTCAATTGATTTTCTCTTGTCTCTGTGGGACTAGCACCAATAGTGGGTGAGAATGGCCTAGATGATTGTGCACTTGAGCGAGTAGGTGTTGGACTTGTCAAACCTTGTATCCCCATTTCAGCCTCATTGTGCAATTTATGACACTCTAATCTCTCCTCTTTGGTTAAGTTTGGACAAGCTATAACCCCATGGCATGCAATACCCAGAAAGTGAGACTTAACCCTTGTATAGCTGCCTCTAAAATCATCCTGACAAACATGACAATCCCATACACTAGTCCCTCCTGCATTTTTTTCTTTTGACCCCTAGGTGTGACATATTGGAGAAGCAACTTTTTTTTTGTTGAAAGGACCCTTTGCATATTTGCTCATGATTTTTGAAGGGCACTTAAAAATATCAGGTTGAGTCTTAGATTGTGGCTGCCCACTACTAGCATCTTCAAATGAGTTTCTTCACTACCACTACTCTCACTAATGCTCATTTTAGTTTTTGTGTTTTTAACTTTTTATGAGATTGAAGAAAGAAGTTGAACTGAAACAATGCAAAAAAATAATATAAAAATCAGACTACATTTAGCTAAAACTTTGAAAAAAAACACAAAATGCAAGCATGGAATCATGAATAAACTCACCTTTTCCAAGCTCTTGCTTTCTAAGATGAGAAAAACACTCCAAAAGGCCCTTCTTGCTGCTGCTCCAACTCAAACTTCAAACCCTTGCTGCTGCTGCCATAAGAGAGAAAAATCAAAAAATTTATGCATGCAAAATGAAATGACCATGTACAAATAATAACCAAGTTTTTGGCTTTGTAAGGGAAGGAGGAAGGTGGGCCCCATGAAAATGACCCCCAATAAACAAAGAACATTTATTTATTTGTTTTTTTACATTTTGACGTTGCTTTGTTTGGGGACGAAAGGCCGACCCCAAAATTGCTCGGTGACGTCCCCAAGTTTTCGGGATGTCCCCAATGAATTTTCAAAAAAGGGGGACGGGGGGACATCCCCAAGTCATGGAAACGTCCCTGGGTAACCCTGTAAAACAACACATGCAAGAAACATGCAACCCTCGAAAATCAGAAACTTTTGCTCAAACCAAGAAATCACGTGATCAAATCCCTCAACTAGGCTTGCGATTTTCAGCAAAAATCTTCGAAGTGGAACCACAAATTTTTCATAAAATACCTCCAACGATTTTGATTTTAAAAAATCAAAAAACAAATTTCTAGAAAAAAGTTCCAGATTAGAAGAGGCTTGAATTTTTCTTAAAAAAATTGCCAAATTTTATGAAATCCCATTGACCTGCACTAATAGCATGTTATGGTAAATCGATGTTGTTGTAGTTGTGTTAAACAGAGGAGATGAAATCTCCTTATATAGATTTACAAAGACGATGTTTCTAAAATAAACAATCGTGAACTAAAGATGAAAATAGAAACTACTTAATAAACTAAAGATTAACTAAGATGACCATTAAGATAAGATAAGATAAGATAAGATAAATTATTAATGTCCAACAAGAGACCACAAAAAGGGTCTAAGGGACTGGAAGCATACAAAAGGCAATTGCCAACAGCAGGAGCACCAAACGGTGTCCGGGGAAAGAACCAAACAACAAAGGAAGTAGAAAGCAAAAGAGCTGGAAAGAGCAACAAATTGCCCTAACCGGGCGAGAAGAAATCCAACACCGAAGGGTACGGTCCGGGGTGAGAAAGAGCCCCAAATCGCCGCCGAGTAACTCTAGGGGTGAAGTGCTGTTGCCGACTGGAGAATGAGTGTAGCTGCCGAGTGTGGCCGTTACGGGGTCTCACAGTCTTGATGTGACCAGAAGGAGGACCAAGAGGACGCTTCGTACCCCGGGCCGAGGACACTGAAGTGAAAAAGGATGTGATAAGTTGGTCATGGCACTGACCCAACGGGAATTGAAGCTGGAGGGTGGAATCACGAATCCGCGTGGCCTCCTGTAGATAAAGAGCAAGACACCGCTGATCAGTGTATCTGAAGGAGGAAAGGGATCTGCACTCTTTGAACAAGCAATAGAACCTCCCTCTGATCTCGTAGTAAATGGGGCAACGGAAGATGAAGTGTGTCTCGGTCTCAGCCTCCATCAAGGTGCAAAGGCGGCAGGTCCGGTCGGCTCTGTCAATATGATGATCCATCTGGATGCGGAGCCGGCGGGAACCAACTCTGCAGGACCCCAAAGAGATACGGAGAACGTGACTCCAGCGACGAGCATATAGTGCTCTGCATAGAAGGCCATCCTCGAACGGGGACCCCCATGAGGGTTGCTCCATGTCGTGGTAATGTACTGTCTGTAAATGTCAAGTATGACATACCCATTCAACTCTTGCTGAGGAGGGAGGAGATGGGCAGGGGCATCCAGAGAAAACAGAAAGGGGGGTAAGCGATCAAACAAAATCCCAATGGACCCAAGCAAGGCAAAACCCTGGGTGTACCAACAGCGGGCTCGACTAGAAGGATTTGAGCGCGCAATTGCCATAAAAGAGCAGTAGGCCAGATAGGGATACCTTTGACGACCATCAATAGAATCGGCAAAGCCTTTGAGGCGATTAAGGAACTAGATCAGATCAAAGCCTCTGAGGCGGTGAAGGAACCAGATCAGATCGAAGATAGCTGCAAGCCTGAAAGGATGTGCCCCAAACTCAGCCAGGATAATGCTTTGAGGAGTAGATCGGTGGCATATGATGAGGCGCTGAAGGAGGATCAGACTCCAGGAGAGAGGGACCCCACACCACAGAGCCGTAGAGCACAGTCGGCTTGACTAAAGAATCCAGAAGGGACAACTTGGACCTGATGTTTGAAACACTGTCTCTCAAGCAGAGCCAGGGAACCTAACCCCTTGTTGACATGAGGCTGCATAGCAGGTCTCAAACTGAAGCGAGGCCCAGAGAACTTGACCCCGAGGTAAGTGTAGGAGGATGAGATCTCGACCTCCGTACCCTGGAAGTAAAAGTGAAGATGAGAGGTCTTCAAGCAATTGAAGACCATCACTTGGGTCTTACCAAGGTTCACAACCAACTGCCGAAGATCACAAAAGGAAGCTAAACCATCAAGGAGCCGTTGTAAACCCTCAGGGGAGGAGGCCAAAAGGACCACATCGTCGGCAAATAGGAGAATGGAGATAAGGACTTGGTACAGATAACAATTGTCGTCGGGGAGCGAGAGATCCCGGAGGAAAGACTCGAGCTCATCAATGTAAATGCCAAATAGTGTAGGGGAGAGAGGGCAGCCCTGCTTCACCCCAATAGTGCTTTGGATCGGGTCGGAGAAGCCTTGTGGGGTCCTAAATCTGCCCACCACACTCTCGTAAAGTCTTATAATAGTAGTCAAGAGAGTCTTTGAAATCCCAATGTCTCTGAGCCTCTGGAAAAGGGCCACTCGAGGAATGGAGTCAAACGCTTTGCGAAAGTCTACGAAACAACAGTAGACTTTCGGTGAGTGGTGCTGGGCCTCCTCAATGATAGCACACAAAGTCAAGATGTGGTCCATGGTTTGAAAATCAGTGCAAAAACCCGCTTGCCCCTTCGCACGACAATGTTGCCGATCAAGCTCTCCGGATAGAATAGTATTCAGGATGGTGGCATAAAGTTTGGCAAAAGTGTGGCCAACCATGATGGTTTTGTAGTTCCCGGGATCCGAGACCGCACCAGTCTTATGGATTGGGTATATGATGTGTCGAGACCATGAATCAGGAAAACCAGTGCAAACCACTCTGTTAAAGAGCACAGAGAGAAAGGAACCCAGAACACTGATACCCAGTTTGAAGAACTCTGCTTGGAACCCTTCCTCATCCGCAGTCCTACTACAACTCATAAGTCTGACCGCCTCACATATGTTGGAGAAAGTGAAGAGATGGCAAGATGGCAAGGGGATGAGGTGAAGAGGGGGCTGGCCGGGAATGTCATAAAGAGTGGAGGTGTTGGAGATCAGTGAGCAGAAGTCGAGGGTGGAAGGAGGGGGGGATGGTGAGGGAACATAGTGCATTAAAAAAACATTATAATATTCTAATAACCATGTTTCTCAAGAAGACCAAATGTGCCACCATCGCCATATCATAAACCATTGCTAACAATAAAGATCTGATTTCTAAAGTGCTTGGAACATTTCCATATTACCACCATCCTAACAACTTTCTCAAGAGATGTGTAATGGTATTGAAATAGCTCACACATTCTTACTTCCATTGAGTATATCAGAATCCTCATTCAAAAGCTTTAAGGGAATCCAAGGAACAATGCCCATATGCCCTTTAAATAGTGTTGATGTTTGTAGCATCGGTCAGATAAATAAATGAGATTATTAATTATTATGAGAAATTATTTACTACACATATATATATATATATATATATATATATATATATATATATATAAATTAGACTAATGAATAGACATGTCCCATGAAGGGACATGCCTCTTCTTGTCTTTGCCATGTATAAATCATTGGGATCGATGCATTTGAAAAATACATAGACAATAGCAATATTACTACATTTGCATTCGATCTCACAAACTCAACATGGTATCAGAGCCAGACTGCAAATGTAGAAGATAAATACACTCATGAAAACAACATGGTTGACCGACTAGCTGTGGATGATTTGTTTACGTGGCCCTATGTTCTGTGGAACTTGATGCTGTCATGTGTGCTTGTGTCCTCTGAATACTATAGTTGGGACCTTCGTTTCTAATTGTGATGGATGAAGACGATTGCCACAGAGACTGCAGGGGGTCAAATCCCGCACTGAAATTGCAGCTAGATGGTCCAGATCTTCCATGAGAATTTTAATAGCATGGGTCTGCGAGAGTTTAGAAACTCGTGAGTCAACTTGAATATAATATCGTGGATATAAAATGAACCTCCCGTGAAATGAAGGCAGAGGAAAGAAGACTGTCCAATGTGGTTGGAAGGACCAAACAAATTGTCGTTGTGAAAAGGAGATCTTCGTATGATACAATGCCTGTGTGTGGAAGATAAATGCTGCAAGTTTGCAGAGTGAAGACCGCCACAGAAACTCTTGATCCCGTGTGAATCAGGAAGCTAGAGTACGGAGAATGGTTTGAACGCACTCACAGGGGCCGTGAATGCAAATTGGTGGTGTTGGAAGGAGATCGAGAGCTCGACAGTGTGGAATGGCCTGCGGTGATCGAAGTTTAATCTAGACACCCCTGTTGGAGTTGGGATATCCGCTTGCTGGATGTATGCAACAAGTTCAACTTGGCACAGAGGAACATGACTGCAAGCATCAAGTTCTCAAAATGATGGATGAATCGATTCTCTTTGACATTCCTACGTTGGCAATGCATTATATATCGAGCCCATGATACTAGATAGTCCATGCTCTTTGAATTATTAATCTTGAGATTGAGACGACATAAATATAACTCGTGAAGAAATATCATATGACCAATAACGTACCAATGAGGGAAGGTATGAATCACCGAACATAATAGAATAAAAATAAAATAAAAGGGAAAACACCACGGGAGATATTAAGGAAAGGATATGTGATAACAGAGCAGTTCCAATCGACAAATTACAGTCTGCAGAATAAATAAATTTTTATATACTGCCAAAATTTTGCATACTCTTAGCTGTGAAGCTTAGGACAAATATATTTGTACTTTTTTATTCACGAAAAGTGTTTACATAATCAACCTGTATCAGAGCATTGACAGAGTGCAGGTGCTAGTAACACACTGCTATTGGGTCAAAGTGTTTGGGCTATATAATAACATTTGTAGAGTGTGATTATAGAGGAAAGGGATTAGTCATCGACGACTCACCAAGATGACTAACCTCATTCAATGAGATGAGATAGCAAGTAGAGGAGTTTCAAGACTTTTGACGTCTTATTTATTATTATAGAAAATATGGATTTGGCCACGACTTATGTGAAGGACTGCGATTATCTTATCTTCAAGATAAATGGGTCGTGACTTTAAGTATTGTCATATGCAAAATGAATTCTATAGCATGGCTCGGGCATGAATGCAATTGAATTTATTTGTCGAAACTTTAGAAGATAATAATATTTTTCATGAGCGCCTGGAAAAAGGGATGAAGTCTTGGTTTGAAATGTATATAGACGGCCGTGCATGAGCAAACAATATCTGCCAAGAATTAATTCATAGAGAATCTTCATCGGTTCTCACATCGAATCCATGCGTTTCTGGGTCTAATGTGAGCTGTCTGGGACGTGGACTATGTTCCTGGTTGGAGATAATAGCATCTACATCCTTACTTGTTGTTCTGAGCGCAGCTATGTTTCACACTTCTATGCATGAGTAAGTGGCTTCTGGCGACATTGTTTTTTATCTGCAATATATATACAGAGGGAGTCCAACATCTTCAAAGAGGTTAAGAAGTTGATGAGTTTCAAAGGGAGTAGATGATTCAGTCAACTTGTGACAAACTCGATCATATGGATTGAGAGGGAGTTCACTATTGAAGGTGAAACACTTCTAAGATCATAGTAGTGGGAACTCGTGGATAGAATCGCTGATTGAGGCGATCCATGCATCTTGAGAGATCCTTATTGACATTTTTTCTTCCCTCAAGTCCAAGAGGGAGTGTTAATGTTGTGGCCTTGAAAAAGATCAAAATGCATCTTATGCTAGCCAATGTGAGTCGGTAGCCTTATGACTATTCAGTGCAAAAGTAGACAATATGGACATCGAAATGACAATTGGGAAGCTGGACATTTGTACTCATTGGCTAAAATATTATGTAATGAATAAATATATGGAGTCACATCCGGCAGTGGCACTGAGTTGAGTTATCTTCCGAAGAAGGAGAATACATACCGACTATGACTTACTTCTTTAAAGAGAAAAAAAAAAATATTTAAAGGGAGTCTAACACTTCATCTATTAGAAGCAACCTTGGACGAGAAGGTTAGAAGGTTGATATCACATTCAGAAGAAGTATGATGAACCATCAGAGGAAACCTTGGACGAGAAGGTTAAATGTTGATGTTAGTACTCAAAGATTCAGAGGGAGTTTGACAATCCATTATAGACAACCTTGGGAAAAGAGGTCAGGAGGTTGATGCATGATGTTGAGCTTCAGAGAGAGCAACTAAAGGATATGCATCTGTGGACATCTGAGAATCTTGATTCAGAGGGAGTTGACCATGTTAAGATGGGTTCCTTAGTGATCAGCAGTTAGAGGACTGTGATTCCTAGGATGGAATTTTAGCATCAGTGATCCATTATTTTTCTTATAGAGATTCCTTATCACTATGTAAGAGACATGGTAGGAAGGAATGTGATCTAGTTGGAGTATATTAATACAAGTGATCAAACAACAAATATTCTTACCAAACCACTCCCCAAGGTGAAAGTTAATCACTTCAAGAAGAATCTTGGTATGGTTGAAATATAAAATATTGATTTTTACTGATAAAGATGTTTTATGTGTAAACTTCTTTTGTCAGATGTGCGACTTTATGGGCTCATCCATCCTGTGTACATTTCTAAGAGGTGACAATCTCTTAGACAATGAACACTTGTATTTCATGTTACAAGGTGACGATCTTGTAATAGAGATTCGTTATGGTAGACTTTTGATATGTTAGTGCACATACCATAATAGGGTTATATGTAAGGGGAATGTAATGTTCTCAAATTTACTATATCCTTGTATCACGATCTGAGGTGATATGAAAATCAGGTATCACGATCTAAGGTGATTCCTCAGATCACGATCTAAGGTGATGTGAAAACTAGGTATCACGATCTAAGATGATTCCTCATATTACGATCTAAGGTAATATGTAAAATCAGGTATCACGTGTTAGGTGATTCCTCATATCACATGTTAGGTGATTCCTCATATCACATGTTTGGTGATATGTAAAATTGGGTATCACGAGTTAAGGTGATTCCTCATATCACCATGTTTGGTGATATGTAAAACTGGGTATCACGAGTTAAGGTGATTCCTCATATCACACGCTAGGTGATATATACAATTGGGTATCACAAGTTAAGGTGATTCCTCATATCACATGCTAGGTAATATGTAAAATTAGGTATCACATGTTAGGTGATTCCTCATATTAAGCGCTAAGTGATATGTAAAACTCAATATCACATGTTAGGTGATACTTCATGCCACGCATTAAGTGATATGTTATACCAAGCTATATATTCACAAGTTGGGTGGTATATATATACATGTGATAACAATCTCATCGTGATAAATGTGATGCATTATAGATGTTAATCTCGTCTGAAATATTTATATTAGCTTCATTACACTTTATATTCCTTAGCTTAGAGGGAGTGTTGAAATAAATAGCTTTCGATCAGATAAAGAATCAAATAAGAAATACATTATTTCTCATTTGATTATCTATCTGTCTCAACATATTCTTATATGTCGATCCTTCTTAGATCAAATGAAGATACTAATCAATATTCACACTTATATTGTAATCGACTTGCATTATTAACTTCAGACCATATCCACGAGTCAGGTGATATATCTTGCATGGAGGATTGAGTTCCTTAAACTAGCCATGATATTCTATTGTGATAGACATCTTATGATGGCTGAAACAAATCATGATAGATGATAGTAATGTTCTTATGGTAAGTGCACATTACCTATGGACATTTTTTGAGTACTTGGTGAACATCATATGACTTTATGTTGATAGCCCATTACTCTGAGCACTTGATATTCTGCAGGCCAATATCATAAGTGCTTGTAAATAGAATCATCGATGGAGGAAATCCACACATTGGGACTATGTTTCTATTGATTACATCATAAAGATGATGCTTTTATTACTTCCATCATATGCTTGATGCTATAAGTGTTGGATGGATTTTATCTTCCCTAGCTAAGAGGGAGTGTTGATGTTCGTAGCATCGGTCAGATAAATAAATGAGACTATTAATTATTATGAGAAATTATTTACTACACATATATATATATATATATATATATATATATATATATATTTAAAGTTAATCTTATAATAATTGTTTAGTTAATTAATAAATCAGACTAATGAATAGACATGTCCCATGAAGGGACATGCCTCTTCTTGTCTTTGCCATGTATAAATCATTGGGATCAATGCATTTGAAAAATACATAGACAATAGCAGTATTACTACATTTGCATTCGATCTCACAAACTCAACAAATAGAGATATCTTCCCACTACCAATCATTAATTCTAACAATGCAATGAATAAACAGAGTTGCCCTTCATATCACCATAATAGAAGATGCAAAGTTTACAAAGAGAATGAAGCAATTGAAATGATAATTAATTGTTGTTATGTAAAATGAGGGAGAGGAATACTCTTTATATAAGTGATTCTTTCCATAACGGAAATGATTGAGAACTAAAGATAAAATAGAAAGCTACTAAACTAACTAATTGACACCTCGAATCAGAAAGTTGCTAACTAATTCCTAAACATCTTAAATGATTAATGACCATCATAAGCTAAATATTACAATATTTTAATACCCTCCCTTAATGGCCATTCTTAGAAGACTGACTCATCTTCAGAACACTTTGGGACATGAGCTTGCTGCTAAGACCCTCCGTGGTTGGAGTTTTGATCAGCCAACCGCTTTCTATAGAACTTTTGTACATGACCAAGTTCAAGAACAAATTGAGTGCCTTCCAACTTGATGTTGGGTTACCAAGCCATCCCTCCCATTATCCAAAGATCGAGATCAGCTTCTCAAAAAACATTGATTGTTATGGATAGAAAATGGGCAAAAAACTCTACCCACAATTTTGCCAAAAAATGTCAAAAGTTGTGTAACAACACTATGATTTTGTGGAAAATCCATCAAACCCTTGAAGCAATTTGTGAGATCACATGATTTTGTGAAAAAATTGTCAAAAACCTTCCACTTTATCAGAAAAACAGTAACAGCCATGATTTTGTAAAAAAATTATGCAAAAAACTCCAGAGCATTTGCAGGAACACTATTTGCCCGAGAAACCCTACGTGCGACCCAAAACAATCTGCAAGAAACCAAAATTTTATAAAAAATCGTCAAAATATTTTATCGAAGATAGAAAGCCATGATTCTGTGAAAAATTTGACAAAAACCTTTGTTTTGTGGATAAAATGGTAAAAGCCCACGATTTTAAAAAAAAGTCAAAAACCAACAAGGCCATGAAAAAGAAACTATGATTTTTGGGAAAAATCAAGCAAAACCCTTTTACATGAAATAATTTTAAAATCATGATTTTGGGGAGAACTTCATGAAAAAAACCTTGAGATTTTTAGGAAAAAATAATGCAAAACCCACCACATTAATTTTTTCCAGGAAAAAAGTGAGAATACTCTCTATGCCGATGCAGGAGCAAAGACCCCGTGCCCTCACCCAGCCATCACATGGTACAAGTAACAGTAAAAAACCTGAGGGCGGAAAAATGCCCAAAACTATTGAGGAAAACATGATTTTTTATAAAAAAATCATCTAAAAAACAGAACCGTGTTGGGCTTTTGGAAAAAATCCGATACGGATGCGTGTTTGAGATTTGGGTTTGAAATTCGTCCAAATTTTTTGGGGTTGGGTTCGGATTTGTTTTGGGTTCGTTCGTACAAGAATTATATATATATATAATTCTTGTACGAACGAACCCAAAACAAATCCGAACCCAACCCCAAAAAATTTGGACGAATTTCAAACCCAAATCTCAAACACGCATCCGTATCGGATTTTTTCCAAAAGCCCAACACGGTTCTGTTTTTTAGATGATTTTTTTATAAAAAATCATGTTTTCCTCAATATATATATATGCAGCAAATAAGTTCATACACAAATGGAGGCAAGAAGTTTTTCTTTTCATTCACAAATTCACAAATGACATAAAACAACCCTTTTGGTCTTTTTAGTGGTCACTTTTAGGGTTGGAGGGTCGAATAGACCTAAGTTGGCAAAAAAGCTTTGTGAAAAAGTCAATGAAAATGACATTTCCAATCAAATTCGCCCCAAATTCGTTTTGGGTTCCTCTGTCCAAATCAAAAGTCTTCCAAATTCGTCCAAAATTCTTATAGGGTCCTTCTGAGAGAATTTTGAGCGAATTTACTTGACTGTGGCATAATTTTGAGCGAATTCGAACTGAATCCGACTTTGTAGCAAACCTATTCTCGAATTCCACCTTCCAGGAGCGAATCTGGTAACTTAGCTGATAACCCATAAAAAAATTTCTGCAAAAACAAATGCAGATTGAGCCACCGCGGAATAACGCAGATAAGGCCATGATTTTCGAACAAAATCGGCTAAAACAAACAGATGCCCTCGCACAACCTTGGATGCTGCAAAAAATGTCTCGTTGTGACTCTTCTGCTGGAAAGCATGATTTGCAGAGATGTGTGGACTGCAAAAAGAACTTCAGAAGTATCCTGCAAACTGAAACCCTCGTGTGGCTCTGAGTAAGAATAAATGGTGCACTAAAAAACCCTTGAACATTGCGATTTCAATAGAAGCAGCCACGGGATTTCTTTGCTTTTAATTGTTATTTGGGAGGGAATGTTTGAAAAAATTCTAAGTTTTTAATGCATATCATGGTTTCAGATGTTACACTCTTGTGAAGAAATGATCCTGCAATATGATCATCTTAAGTAGAACTACCCTTAACAAGGGGTGTATTTTCCATCATATTCTCTTTAACCACCATATTATATATCCAACTCATAAAATTGCAGGCAATCAATCTGTTTATGTTGTTCCTTTGTAAGGGGAACTTGAACTATTTGTGAAGACCTTGCTACCTAGGAGAAATGGATATGTCTTTGCCGCTACGTGCAAAAAATGCCTATATTTCTCTGTTGTATGTTTAGCTTCATTGTGTCCCTCTTCATTTAACATGCTCCAAAGCATTGAGATAATTATCTTGTGTGAGAACATTGCATTTAGTGTAGATCTGTTAGTGTTACATTTAATGATAAAAGCCTTGGTCAATTCTGTGGTCGTTAACATTGGAGTAGAAGCAAGAAGATTCTTTAGGCTTTTAAAAGCTTTTTGTACCTTGATGGAATGATAGAAGTCATCTTTCTTTGCAAGGTTATGTAGGGGTTAGTTGTGGTGGAGAAATTTTGCACAGATTTATGCTAGAACATTTCGTATTTTTCTAGCCATAGTTTTTAATGTATCTTATTCATGAAGCTTTCATGTATTGGTTTGATCTATTTGGGATTTGCAGGCACATCTCTATTAAATGATGCGATGAAGGTCTATTGACGTTTGTCAAATTTACAATTGTATTCCCTAGCTTACAACTTAGCCATAGCTAAAATAAAAGTTTCAGTGCTTAGGTTCTCTAAATTTGTTGCAAGTGATTCGTTGAAGATCAATATCAAAAAGACAAGGACAATTTTGCAGAATTACCTATCGAATACCATGTTAATAAATGTTTGTAATGTTGCTGGAGCTTTGTTTCTTGGAACTAATTGTTACTATCTGTACAAAAATAGGTCTCTATAATATGACAATCCTCTTAATAGAAAAACTGAAGAAGACTATTCTAGATTTGACACATTCAGGAGTGTTGGTCCATAAAGTGGCTGAGGGCTGTTTGTAAGAGGTGTATCACTAAAATACCATTAGGCGATAAGCAAGGGCTATAAGTGACAAAAAGGTAAAAGATAGAAGTAAAGTAATGATAATTCCTATGCCATCTAATATGTGAAGATGAAATCCATTTGCGTTATAAATGAAACACCAAAGATACTTACGTTTAGTAGATATCAATTCATTAGTCACCTCCTTGAGTTGCAACTCTTTGTGAGAGATGGCTCTAATTGAAGTCAAGATGGATGGAAGACCTACGTAGATCATAATTGGGGGCTCTCAAGACTTATTATACCTTGTTGGTGACATAACTTCTATTTGTGAAATCTTAAAGATCAACATTGACTTGTTTTCCATGGTGTAAGGTCCTCAAACCTTAAATCCTCCTGTTCTCAAGGTAGAATGTATTTGGGAGAGTAGAGTGAATAATTTGTTTCTTTGTTTTTGTTGTGAAATGACAGAAGAGGGATTCTATAAATATGAATTGAAACCCTAAAAGGAAATCCCACTTTATAGGTGATGATTGGTGGACTAGATGAACATAACATTTGTACTGTAAATAAACCACTAGAAGCAAGAGAATCAGCTTAGGGATACTTATCTTTGGTAGACTTATTGGTATATTATCTCTGCCTTGGGTTGCCATTGTATGACTTGGTCTGAGATGGCTGTAGGTGAAGTCAAGATTTACTTGGTATACCTTGCTGGTGATAAACTCCTACTATTGAAATCTTGAAGTTCTTTATATTAACTTGTTTTCCATAGTGCATGCTCCATGAACCCTAAATTCTCTTCTTCTTAAGGCAAATGCATTTGTGAGACCAAAGAAAATAATTTGTGTTCTTTGTGGTGGTTGTGAAATGACAAGAGGGCAATTCTATGAAATTGAGTGTAAACCCTAAACCAAATCCTAGTTTGAGTAGATTTATTGGACCAATTGATGGTGTTGGCTTAAGACACAACTACTGCAAAAGGTGATGCTTAAGACAAAACTACTGCAAAAGGTGATGATTGGTTGAGTTGATGATGTAGATTATGAACAAACCTCAGGGAGAAAGGGAGTTAAGAGGGAGAATCAAGAAGTCAATAGGATATTTGTTGATATGAAGGTTGAGCCTGTTAAAAATGAACCAGAATATAGCAGGACAAAATAAGAGTGCAAAGGACAAAAGAACAAAACAGAATGCACAACCTTTTATCTTGGGAAAAACCCTCCTTACCGAGGGAAACAACCCAGCCCACAGAAAGAGTATATCCTTTATTGAGATTCAATACCAATTACAACATTTAGCTCCTTATTGACGTCTCAGCTTGACAGTCAACAAGTCTTGTAATATCTTGATCACAAAGGTCGCTCAATGATCATACAATGATCATGTACAATGAAAACAAAGAACAACAGAAATTAATCACGATACATAAGATGAGATAACAGCATATGACATAGCTCACTCATAGAGCATGAATGAAACGTCTGCATAAATTCCGATATACAGACGTTGATCTCCTTTGGAATCACTTTGCAGAGAATCAAGTACAAAATACTCTAATCTTATATTCTTCGTGCTCTTCCTGTTGAACATGAAAATCACGCCCAGAATTGACGGGGCTGCCGGTGGTAATAATGCTATGCAAATGAAGTCTTGCATTGAAAATGAGGGACGCCTAGGAAGGTGATGCTTCACCTTACTTGGTGTTCTACCAAGTAAGGTGAAGCGCCATAACTTCGGGCGTTACAAAACAAGGATGCCGATGATGCTTCAAATGGCCAGCAGATAAATATAAGTGCCAACAATATTTTTAAGACCGATAATAATAATCGGCCATACAACTGTTATGAAATAAAAAACATAAAACCGATAAGATCGATCGGTTAATATAATATCAAAGATTGATAATGCCGAACATAAAAAGGAACACGGCCCACCAGCAAGTGTACCTGTCGTTGGTGATTAAGCACTTGCTTAATCACCAACGACAGTGATACAATATTACACATAATGTCTATGTCAGCATAGACATGCGGACGAGCATCGTCAATGTGGCTCACCAAAAACCTCTGCATAAACAGATGTAGAAGGTAACAGTAAAATCAAAATTGAAGTCTCTGTCACAGCTACACAACTTCAACAGAGCCAAATCCCAGTTTTGGCAACATCATTGCCCTGCTGATGGTGCTGGCAAAAACAAAGCTAATGTAAAACTTCAGTGGTTGAGCTAAAGATTTTGGCTACAAACAAATTTGAAGAAGATAGATAGTTAGAGGGAGAATTGAGGAATCAGGAGGACAAATCTGCTGATGTGAAGTTGATGTGATGGATGATGACAGTTGTTCACACATCTCTTACAAAGTACAAAAACTGGCTGAACTGATCTTGGCCTATGCATGAACATATGCTCAGGAAAATCAATGCACTGGCAAGTCTTGCAAGAGAAAGATGTGTCTAAAGCATAAATCAGGCATCCACAATTATTCTAATGTGCTTTGAAGTTTGTTCTTGCCTATTCATGTAGCTGCATTGTGATTTGATGACCGCCTGAGATGAGGCCTATAATGGAAATATTTTGGACCCAATTTAATTCATCAAAGAAGTCATTAACCTGTTTCATTGGAAGTGGTTTTTTATTGTAATTTGTTTGAGTTCTCTGTAATCTATACAACAATGGTAGGATACATCCTACTTTCTGGACATTTTTAATAATTGAAATTGATTAAGTTCTCTGTAATATATACAGAGATGGTAGGATATATCCTACTTTCAGTGCAAAAATTTCGGTGTGGTGTAAGGATTTTACCATCTGCGATGATCCTTGTTTCCTATACTGCCTGGGCAAACCTTCTGATCTCTGATACCTGGAAGTGCCCATAGCTGAAAGTGTAGATCACAGTGATTTCTTTAATGTAGGGTTCAACTTGATTACATGTTCTAGATTCCTCCCTAGGGAAGCCTCTTGGCTAGAACTTGGAAAATGTATTTGTACTTTTACTAATATTTTTGGATCCTTGGGGTTTGAGCCTGTAGGCAGTCCACAAAATCAAAATACCCCTTGTGAGAAGATTAGTCATATGCTTAGCATCCACACTGATGATTTGATTTGGAGGCAAGCGCCTGATGGTATACTCACAAGCATCTAGCTTGAAGGAAAGGAATTCTCATGATAGTGGAGTGAGCTTTATCACTAACGGTATAGTCAGCCCTTTAAGTATCCAGATTATACACTGCTCCCAATCTATTCCTCCATCATCTATGACGGCTTTATCCCTAATGATATGGTCGGTCCTTCAAATATCCAGACTATGCATTGCAACCATGCATTGTGACTGGAATGAATAAGCTTTTAAAGGTATCTAGGTGGAGACCTAATTAATTAAGTTGTTTCTATTTTGAAATGTCATATAATCCTTGGTCTATCATGACAAGATACCTAGTTTATATTTACATGGTTAAAAACCTATGTTGGCTTGGTCTGGTCAAGCATTGCAACAAGACACAATGAGGGATCCAAAATTTCTTTTTTTGGAATGGGTTGGTCTTCTTAGTCAGTTTCAACCGATGGTTGTTTTAAGATGTTATTTGTGTTAAGTTTGAATCTTGTTTGATGAGCACACATTTTTGGCATGAAAAAAAATCTGAGTCACAAGAGTGGTGAAATTGGGTATTTATTATCAATGTTATATAAATTTCAAGATAATTTGAGCTCTTAGCAATCTTCTTATACAGTCTCTTAAGTTCTTTAATTTGACAGGATATGACTTGTAAATATTAAATATATATGCATGGCTGTCAGATAAGATAAATATTATTCATTATGGAGAGAATATGGATTGCATCTCGATATTTTATTTTTGGATGAACATTTACACATGACACAATCATATCATAGACCTGCCATTTTGAATTTTTGTTACAATTTATTTAATGTATCTTTATGTTGTGCTTGTAGATTTGGAATGGAAGTTGACATATGTCGGATCAGCAGAAGATGAATCTTATGATCAGATGTTGGAGAGTGTACTTGTTGGCCCTGTTAATGTTGGCAATTATCGCTTTGTCTTCCAGGCAAGCCTTTTTTTTAAATTTTAGAATTACAACCAATGCTCCTTTTGGCACTTAATTTCTGTTGTTTGTTAGTGCTTTTTCCACACCCTTTGAATGAAGCCTCAAAACAAGATAATTTATTTTATTATTTCCAAGCAGGCAGATCCGCCAGATCCGTCAAAAATTAGGGATGAAGACCTCATTGGTGTGACAGTTTTGCTGCTCACTTGTTCATACATGGGCCAAGAATTCTTAAGAGTTGGATACTATGTCAACAATGATTATGATGATGAGCAGTTGCGAGAGGAGCCTCCACCAAGAATTTTAATTGATAGGGTGCAAAGGAATATCTTGGCTGACAAGCCTAGGGTCACAAAGTTCCCAATCAATTTTCATCCTGCAATAGCTGGTCCTCCTGAAGATCCCAGTCTTCTACCTGATGATCCTGGTCTTCCAACAGATGATCTGGGCCTTCACTCCACTGATGCTATGGAGGTTGTGCCACCAGAGCTTCCAAGCTAATATTGAGAAATTTGTATATAAAATACTTTTTTGTTATCGCTTGTGAGACTTGGGATGATATGCTTCAAGTAACACACATTCGCACCCAATCTTCCAAACCATCTTCTGCTTTGTAGTTCAAAATTTTGTGTTTGAGGCCTTAGATGACCGGATACAACTTTCGAAATTTAGGAAGTATTCTTGCAGATATATGTGAAATGACTGCAGAACTTGCTACTGACTTTTTGAGATATATGCAAATAACTTTCCACCTTTGATTCTTACCCACCATGCCTGTTTCTAACAAAACATTCCAGTGGAAAGGGTTTTCAATGGTTGAATAAGAATTTACCACTGAATATATGCAAGAGAAAGTGAAGGGAAGCAAGTTTAGCACCTTTGTCACTTGTCTTTTTCAAAAGTTGAGTATTTCTCAATGTACTTTTGCATTTTAATTACAAATCACGGTTTCAAGTAAATTGCATAAAATGTTTTACTTGCGTTCATAAACCATCTTGGATCCATACAATGTAGTTCATTTCATGGTAGATCGTAAAAAAGGGAGTATCTAAAAGTTGAAGAACTTGAATAGGGATATCAGAAAATCTGGGCTCCCAAAGCCTTGCTGAGATATCTTTGAGCATCTTTCCTCAAAGGAGTAGGGCCTCTTATATACTGCTTTGGTTTGAGATTCTGCATAATTTAATTATATTTTTATCTGTATAACTGGAATATCCTTGCTCAATTTATATTTTTAGTTTGACCTTGAGGGTTGCTAGTTTTCTTCACCAAAATCTGAGAATTTTTAGTGGAAGGCACCTATGAATCTGAAGATTAAGGCTTTTTCTCTGAGAAGCCAAAATCTTATTTTCTATTTCATCAATGGGCAAAGAAACCTTTGTAGGAGTTTCCATCCAAAGAGTTGTGATCAGTTTTTAAGAAAATGGGTTGTCAAGATGGTTGTCTGAGCATGGTAAAATTATGGAGTTTGTATTTATAAATTCATTAGGATCATTTTACTGCCATTATGAAATTTTGACTTGGATTTTGAAGGAGAGTTGTAAGGGGGGTGGCCATGGCCTGCTTTTTGTGGCTACTTCTTGAAAGTTGAAACAATCATTCCTTGATGGATTGGGGGAGTAGGGAAATCGCCAATGAAAGAGCAGATTGATGGCTGTTGGTAGGGAGTGCGAAGGGCTTGGCAGGAGGTAAATCATTTTTTAACTACAGGTGTTTAAGTTCAATTACAAATTGAAGCCAGAGTTTGATAGGGCATCAGAAGATAACCCAAGCAGGGCAGCGATTGAAGGCATTGTTTGAATCATCAGGGGATAGCAGATTTCTGCTACTACTAGAGTCTAGGCATTCAGACAAATACTATGGCAGAATACATGCTCTTCTGGTATATTTACAAATCATTTCACGCACTATCTTACACGAATCTGTGTTGAAGAAGACAAACAAGCATTTATAAAGAGGGTATGGAAAATCACTCATGGAAATGATTTCATTGCTGGCCATAGTCTTTGTCCCTGACAATAACTGGAAAATGATGCAGGAAGTTGGGTTCTATGGAGCTTATACATCTTATTCACTAGAACACTAGAAGCTGCATCACTATTAAGTGGTGGATCCTCTTAGTAGTGGGGGATTCAACCACAAACACATCAATGTTAAGAGTTTAATGGTCTAGTGCAATACTCGCTAACAAGGATTCGACATAAGGTGGGCTTAGAGAAATACACCATACCATTTAATAATCATCATGAATAATAAATATTAAGGAAATTTGCCATTTTGTGATATTGCTATCAGGATTCAACTGTGTAGTTTTTTGAGTCAAACTCATTGACCCATGTTTCATGAGTAGTGGTTCACACAAACCCATCTCTCATGAGGATGAATGAAACACTTAGCACTCATTGGATCTAGGTGATGCTCAAAGAGGTGAAGCACCGGGACTTCTCGAGAGGTCACCCATCTCAGTACTACTACAGCTCGAGTGCACTTGACTACGAAGTTACCTCCATGGTTAAACTCACTCTGCTTGCAACCCCATTTGCAAAACCTTCACCAAGTGTTGTGCCTTATGAACCATTCGTTAGAAAGCCCCTTAAGCTCATCAATTGATAAGTAGGAGATATTTTCCACAGCAAGTCAAATTGCGATATTGCTATCAGGATTCAACTGTGTAGCTTTGAGTCAAACTCATTGACCCATGTTTCATGAGTAGTGGTTCACACGAATCCACCTCTCATGAGAATGAAATTTCCCATTATTAGTTTTTCAACTCCTTCAATAGGTTAGCTTCCAATCTATAAACCTCTAGGAAATTTTCCTTTGTTAATTTTTTCATCCTTTCCAATAAATTGGCTTCCAACCTCCGCTTTCCTCTTCTGTCACATTGTCTTGCATCCACACTTTCTGTCTTCTTTTCTATTTATCCTAGACATTACCTTCACCTTCCCCAAACTAAATAAAGCTTTACCCCCTCATTAGCTCCTTCTGTAATCACCTTAGCATTGATTTATTCTCATCAGTAGAGGTACATATGTTTTTCTCTAGTATCAAGCAGCTTGTTTTACCTATCTAATCATCTTTATCTTCTCTGTACAGCATCATGGCTTTAATCACAGGAAGCATTATTCATGACGATTTCATTGAAGATGCTTGGTGCTGATGCCATTGACTGATGACTCTAAGATCCAAGTTCCGACCCTTGCCAAAGCATCTGACTGCTAGGGAAGGATGCTTGGTCCACAATCATGCCATGATTTCACAAAATTCAGGATATGCTGTTAAAGGGCAGAAATGACAATGACAAGTGCAGATTGACCTTTTTATCAGAGGCTATAAACTTCAATGGCAATGCAGAAAATGTCTCATTCAACACTCCAACCTGGGTGTGTTTGTTTCATTAGTTTGGAACTGCTACACCAACATTACCACATTTAGTGCTTCAATCAGGGTTGTTCTGGCACTAAATCCTTGCAATGAATACAACCAATCAGGGGTGGAAGTTTGATTTTATCTCAATTTTGCAGTCCACCAAAAGCGTCGAACTGAGAGTGGTTGAGTTGGCCAAAGAGAATCAACCTATTGTTATCGACAATAACATATGCATCATGTATCCTTGCAATCACAACAGCTTAAGGTACTAACTCCAACCAGCATCTTGTCAATGCATTCAATGTGATCTATTTCAGCCCTAACAGGGATGTACTTGACATGCTGTCTGCTAGCCCAGTTATATCCAATGATGCTGTGGGTCACCACACCAGTAAACCCTCTTTATATCCCTGAAATCAACATGTTCAGAATTCATTCTGGGACATATGCCAGCTCCTTACCAATTTAACATCAGTTCTAACTTACACCTAAATTTACCTCACTGGTTATTTGAGTTCCTATGGTCTATGGTCTATGGTCTATGGGCTCCAGTTCCCATCGCCAGATCCTCTCCTGCACTAAGCTCCTCAAATGCAGTTTGACTGTTTCCGTACTTTTGAGAATAAAACACATGATAAAGCCCCCACTGATAAGCTGTCAAGGAAAGTGCAAGTCGGAGATGGGAGTTTAAAATTTTGTAAGTACAACATTGAGGGGCATGACATTTGAAACCCTGTTTTGCATAGGGCCCTTGGGATGATGGAAAGATGCGTTTAAAATGGGATTGCAGTTTCTAAATAGCGAAGTGAAAATATTGAAATGCTTGAGAAACTTTTTGTGATGATTTGGAGGTTACCATTTCCAGCAAGCTGCAAAATGTCAAGCTTTTCAAGGGGAAGGTTTTAACTTTTGGTGGGAGGGAGAGGACATACTTCTGTTCATAAAGCTTCAGCCTCAACACGTTCCTTGCAGCTGTTCCACTGCTGACCTACTTTAGTGGCAAGGACAAAGGAGGATCTGCTTCTGCTCAAGGGGAGGAATCCCCCGTGGACGGATCTCTTTTCCTCAGATGGTCAAACAGATGATGTTAGTTTTACATGTTAGGTCTTAATGTTTTGCTGTCTCCAATTTTATACAATTTGATATTATATATTGCGTGCTGCTGCAATGATAGTGAACTTGAGCCAAACTAATGGCTCCTTTGAGTGAAATAAATTTATAGGATTAAGTGTTTAATGTGAGTAGATCTTTTTAACAAATCATATTTATGTTTTGGTTTGGTTGGGCTCTTTGTGTTAGTATATTTCAGATTATCACAAGGAATATGATCAATCTATAGAGATCTAACAAAACTAAGCACATGACAATGACAAAGTAAACTTCAAATAAGGATAGATAATACCCGGAAATGAAGCTCAGAACTGTTCTTGAACTTGTCTTTGAAATGCACTTTGAGTTAGGTCCTTCGAGTCTAAAAAATTTTACTCCTTCAATGTAAGTGCAAACCACAATGTTTGCTATAGGTAATTTGCATTCCAAATGCTGGAGTAGACTGCCGATTTGGGATAGAGATGGGCGCACATTCAATGGTGCATTTGCTGCCTCATATGCTGGAGTAATTCACCAATGTAGAGCAGAGTTGAGCCTGGAACAATCAGGCCAGAATTTACACAAGATAGAGAAATCACTACCTTATTAGGAGCAGATCGCATGCCAAGATTGAAACTGCTATAAGGACAAATTTCACTGCCTAGAAGTTGCTTGTTGAATCCACAAGGAGAGAACTCATGTTATGTTTTTGATGTGTTCTCTTTCAAGGTTCGATCTGCCTTTTATATGCAATAGAGTGCCTCCACAAGAGGCCGGCTTGGATATAATTTCCTAAGAGGCCGACTTTGGGCCCTGTCTAATTATTTCCTTAATGTAGACATTTAAGCATATATATATATAATCGATTTACTAATAAATAATAAATATTAAATATTCCCAATATTAAATATTATTATTTATGTTTATCAAAATTCTCAAGCCATTGGATTTTGCCATAAAGGCCAAAATATCAACACTCCCTCTTGGACTTGAGGCAAAGATCCACTCATGGATTCTTCATCACAAAACATAACCAAAATGGATTTCATAGATCTCTCATCTACGAAGATAGATCTCCATTCTACCAATTTTGATAAGAACACACATGTTCATTATCATTTCCAACCATAGATTTCATATCCATATGAAAATCATCTTTCCATGAATCAAATCACAAGATGTTTTACCAATCGGATGTGGATTTCCTAGATCCACAAGTCTCTGTGACTCAAAGCACAAAAAACATAACAAAAATGGATTCCTTATCCAATGATGCCATAGATCTCTCATCTATGATAATAGATCTCTATCTACAAGATATAATGAGAACACAAATGTTCTTCATATCATATCATATGATGCTTACCATCCAAATGTGGATTTCCTAGATCCATTGATCTCCATGACCCAAGAATATCAAGTCCATGATATTCATGATAACATCAAGTCCATGATGTTTATCAACCATAAGTGATATCAAGTCCATGGTATCAAATTTATGATATTTTCAATCAATTTGTGAATTTCCTAGATCCACTAGTCACGTTGACTCTTTTGAATATCAAGTCCATGATATTCAAGATAGTATCAAGTACATGATACTTTCCAAACACAAGTTATCATCAATTCATGATGTTTTCTATCCAATTTGTGGATAACTTAGATCCACTAGTCCTCTTGACTCGGCCAATAGAATATCAAGTCCATGATATTCATGGTATCATCAAGTCCATGATGTATACCAACCAATTTGTGGATAATTGAATCCACGAGTCACCAAGACTCAAGAAATGTCAAGTCCATGACATCAAACTAACATCAAGTCCATCATGTTAAGAGCATTGGTCTAACGAATATCAAGTCCATGATATTCACCAAGTGCTCAGAGTAATGACCTATCAACATCAAGTCCACGATGTCCACCAATTACTCAAATGTGGATCCTTGATCCACGAGATATCAAGTCCATGATATCATGAGCATTGGTCTAATGAATATCAAGTCCATGATATTCACCAAATGCTCAGAGCAACAGTCTCTAGACATCAAGTCCATGATGTCCACCAAATACTCAACAATGGATCCTTGATCCATGAGAAGAATATCAAGTCCATGATATTCTCTAAGTAATCAATTCATAAGGAACACCTTAGACATACACATAAGTGTACCCAAGTGAATGATTATAACTAGTTAAATCTTATAAGCATAAGAATAAATAAATCTTATCTCATGAATCCACATAAGCATAAGAGTAACCAATATGATCTTATAATCATAAGAATCAAGTGCAATGTAAGGAAATGTGTTCACACATAAAACCATATATAATATAGTCTCAACTATAATCAATAAATATAGTCTCAACTATAAAAGAAAGTATGATCCATACATACACCATACGTCAATAAGGTATGCTCCATACATACATAACAAAGTATACTAAATAAAAATGAGTCCATAACCAATTGCAATAACCAAATGCAATATAGTCTCAGTTATGTCCACACATATAACCAAGTGCACTGCATAAAAAGAAGTATGTTTTCAAACATACATAAGATATGCCAATGTAACATATGCAAGGTAATGTTAAACATAACATATGCCAATGTAAAGTATGCTCCCAAGCAACATAAAGTAAGTTCCTATAACATACATAAAACCAATGTATGTGCCCATACATTAATTAGCTATATTAACAATCAGCTGTGAATGTTCCCTTATAATAGTGTAAAGTATAACATATGTCAAGGTAAAGTATGTACCCACATAACGGAAATATGTCAATGTAGCTGTAATATAATATAAGGTATACTCCTCATACATAACAGATGCCAATGTAATGTATGTTCCATATGCCAACCTGAAGTATGCATCCATTCATACATAACAGAGATGTAACACAATGTACATAATGTGAAGTACGCTCCTCATACATTCAAAATAAAATATCAGTTATGTCAATCAACTAAACATATAATTAGTTATGCTAATTAGACATTCCTAACCAGCTGATCCGATCAGCTATGTATGTTCCACACATACAATCATATATCAAAACTAACCAGTTATGATGATCAAACCAATGAGGTATGATCCTATCCATACATATGATCAACAAGACACAAGGACGGAGTTCACAACACAAAATTAGGTGCAAGTGAGCTCATAATTGAACAACCTCTTAAACCACATACCCACAATTAAGTTACCCCAGGGTATATGTTACTCAAGGAGACCTACTCCCTCTGGATGATCCTATCTTCTCCCTCTAACAAGGTTAAAACTCCCTCAACCAGTAAAGGAAGGACAATTTGAAATATGCCAATAAGATCATGTGAACCTAAATCCATATATACATAGCCAATGTATGCTTTACATATATCCAAATGTAGTTCTCTCATAGAACAAGTATGCAATATGATTCAACCAAGAATAGAAAGCATGTTCACATGTATGCAAAAGTAAACCAATGCATTATCTAATGTGAGATAGTGTTGCTAAAGCATTTGTAAAACAGTACAATGCAAAAACATATACCGATGTGAAGCCAAAGTATGCTTCCCATAATGTATGCCAAGTATGTTGTCATTCATACATGAATTAGATAATCAGCCGTAAATAAGTCCAAGACAGAAATATGTCTGTGCATATAGCAGAAAACTCCCTTTCAATATGCAATAGACTCAACTTATAAAGGAAGGTAAGTTCCCTCATATATACCAGATTATATTATTGTTTAATGCCAATGTAAAGGCCAACACAAACCAATGTTGTCAATGTACCAAAGTACTTCCTTTACATTCATAAACAGTCAATGACAATTAATTGGTTTTGTATGTCTCTACATATAAAAAAAATACATGAAACAGTTATCCAACTATAACAATGAAGAAGGGTATGCTAACATAAACTGAGTGTTATGCAAAAGAGATGTGCTCACACATAAATATGACAAATGCCAATACTCATAAATCAGCCAAGTGCATGAACCAAATCATGAGCTTGTTAATCAATGAAAATGATAATGACCTAGTTGATAATAATATGCCAATGTAGCATATGTTAATGAATCAATCAATCATTGTAACATATGCCAATGCTAATAAGTCAATGAACCAGCCAATAATATGCCATATGCAATTAAGCTAAGCCATGCCAATAAGGGATGATCTTAAACATGTAAGAGGGAGGGGTAAGTGAGCCCATGATTAAACTCCTCTTAAGCTTAGACTCCCTCTTAGGGTAGTTTGAACTAACTAAGTCAATTTGCATATTCAATCTTAATGCAAGATTTAGACCTACTTTTATGCTCTTCATATATAAAACCAAATTTATTATGTTTAGGCCAAACCCCCGGTTACCATAGTATTTTTTCCTTAGTTTTGAAAGAGTTAGACTGAATTCCTAAATTTGAAATAGATCTTATACTCAACCTAGGCTCTAATACCATGTTAGTATATTTCAGATTATCACAAGGAATATGATCAATCTATAGAGATCTAACAAAACTAAGCATAGGACAATGACAAAGTAAACTTAAAATAAGGATAGATAATACCCGAAAATGAAGCTCAAAATTGTTCTTGAACTTGTCTTTGAAATGCACTTTGAGTTAGGCCCTTCGAGTCTAAAAGATTTTACTCCTTCAATATAAGTGCAAACCACAATGTTTGCTGTAGGTAATTCGCATTTTGAATGCTGGAGTAGACTGCCGATTTGGGATAGAGATGGGCACACATTCAATGGTGCATTCGCTGCCTCATATGCTGGAGTAATTCGCCAATGTAGAGCAGAGTTGAGCCTGGAACAATCAGGCCAGAATTTACACAAGATAGAGAAATCACTGCCTTATTAGGAGCAGATTGCATGCCAAGATTGGAGCTGCTATGAGGACGAATTTCACTGCCTAGAAGTTGCTTGTCGAATCCACAAGGAGAGAACTCATGTTATGTTTTTGATGTGTTCTCTTCCAAGGTTCGATCTGCCTTTTATATGCAATTAGAGTGCCTCCACAAGAGGCCGACTTAGATATAATTTCCCAAGAGACCGACTTTGGGCCCTGTCTAATTATTTCCCTAATTTAGACATTTAAACATATATATAATTGATTTATATATATGCCGTAAAGGCCAAAATATCAACACTTTGTAACACTGGAATAATCCAAAATGTAAAGCTCATTATCTCCTGAAATATGGACATATCATGAATGACTGTTGAACAAGAATAGTCTTCTGTATTTTTGCCCCTTTCAATTAGTATCACTTGGACCGTTATTATTATAAATATTCTGATTTGAAATTGTGCATATTGATGGCTCTGCTTTTTGTTGTAGCCTTGTCTTTGGAGCTTTTAAACATTTGTGCTTCGTGTTTTGGGAGCAAGCTATATAGTTGTGCACAATTTTATCAGAATATGCAAGCTTGGAGATGGGGTAACCTATTTTCAATATTGGGTAACGTTTGAATTAAAATTCTGGAAACAAATTCATTGTAAAGCACATCTGCATGGGAGCATTGTTGTATCAGCCATATCTTTGTTTCTTTCCAAAGAACCGTACCCAGGTTTTCTGGGCTTATGTATCTCCTGCCACTCCAACAAATCAGGCCGGTGAAGCTTATAAAGAAGAGAAGCGATGGACCTCAACATCTAATATTTTTTTGAGTTAAACACAAACGGTTGAGTTCATATTTCCATTGGTCATGGGTATTATCTTTCATATAACTGTTATTTTGAAGTGACAGGACCAAGTAATGTAATAAAAAATTGGTTTCAATTCTTTTGTCTCAACATTAAAACCAGTATCCTTTCGTACCAACTTGTGTTTGATTAGATGACTGCAGGTTTTTTTCTTGTTAGGCTTGTTTTTACGTACGATCTACTTCGAGGGTTTACAGTGATTTGTTGGCTAAGATTTCCATTTGTAATATTCTTGAGCTTTTGAAAAATAGATTATAGGCAGTTTTCCATCTAAAAGGCTGAAAGCTAGTTTCCATGTTTAATATCTTATTGTATGGTGAATAGCTCAATTAATACAATGAGTATTATTAACATTTGCCTACTTATTGAATCATTATTTCTTTTTATTAAATTTAAAATGTTATTAAAATAATATTATTTTTATATAAATATATTACAAATAAATGGAGAAAAATAACAGAATTAATGGATTGTATTATATTGTATTGAAATTATATTATTAGGGTATGTACTTTGCTGGGGTATTGATGTTATATTCTTTTTAAAGGCATGTGCCCACACTTAGTAATTGAAAAACAAAAAATATAATTGGAAGGTTTGAAATAGTGCCTAAATTATTCCAACTTTATTTGATCAATATATATAATTGAATAAGACACCAATTATCAAAATAATTTTTTTTTATAAAGATGAACTATTACGGATCTTATTTGATACATGTAAATGATCAAGTATGTAATTTTAAAAATTAACATTTGATTTGTTTTGCAATTGGTATGACTTTCTTAATAAATATTTGATACTAATACGATAAAGCCTATGAGTATCCATTATTACTGACCATAATTTTTTCTAAGTAATTTGGACATATGTTGAATATAATAGAATGGTTGGTTGATATAAGTCATGATTTAAGTGCAAATGCAGTTAGTAAGTTGACCAACATAGCTTGTACCTTATAAGATGGTCTAAGTGCAAATGTTAGTTTTTCATATAGTTTGTATAAAAAGAGAAGCAATGATAATAGAATCTCAATTACTACAAAAAAGAAGAAGATGAAAAACTCTTTCTATAACAAGAGATTCTATGAGTTGGGCTTATTATCAATTGGATAGCCTTGGTGGTTGGTAAATGCTTTGTAGTGGAAGGACTTTTGGTGGATGTTGACCATGTTGCAAGTGGACCTAATATACAAGCTGTAGTGAAGGATTTCCAAAATGCTTCTTTGGGTAAGGTGTTTCCATTTGACGGTCACTGCAAGGACTTGGTTGGCATTGATGTTGTTCTTGCACAAGTTTTAGGAAATGGTTGATTCACAAAATTGTTATCCTTAACTCTCATTTATAGAAGTGTTTCTTGACACTAGAGCTTTCTTGTTGGGAGGTTCTGCAATGATAATCCTAGTATTAATGTAGGTTAAAGATAGGTGCTTCACAATTGAATCTAATGGGGTTGGTAGAGGTGGATGTTATGATGAATAATTTTTGTTTTGTTTTCATTTACAAACATAAATGATTGCTTAAGGATCCTTTTGGAAAGAAATTGGTTTCTTGGGTAGAACAACCTTTGCTTAGAAAAATAGTTTTCAAGCTTTAATTTGACAAAAGATTGCATCATCAAGTTTTCCACATGTAATATTGTTAGGGTTGCCATTGGAATATATTTGGATTTGGCATTGCCAATACTTTTAGGCAATACATTGTAGTGGATACAGTTACAAAACTCAAGATATGTTTGTTGTTCGTAAGATTTTGTGTTCTTGCAGATGATGACAAGGTATTTCCTTCACAAATCCCCTTATCTTCTAACTTGGGTAATTGGGTGCAATAAATTTAATTTGAGAACTCTATGGTTATCTTCAAAGTGGGTCACATTGAAGTTTGCTTGTGTAATAAGAAATACTATTCCATTTAGCAAAAAAAGGAGCACACACTAGTTGTGGATATTGCTTGGATGAACACCTTTGAGGATGCATAGGGGGAAGTAGGGGGAGAGTTCTTGAAGACTATAGGGCTATGATGGAGTCCCCTTCAATGGAGTTGCAAGAAAGGATTTGGGTTGGAAATTAGAATCGCATGTGGAAAGAATATTTATGGAGAAGGATTTTAATACTAAGAATAAGATGGTTTAAGTTACTTAAAGATGTTTGGAACAATTTGACTTCAAACCATCGTAACTTTGGGATGATTGTTGTCAAGACTTATTTTTCCATTTGTTAGTTAGTTTTTGTCCTTCTGTAATTATGTTGATGGTTTCTCATGGTTGTCTTTTTTATTTATTTATAAATAAGCGACAATGTAGTTGCTATTATATTAATATAATAAAAATGCCCTTGTATGAAGTATAACCAATGTGTATGTCAATGAAAAGAATATAACCTTTATGATGATAATTTACTAACTACATGCACTTGTCAAAAAACTGCGCCCATAGTAGCATTACACATCATGATACAAAAAAAAGCCATGGACATGGACCATCAATGAGGACTGTGAGGCCTCATTTTGAGGGTCGTCCTCCACATTGTCCTAGAAACCCATCACTTAACTAATGATAGCGTTCGTCTGCTACTCCTTGGGTGGGCTCTATATTAGTGATCTTCTAAAGGAAGGAACAACCCATTGCTACTTGTTCTTGGTGTTGCATTAGAGTGATAGCCTTGAAATTGGAAAGGACTGGAAACCAGACAATCAAATTGAGAAATCAAAGAACACATAGTCTTATGGAAGCTACCACAAATTCCAAATCACCCAAAAACTTTGATTTCATCATTTCACACACTGAGGCCAAAGCAATCGATTTTGGCTCACCTAGGTCCAAAATGAATGCTCTGAACCATGAAGAAATGTCAGTCTTAACTTGGTAGCGCAACATTGCAATAAGAAATTTCTCACACAACATCATGCAAATGGCTTCCAACATGAGACCATTCATAACAAGGAAAACCAACTCAAGGTGTTGCTCTATGATTTATCAAAGATATGTCATTTGGAAAAGAGAGTTGGTCAAATGGATTGGCATATCCATCTACACTTGGCTCACTTTGTCTGAGGAGAAATGTGAATGCCTAAACATGTTTGTGACTAGAGGTCGTTATAATTAACTTTTGATGGGATCCAATGCACTAATGCTACCTGCGGTCACATCCATATAACTAGCTGCTTCATCATATTACATGAGCCAAAGTGCTTCATATTTTCATCCAAGAAAAAATAAAAGCTAGAATGAAATAATTATTTGCACTCCATGTAATATAAAAACTACCTTGAGACCTAGAGAGTAGTCAGAGGAAAAGACTTGGTGATAAATCAAAACCTTCTTTTTGCTATCACTTGGCCTTGTGCTTGTAAGAGTATGCACAAATGAGGCTCTTTTGCAAGATAGGCTAAAATGATTGAACAAAAGCTTATTAATGACGTCCATGAAACCAAGCGGTCTAAGGGACCAAAAGCTAAATCTTAATACAATTTCATATGTTTTTCTATGATATCTCTTCTATTATGAATTTGACCAAGAAATTTACAAACTTGTGAAACCTTGTCTCTTCAAATAGTTCATTTAGACTTACCACCTTCAAAGTGTACCATCCTAAAAAGTAAGAACTTACTTTTATGCACTTTTTGGGACCCTTATAGCCCTTCTTAGTGTGTCTCTGACATTAGGACCTTATCTTGTATTTAATTATATACATACTTTAAATCAATGTCCTTTTTCTTCCTCCAAGCTTGCTCAAAACTCTAAGCTGGCCCTAATTTCTATGCATGATTTTCCATTTATCTCTCCAATCACAAAATTCATTTCCCTCTAAGATTTAAATGCATTTATGACTAATTTTCTCGCTTATTTCACCATATTTCCCCTGACCCCATCAATACTTCTTAGATCCAAGATTTTTGCCTTGAGTTTTGCACCTCCAGGTATAGGTTGACCTTGACCTATACCCGAGGAGGTGAATTTTGATTAGCTCCTGAACTCAATGCAAACTATTGACCTTTCCTGTCTAGCGTAGTCAATCCTTTTGATTTTGATGTCTGAAATTGGTATAAAAGGAGGCCTTCTCACTTCATTTGATCATCTACACTCAATCCACAATCACGTATAAGAAAAATAATCACTCTCAAGCTCTCAAGTACAAGCATTCAAGGAGTTCAAGAAATCATCCATCCATTCATTCAATCAAGCATGCATTTCCTTCCATAACTCTAGCTTCTTTCTTCATTGGAGACAAAGGAATTGGCCGTTACAAGAGGAGATCTACATATATACATTCAAGTCTTCTTCCTCTTCTTATTCAATCTTGCATTGAAGCTAATTACAAGCATCTATTATATGAGGTTTTGTCTAAAATGATTTCATTTTGGTTTTTGTGTTGAGTCAAGGATATTGCATCAACATACTTGATCACATACTAAACACACTTGCATCTACGTGGAATGATACTTTCCATTGTTAGATTTAATCTTTACTACATGCCAACATTTCCTTTACTTCTTTCAAGGTTAAATCCTAAATAGGGGCTTGATTGAGGCAAGCCCCTCTCCCCAACAATTTCCTCTCTTTGATGTGCAAGTACAGATTCAGATTCACTAATTTAGTTGTAGATCTGAAGACCCTTTTTGAAGCACTTTCCAGATTTGTCTTTTATTTTGAATTCTGACACTATCAAGTATAGGTCAAGGTCAACCTATACCCTACTATTGCAATGGCTATTTCAATGACTAATCTAGGAAGACAAACTCCAAATTTGCAGAACACTGTTTCAATTTTGGGTCCAGGTACATCAAGGTCGATCTATACCCTAGAAGTTGACCTGTACCTGGGAAGTCAACTTGTTCCTGTGGCCACCAGATTTTCACATTTGGTAGTTGTGTACTCTAAATAGTGCACTTCTCTAAATCATTGCTTCCAAGAGAACCCATGGATTGGAAACCTTGAGAAATCGATTTAGAGCTCCCTAGGCATGGAGTGCAAGGGTGTTAAGAATGCTCTTAGCTAGAGCTATTAAGCCAATAACCTTGGTAGTAAACCATGCAATGGGAGATTCAAATGAAGACAAGGGCAAGAATGCCAATATCCCCAAGAATCAAATGGAAATGGAAATGCAAATGCAATGCAACTATGCTAGAAATGGAAATGCAAGCTATGCTATGAAAGGAAATATGCAAGTATTACAAAGCCTCCTAATTAAGCTAGATGAAGTAATCTAAAACATAAAGGAAACTAAGCTAATATGAAGCTATGAATGTCATGAAAATGCAAGAAATAAAACTATGATAGCATGTAGATGCAAAAGCCAAGAAGTTCCAAATCTTCAAAAGCTTCGAAGTGACCTAGAAAACCTGCAGCATAACATTAGCATAAAAAGTTGGGGATCTAGAATGAAGAAGAGAGCTCTCATTTTATAAGAAATGAGAAGGAATGGACCATGGAGATTAAAAGGCAAAAGATTTAATCAATGGTGGAGCATCAAAGATGAGCAATCCATGTGCACAAGTATCCTCCAATGAGAAAATAAGAGTTGACTTTTGTGCCCATATGAGACAAAAAGTGCTTTTTCCCTTTTTAAAAATAAGAATAATGCTTTATTTGTGCAACTTAGGATAAGAGGAAAAGTGGGGGGATTTTTATTAAATTAAAAGAGGAGATTCCTTTTAATTAAATAAAGACTTAGGATAAGATGGTTAGCCCATATAAAATAATCGAATAAATGATAGAACTAGGATTTGATCAAGAATAAGCAATTGATGATTTTAGCAAATAATGCTAGAAAGGGGCTAATAGTCTAGATGACCATTTTTAGATGATTACATTTTCCCCTCTTTGACTAATGTGTGATCGATCTAGGAACACATTATGTCAAATAATAGATCAGCCAAGAAGGCAAAAGAGATCTGACTCCAAAGTATGAAGTGCAGAGAGATAGCAAATCCTACATGGTCAGCCTGGTAGTGATAGTACTGAACACTTAGGAAAGAGATGGACAGTATTAGAACTCGAGACGAGAACTAACATGTCAAGCGCAAAGATAGATCGATCAAAGAAAATGGAATGGTCAAGCATATGCTCTGGAGAATAGCCGATAGGATATGATGTGTCTGCCCCCTCGGGATCGAAAGTGAAATCAGGTAGGGGGAATGTAGAAGCAAGAGCAACATGATCAAATCACTAGAAATCATAATCGAAGATGAAAGATGATAGAATAACCATCAAGCAGTGAAGATATGCCCCAGTTAAGACCTCAGAGAGAGATGAAAATGAATGAAATGAGTGAGAGACTAGAAAGGTGAGAGAGATGGAGATGAAGAAAAGAAGATGCCCTAGTGAAGATTGAAGGTTCAGGCCTCAAATGGTCAGCCAACTGCGCAAAAGAGGGTGAAATGAAATTTTGACGATCAAGGTGAACTCGGATTTTGGTTTCGATCCTGAAATGAAGAGAGAATGATGTGATATGAAAGACAAGAAGTGAAAGACACGATCGAGAAGAAGTGAAAGGTGAGCGCAGTTTGACTAACAAGTCCGTGAAAGATGAAAGGAGAGCTCTCTCCATATGAAAGATGCAAAAGTAACTAACATGAACTTAAGAATGCAAGCTACTATGAAAAGTGGTTTAATTGCAAGGTTACAAAGCTATTAGTCTCTAATATTCATCATCGAGCGTTATTGGTAGTGTCGTAAGATCATACAATACACACTAGTATAACTATGTGGATCTAAATATGATCTATATCAGATAGGAATGTGGAAATCCCACCTAGGCATCAAAGACATATAAGTCAAGATGACTAGTGTAGTGAGATTCCCTAAGTTTGATATAGCAAGATTATGCTTGCATCGAGACACAAGAAAGTCAAGATGACTATAAGCATGCGCTTGCAAAAATAGTCAAGGATAATACCTTATAGACCCCAATGTCAAGTGGAACAAGCATAAATGCTAATGACAGTTAGAATCAACAAAATACACCCACAAGCAGAAAGCGAATAAAACATGTCCTCATGCCCCAGTCTTCTAGCTCGGCATCATTAAAAACTATTAGGGAGAGAACACTCAGCAAAGAAATCATCATAGACAACACACAAAGAAATAAAGTCAAGCAAATTTCAGCAAGTCAAGTGTTTAAGTGCATGTGTGTAGGTCATAGAGTCAAACTTTGAGTATCGCATTTGCCAGTGAGAAATAGTGCGTCATTCGAGACTATGAGTAGGATATCTGATAAGTGTTAAGAAACACTCGACACTAGGGTAGTGTTGAAAAACACAATTGGGGTGGTGTTGAAAAACACCGTTGGAACCAAGTTGCCCAAGAAACCCAGATGCACAAAGAGACCCAAGATAAGCTTTAGAACAATAGATGCCCCCTAGACTAAGACAAGAGTCAATTCTAGGCTAGGAGAGGCAAAGCGAGAAGTGGAGCGAATGAGCACCACGTAAGACTAATAGACATAGGTGCAAGGGTCTCAAGCAGTGCCTATTTCTAGGTTTTCACCACTTGATAGATTTTTTTTTCATGACCTTTTATAATTTTTTTATATTTCTGCTACCAAGGCGCCTGTTTCCAGGTTTTCACCGAGGCACTTTTTCTATTTTTTTGAATTTTTTGCATTTTTGATTTTTTTGGTGAGACATCAAAGCGCCTATTGCTAGGTTTTCACTAGGATGCTCTTTTTTTTCAGTACTTTTTATGCTTTTTAGGATTTTTTTAGCATCATATATGATTTTTTTTTCTTTTCAGGATCAATAAGATATATACAAAGAGCTCAAGAACCTTAGGCATAGAACTTATGCAATTGCAGAACATTGATAGGCTCGGTAAGCTCTGCTTCCTTTGATGTAGATAACTGATAGGCCTCGGACCCAAATACTACAGTGCGAAGATAAGGTCCTAACCAATAGGAACCAGCCCTAAGCAATTTCCAAGCTAGCGCGGGATCATTAAAGTGTGATCTACATATACTATTGCAGACTTCAGCTAGCACTTTGTCTGACTCCTCTATTTCTAGACACCTAAGGAGAGTTCCATCTAGACCCTTCCGATACAAGTCACCAGAGACGAGAGTAAAGTGTGAGGTGTTATGGATGAGATTTTCAAGGATAACATGATCTTGGAAATGGGAAAAGATGATGGCATTGTAAGGACTATGAGCAAGATAGTGTAATTCTTCCACCAGGAACTTAAAGCGTGATTTATGCTTTTTCAATTGTAAAATGGATGTCAAAGTAACCATGACATTAGCAACTTTATTTTTAGATAAGTTCACCATGTGCTTGTAAAGAATCAGCTTGTCATCTTTTATTTGATAATCATCATTTTTGAGCAGGTCTTTATTTTTACTTTTTTTTAGGTTTGGATACCGCCACAATGTGGTTTTCACCATCCGACCATTGCTCTTTTCTTTTGATTTGATGATTGAGATACTTGATTTCTGATTCAGTCCTTTTTGTTGCTGGTTTGCTGGTGGAAGAAGTAACAGGTTCAATGGCATGTTGATCCAGGGTGGACCAAGCTATGAGATCTAATTTTGTGAGATGAAATGAAGTGACTGGTTCAATAGCATTTATGCGAGGGATGTCATCTCTGGTGACGAGAGAGGTTGAGCCTATAAGGTCGGCTCCAAAAGTGTCAAGACCTAGACTTGTCATAGAAGGACCAGCGTGGTCCACTAAAGCAATACATGGATTAAAGTCATCAGACCCTACGTGAGACTCATCAACTATGTCAGGTTGGTCACCATAAGTATGAACCACATCCACTTCCATATCCACTATGGAAGATCCATTGGAGAGAGTATCCCATTCATATTCGTTTGAATATGTTGTTACGCTTTGACTGGGATGCTTGCACCAAGAAGGTTTAGGAACTTTAGAAGTAGAAGCTTCAACATCATTATGTGTGAGATCTCCTCTTTTCATTAACCGCAAAATATTCCTATGTTACCGGCTTCTAGGTGTAGCGGCTTCAGTTGTGTCCTCAACAGGTATGTGTTCTTCTCCCTAAAGGAGTGAAGTAGAAGGAAGATCATCTCCCATTTGAGCCATAGTGTGCAGTGGTGACTCATCTGTATCTGTGTCTGAATCACTAATTATGGGAGCATTTCTAGAACATGTAGGGAGGTCATCATCGACACCATATCCTAGACCTGTTGTAATCTTAGAGGGTCGGCCATTAGTATGACTCAAAGGCTCGACTAGGGCGTGTCCATTACCATTTATAGGTCCTTGACCTTGATAGCCCATTTTTTGCAAAAAATAATAGCCTTTACCATAGCGCTTAGGATAAATAGGAGTAGCAATAGTGGTACTGTCTTCTTCGTCTCTATAGATCCATTCTCTAACAGCTTGTTCTTCTCTTTTTGCCTCTAGGGGTACAGATGCTTGAAAAAAATTACCAAAAATTGTCATGGAAGAAGCAGAAGGTTTCATCTTATCAGAAGGTCTCCCATATGATCTAGGAGAAGTAGGCATAGCAGCAAGGGAATCCAGTGTGTATTCACCCATACCAAGGCTCATCATCTTAAAAGTTTTCTCAGTGGCAACCAAGGATGCAGTAGGATCATTAGAGGGTTTGTTGTGAGGAACAAACATTTCAACAACAACAAGAGTATTGATAGCAATAGAATGATCCTCGGGAATCACAATTTCAGCTCCATTATGGGGGAATTTGACACACTGATGGTATGTAGAAGGCACAACTTGCATGTCATGGATCCAAGGATGACCCAAAAGGATGTTATAAGCAAGTGGGATGTCCAATACTTGGAACATAATATCTTTCGTGACAGGGCCCACTCAAACAAGTAGCGTGACAAGACCTTTGGAAGATCTTTCAACTTCATCATATGCTTTTATAGTAATTTTTTGTTTAGGATCTACAACAAATTTTGACAAATCCAACTGTTGTACCACATTGAAAGAAACAATATTTAACCCTGCACCATTGTCTATCAGGACTCAACGAACTCGGGTATGGTAGACCATAACTTCAATATGTAAGGCAAGATTGTGAGGGTGACTAATAGATACGTCATCTTCTGTAGAGAAGGATAGATAATGAGGTGATGAGATGTGGTTGACCATAGCCTGGAACCTATTTGAGTCAATGTCTTTAGGGACATTAGTTGTATGCAAATCCTTTTCAAGGATCTCCTTGTGCAAAGGGGATAGCTCAAGCAACTCAAAAATAGATATATGTGCGGGTGTCTGTTGCAACTGATGGACAAGATCATAGCTAGACAAAGCTGAAGGAACTGCTGGTTTGGAAGATGAGGCTTGTTTAGGATCAGGCACAGTTTTAAGGACCAGTTTAGCTTGCCCCCTAGTAATAGCATTCAGTGCCTCACTTTGGGAAGATGAACTACCTCGTGTTTGGAAGACCAACTTTGGCATACCATGATTGACTTTATTATCATCTTGAGGTCTCATCATAAGAAAACTCTCAATGGGATCTACCATGTTGATCACAGGCGAATCAGAAGTATATGTATAGTTGATCTTAGCATCATAATTCTTCTTATGTGCTTGAGAGGTTTCAGCTTTGTCATACTTAGGTAGAGGATCTTTGAAAGCTTGGCGATCAGAGTTTTTAACTAAGCCATCTATGAGAATTGTGCCTCCATCAATGAGATCTTGTATACAATCTTTAAGCATGAAAAAATTGTCAGTCTTGTGTCCCTTGTTTCTGTGATAGTGGCAGTAATGATCCTCTCTCTACCAATCAGGCTTAACTGGTGGATCATAGGGATGAGTTTTCTCAGGAAGCATAAGATAATTATTGGCAACCAAAGTCTTAAGAATCACATCATATGGTTCAGCCAATGGGGTATAGACCCGTTGTCGGAATTGCTTCTTTGGCTTATTTTTATTATGAGGCTTAGGAGCATTTTGAGCATTGGTAGCTTCTTGTTGTTTTTCTATGTAGATGGCATTAGAGAGGTTGAAAGTAGGCTCTTTAGCTTTAGGGACATCTACAACCCCATCATTGACAACATACTTATTCCTATTCCAAGGTTTGCTCTTGTCTTTGCCATTGGTTCTAGTATCTTTATTAATAACAATATCCCCCTTTCTGATGGCCACATCCTCAATCCGATATGCACTTTCAACCATGTCATTGAAAGAGGAGAAAATTTGTTTCCTTAGATCATAATATAGCTCAGGCACTAGAGTGTTGACGAAAATATCAATCTTTTCTCTTTCGGGTAACTGATGAGAATATCGGGAATACATTGACCTCCAACATTGCAAGTGGCAAATGGCTCACCTTGATTTTTCCTTAGAGCACTTAGATCTATCATAGTGATAGGCTATTGGATATTGTATGAATAGTGTTGTGTGAAGTGCATAGCCAACTCATCAAAAGTATTCAAAGGAGGTGTCAACTTTGCAAACCATTCTAAATCTTTTTCTCTTAAGCTTTGAGGGAATAATCGTAGCAAAAATGTGTCTTCATGAAGGAAGTCCATGCTAAGAGCGTAAAAGTGACGCACATGGTCACGGGGATCACCATTTCCATCGTACTTGTCATACTTAGGAACCTCAATATCCCTAGGAAATGGGACCATGTATAGACTTTTATCAAAAGGAAGAGCACAAATTGATTCTACAAAAGAGACCTTTGGGGGCTCTCTTTCTATTGCCATTTGGGTAAGATGTTGATTTGTCCGACGCAATTCTTCCTGAAGGACTTCCAATTTAGTTGGTACTCTTTTTTGGACAATTTGTCTGACATCATAGCCGGGAGGAAGCTTGTATCCTCTAGAAGTCATATATTAGAAATATTGGTCTCCATTCCACTCTAAAAGCTTAAGCATCTTTCTTTGGGAGTCCTCATCTTGTTCAAATGCAATAAGATCCTCACTAGAAATATCATTAATGACCCTTCCTCATGGTGAGAGGGAGGTGGTCTAGGAGGTGAAGAAGGTACAACAAAAGTTTGTCTCAGAGGAGATCTAGGTGGCGTGTTGTTGCCATAGTTGCCATTAGTACCAAAAAGTGGTCTATGCTCATAACCACTAATCTTGGGTTGCTCATGAGATACTCCTCTCATAGCCATGTGTCTGGCAACATCCATTTTGTCTAAACAAGATTGGTTGTCCTTATGCTCAAAGTGTTCTTGCAAATGACATAACTTTTCTTGTTCAGTGAGAGTGAGTGAGACACTGTTTGTGTTTTTGGAGGACTTAAATGCGGAAAAGAGAAAGCCTCCTTTGTACCATGGGGTGGCCTTAGAATCCTTAGAATTAGAACTAGCGTTGCTAATAGGCGCTCGTGAGCATCTAGTAGAAGGTAACTGCGTATAATTGAACGGAGGGTGACTCCCTTGTTCAAATTGAGACTGAGTTGTAACATGCATGAAAAAGAATGTTGTTTAACCAATAAAATGAGACAAAGTTTCTTAGATGTTGAGATAAGCAAAAGCCAATGATGATCACTTGTCGAGATAGAACAATAGAGATGGCTGGTCAAAGTGCTCAAGAACTTACAATAGTCAATTGACACAAGCCTAGATGTGAGAAAGAAGCTTGATTAGCAAGTAGCTAGATAGGTAACCGTGTTTTGACAAGTGATCAAAAGTGACATTCAATAGGCTCAAATCCAATAGTTTTAGCTCATTTGTTTTAGTCTAGAACAATCCTAAGCATGTAGGTAACAAACTAGCTTCAGATAAGAATAGAAAAAGACACTCTACAACAGGTTAAAATACAAGTGTAATAGCTCCGAATTGCAACAGCGACAGGATAGTAGAATGACTCAGGGCGATACTTTCCAGGCAAGTAGGGCTATAGTTTATAGTGAGGTGATACTTCACCTTAAACTAGGCAATAGTTTTCAATAAGCCTGGGTGATACTTTCTAGGCAGGTGGGGCGATAGTCCAGCAGGGGCGAACTATCGCATGATATTTCTCTCCACAGGGCGCAATACTGTTGTAGAATTGTATGACTCTTGACCAGTGAAGTGCAAAATCTCAGTTTTTGGGACTGTTTGTCCAAAATTTTTAGTTTGAGGGTTGATTTTTTGATTTCAATCACAATGAAAGAAGTAAATTGACAGGTTTGCAAATAGTATGGGATCAAACATGTCATCAAACACTTGCACAAGGGCAAAAGAAACCTTGCCAAGACAAGCAATTATGATATCAAAATTGAAAATCTATGAGCATTACCGTGATGTTTGTATGTTCAAGAACGTTTGCACGGGTATATCACAACGAGAACAATTCAAGCACTTCTAGCCTAGAAGGACAAAGGCTCAATACTTAGCAACTTGGCCCACACTTGATGTCCCATCACCTCACACAAAGTGGTTACCCACAATAGATGTCGGCTTTGTCGTGGAAGTGCCAATGACACAACCAAAGGAACACAAATGGTGAGTAATCTTGGGGTGATCCGGGTTATTCCACTTGGATCAATCCTTGCACCAAGAAGCTAAGCGAAAAAATAGGGTGGCTTCTATCTATGGTTCTTAGTAAGGGCTTCCGTTCATAGTACCCCTCTTGCTCCTCAAAAAGGATTGGGACCTCGCGGCCTCAAGAGTACCTTAAGCATTCTTGCTCAACACTTTCCTCATGGTCACAATCCCACAAGTACTCACATCAAGTGAAGATAAGAACTACATCTACCAAGGTTTTGTGTCCTTGATAGCCTTGAGATTATAGTGGGTTGGAATAGCTCGGTATTAGCTTGTCCCCACTTGGGTCGTTCCTCTTGATTGCTCAAGAGCAGGCCCGCTAAAGGATCTTAAAACTAAACAAAGAGTGGATCAACTTTTGAGTGTCAAGATTTCTGGTTCACCTCAAGGGTGAAGAGAATAATTTCCTAGCTCAAAAATCTCTCCCAAACACACCAAACAAAGAGTTCAATTACCCTCTTGCTTTCAAAATCCAAAGATGGGTCAAGATTTTCTGGTTCACCACAAGGGTGAAGAGCATACTTCTCCTACCACCAAAACATTCCTACAACAAGATATTAAGTGCCTAGTAAATGAAACAACTAGTATATGCCACACTCAATAAAGAAATCAATTAAACAAGCACTTGATTTGGGTTTTTATGCTTAGGGCAGCCCTACAAAAACCATTAGTAGCCCTCTTTGACATGCATTCTTTTAAGCAAACACTAAGCAATGAGAGCACCTACAAGCACAACTTGTTAGCCCTACAATGGTTAGCACATCAAAAATCAGATAATCTGCAAGGAAAATAGCTGATCAAATGACAAAATTTGAAAATGAAACCAACATGGTTGGATTAGGCTCAAAAAGAGCTTTCCAACGATATATCACACTTAAATTTTCAATATCGTATGTGAAAATTTCTAAAAAAAATGGGTGCCAATTTTCCATAGTGGCATGGATTCTGAAAACGTTGAAATTTTAAAAAAAAATAGAAAACCCAAAACTCAACTCACTGCCGGGTATAGGTGACAGTACAGACACCAGAAATATCACGTGATACTTTATAGTATAACATGGTGATAATATATTTCTGGGTGATACTTCGTCTGACACCAGGTGATAAAATGTTCCAAACAGAGCGATAGTTCCTCTCACAACGAGCGATACTTTTAACTAGTAAAGTATCGCGCTAGTCAGAGTGAAGTATCACGTGATACTAGTGAAGTATCGCCTGATCCAAGAAAACAAAGAGCCAAAAACAGCACTGAAAAATTAACGAAAATGTAGAAAATAAAGGACAAAACACTAATGCTCTACCCCATGGTGGGCGCCAAAAATGTGTACTCTAAATAGTGCACTTCTCTAAATCATTGCTTCCAAGAGAACCCATGGATTGGAAACCTTGAGAAATCGATTTAGAGCTCCCTAGGCATGGAGTGCAAGGGTGTTAAGAATGCTCTTAGCTAGAGCTATTAAGCCAATAACCTTGCTAGTAAACCATGCAATGGGAGATTCAAATGAAAACAAGGGCAAGAATGCCAATATCCCCAAGAATCAAATTGAAATGCAAATGCAATGCAACTATGCTAGAAATGGAAATGCAAGCTATGCTATGAAAGGAAATATGCAAGTATTACAAAGCCTCCTAATTAAGCTAGATGAAGTAATCTAAAGCATAAAGGAAACTAAGCTAATATGAAGCTATGAATGTCATGACAATGTAAGAAATGAAACTATGATAGCATGTAGATGCAAAAGCCAAGAATGCTCCAAATCTTCAAAAACTCCAAAGTGGCCTAGAAAACTTGCAGCATAACATTAGCATAAAAGTTGGGGATCTAGAATGAAGAAGAGAGCTCTCATTTTATAAGAAATGAGAAGGAATGGACCATGGAGATTAAAAAGCAAAAGATTTAATCAACGGTGGAGCATCAAAGATGAGCAATCCATGTGCACAAGTATCCTCCAATGAGAAAATAAGAGTTGACTTTTGTGCCCATATGAGACAAAAAGTGCTTTTTCCCTTTTTAAAAATAAGAATAATGCTTTATTTGTGCAACTTAGGATAAGAGGAAAATTGGGGGGCTTTTTATTTAATTAAAAAAGGAGGAGATTCCTTTTAATTAAATAAAGACTTAGGATAAGATGGTTAGCCCATAGAAAATAATTGAATAAATGATAGAACTAGGATTTGATCAAGAATAAGCAATTAATGATTTTAGCAAATAATGCTAGAGAGGGGCTAATAGTCTAGATGACCATTTTTAGATGATTATAGTAGTTTCTAGCTTCTTGATTCCCGATCCATCTCTATTCTGGTTTCTGATACAGCTTGAAAGCTCATTTTCAGATCTGAACTTGCATCCTCTTCTAGCCTTCAAGGTGGGTACATTTCCCTCTCCCTCATTACATAGCATTTAATTTCATAGATTAGATTCCTCTTTAGCATATCATTTACGAATCCTTCTCTTAGGGAAAGGAAGACCACAATCCAAGACCCTACATTGTGAAGATCACAAATTGGCACCTTACCTTGTGCTAATTAGGTTTCCTTTGTCTCAAGGTCTTGGATCTTCCTTAATATAACATATAATTTGGTGAGTGACCTATCCTAGCATTGCTCACCATTTTTTATGTTACATTTTGGTGAACCCGTGTCTTTCATGCTTTATACCTTCTTATTTGGTAGTTAGATCTCCTTTGCATTGCATGTTTAGATATACTTTGCTACTTTGTATGTATTTAGACCTACTATAGATACATTCATTGCATTCTGACATTTCATGTTTACATGCTTCCAAATAAAATACAAAAAAATTTCATTTTAAGCAATAAATACTAATAACTACAATTCATTTCTTGTTTATGCATTTACATTGATTAAAAATACAAGAACAAAATTTCATTTTATGCAAGTTTTTCTTTTATATTAGTCTTGCAATGCATCTATTTTCTCAAGGAGATAGTGGTTTAGCTTCCCTTCTATCACTTTATCCTTCTCCTAAATATCCCCATCTCCATGAGGTCATATCGGTGCAAGAAGATGTTCTTAACCCTTCTTTCAATAATCTATCTCTTTTGAGAGAAGTGTTGAAGATTGATGTTAACTCTTCTCTTGATATGTCCTTTCCCCATATATCTACTTTTCCAAACTTTGATAGGTCTAACTTTCCTTCTAGGAATGAACCTTTGAAAGTTTGTAATTATCTCACTATTTGGGATGAACCACTAGATGATAATGTTGACTATTCTATCCCTCATGAAACAACTATGGTCCAAGAAGATAATATAATGGTTGAAATTTATTTCATTTCCTCTAAAGATGATACATCCATGCTTGATGTTTCTCTTTCTCCTAAAACATACCTCCTGTATAAGGATATCTTGGATCAAGAGGAAGACACAATAAATACTTTTCTCAATATCACTTTGCCTTCATTTGAAAGTCATAGTAGAGATGAAGTCTTAAAGGAAGTCCATAATCCCTATTCTAAGGATACCTTGGAAAAAGAGGATCATATCACTTTCCTTAATGCTCTCCCTTCTAGTGATGAACCCATGAAGACTCAAGAGTATGATCAAGTTAATGTTGTCAATAGTCACACTCAACCTATGATAGTCAATAAGCCTATGATAAGTGTCAAAGGATATCCTCAATCAACCTCCTAATAGACCTACCATCATTGTTAACGATTATCCTTAATCTAATTCTAAAACCTCCACCACACCTATGATTACAATTAAAGCATATACTCCGAATAAGCCTCTTATAATCGTCAAACAAAAACCTAGCAGTCCTTTAGAGTTCATTAAGGATTATCATGTGGTGGTTCACACCCATCATACAAGAAATAATCCCCAAACTTCTAATCCAGTTGTTTCTACTTCACTCCCACCTTCTCAACCCACTCTTCCTCCTCCACCCCGTCTTCATCAAAATATTGGAAAGAAGTATGATTTGGTAGAATAACTCCATAATACCCCTGCCAAGATATCTCTTTGGGAACTTCTTCAAAATTTTCCTACATATCATGAAGCCTTGAAAAAAGCTTTAATCACTCTTCCAACTCCATCTCTCAATGAAGATAACATTAATTCATTTTTGCAGTGCATGCATGCTACCCTTGTCTCACCTTAAATAGTATTTAATCAAGATGATTTACCTCCTAAAGAAGTTCAAAGTCGATATTATTCTCTTATGGTAGCTGTCCTTCTCAACAATAATCTCATTCGTAGGACCTTAATTGATAATGGGTTTAGACTTAATGTTTGTAGTATGGACATGCTCAAAGAAATTAAAGATGATATTTCAACTATTCAACTTGATAACATTCCTATACGTGGCTTTGATAACATTTCTAAGAAAATCTTAGGAACCATCACTTTACTTATTAAAGTAGGTTCATTTATTTTAGATACTGCTATTCATATGATGCCTAGACCTCTTAATTACAATATTCTTTTGGGAAGACCTTGGTTACATACTATGCATGTTGTTCCTTCAACTCTTCATTGAAAAGTCAAATACCTCTATAACAATGTGATGTACACTCTTCATGCGGATGATATACCAAATAGTTGTTTAAACATGAAATCTGCTAAAACTCTTGATTCTATCGAAGAAAAAACAAGACCTTGATTCTAAAATTGATTCTCAACCTAAGGAGGATCTTCCTTCCTCTAGTGTCCTTCTGGATGACAATTGGGGATCCTTAGATTTCACACCAATTTTTTTTGGAGAGTACAAAGTTTCAGACCTTCAATTTATGAAATCTAAATTTTTAAAAATAATTCAAAACAAATCCTCTTTCTAGTGAGCTTAGTAAAATTTTTCTTTCTGCTTCTACTCCTAATGAATCTGGAGAAACTATCAAACCTAGTAGTAATGACATAGTGACTAACAAGGCTCAATTATATATTTTTGATATGGATTTTTGTTATGGCCCTGGTTATCATTTATTAGCTAAAAATGGATTCAATGGGAATGGATGTAGTGTGCATGAAAAATGAATCTAGATGCCCTTAGGAAACAAGGGGAATAAGCATTCTTATTGACTAGGATTTAGTCCTTATAAGCAGTCACAAACAATTACTATTAACACAATCATGAATAACACTTCAAAACATGATTCAATATGTGTGCAACAAATTATTGAGAAAAATATGAAACCTATGGAAGCATTTAGTTTTGAGTCTCCTTCTTTGTCCACATCCACTCCTTGATCATCCAAAACTTCTTCTATATTCAATTTTAATCAAGAAATGATTTTGCCTAAACTTCTTCGTGCTAAGGTGATTACTAGATCTAAATGCAAAAAGAAACGTAGCCAACATCTTATGACTCTTCCTTTTTGCATGTATCACCACTATGATGATCACTCTACTAATGATTGTCAAGCTTTACATTACAAAATCAAACAATTCATTGATAATGCTATTATTTGTTTATCATCTCACATTGATTTATTTTTCAATACTATTTTTTCTAAATAATATCTAAGTCCCTGTTATGTTGCTCCACACAATGTAACATTTTTAGCCTACTCCTTGGGGGCTCATTATCATGCATACTGTAGTACACTTTTTCATTAGCATAATAGGTCCCCTTTACCCTTGTTTCTACACTTGGGGGGCAAGGTATCATATTCATATATCATTCTCTCGAGGGTCTACTTTTCTCTTTTAAGCGGTATCTATGTATCGTGTGACATACAATCATACATATAAATGTTGGTTTATATTAAGGATATGCATCCTTGATCATAACCTTTTTCATTGTTCATTATTGGGTTTCTGTGTCAGATAAATCCCTTTCCTTGGAGACTAAATAGTGTGTCATCCTTCACAAGGATCCCTTTTACATTTCTTGCATGGTATCTCTTTGCATTTGTCCCTTCCATGACCTCATAGGAGTTGTAACCTCTTTGGTTTGGACTGGGTGTTTCTTGTGGACACTGTCTTGGTATTAAAAGTGCTTCATTCTTATTTTTCTTTTCCTTAAGATGACAAAATAGTACTTATTTTTCCATCTTAACGGGGGGCATACATACCCTTCTTATTGCATATATTTTGTTCACTTTAAGCATGACATGTAGAGTACACTAGTATAAAATAATTTGCTAGGGCATGGTCGCTCTCCTTTCATATTTTTAGAAAGAGTACACTAGCATAACACAATTTTCTAGGGTCATTTACTCTTTGTTTTCACATATTTAGGATTGGTTGACTAGCATAACACAATTTGCTAGACCATTTGACCTATACTGGCATGCAAACCAATCCACATGGTGATAGATTGATTGATTTGTGGGGTGCACAAATCAATCCTCATGGATACAAAAGACCCTACTCCATTCATGAGGTGCACACATACACACATAGGTAAAGCTGCTATAAGGCACAAGGTTTTTGATAGGATTGACTACACGACACCCAAACCTACTAGAACTTTCAATTCTATCTTTTGTGTGGTTCACAGTAAGACACAAATGTCATTGGGAAAGGTAATCAACTCTCTCTCTCTCTCTCTCTCTCTATCATACTAGTAGGTTAAATCATGGTTTTTTTTAATCTTTTTTGTTGATTCTCTTGTTCTTCCTATGTGATCATTTGTGCTCTTGCAATAGCTTTCTAGACATGATATTAGTGGGTGAGAGATTTTTTATCAAGATTTCTTTCACTAGTTGACTTAAAGTTTTATTTTAGTACTAATCTCTTTGATTTTGATGATCTTTCTTTCATGGATGTCAAGTTAGGACCCTTAGTTTGGGGGATTATGTCTTTAGACTTAGTGATGTCTTATCTCTTTGCAATTCATCACAATAATATATATATATATATATATATATATATATATATATATATATATATATATATATATATATATATATATATATATATATATATATATCTCTCTCTCTCTCTCTCTCTCTCTCTCTACCGTAAGTATGGGCTTGCCTCATATTCTTGCTAAAGTGGAGGATAAATGTAACATCCTAAAAAGTAAGCACTTACTTTTATGCACTTTTTGGTAGTCTTTTATCCCTCCTTAGTGTATTTCTTACATTAAGAACTTATCTTGCATTTAATTATATACATAATGTCAATCAAGGTCTTCTTTCTTCCTCCAAGCTTGCTCAAAACTCTAATTTGACCCTAATTTCTATGCCTGATTTTATATTTATCCCTCCAATCACAAAATTCATTTCCCTCTAATATTTAAATGCATTTTTGATTGATTTTACCACTTATTTCACCATATTTTTCCTAACCCCCTCAATACTTCTTAGGATCCAAGATTTTTTCATTGAGTTTTGCACCTCTAGGTACAGGTCCACCTCGACCTGTACCTGGTACAAATTGACCTCAACCTGTACCTAGTATAGGTCAACCTCATCATGTACCTAGTATAGATCGACCTCGACATGTACCCAGGGAGGTGAATTTTAATTGGCTCCGACCCTGATGCAAATGATTGACCTTTCTCACCTAGTGCAGTCGACCCTTTTGATTTTGATGCCTGAAATTGGTATAAAAGGAGGCCTTCTCACTTCATTTGATCATATACATTCAATCCATAATCACACATATGATAATAAATCACTCTCAATCTCTCAAGTACATGCATTCAAGGAGTTCAAGCAAGCAATCATCCATTCATTCAATCAAGCATGCATTTCCTTCCATAGATATAGCTTCTTTCTTCATTGGAGATGGAGACAAAGGAGTTGGCCATCAAAGGAGGATATCTACATACATACATTTAAGTCTTCTTCCTTTTCCTCTTCAATCTTACATTGAAGAAAATTACAAACATCCACTATATGAGGTTTTGTCTTACATGATTTCATTTTGATTTTTGTGTTGAGTTAAGGCTATTGCATCAACATGCTTGATCATATACAAAGCACAATTGCATCTACATGGTATGATACTTTGCATTGTTAGAATATATCTTTACTACATGCTAGAATTTCCTTTACTTCAATTCAAGGTTAAATCCTAAACAGGGGCTTGACTGAGGCAAGCCTCTCCCCCCAAACAATTCCACTCTCTTTGATGTGCAGGTGCAGATTTAGATCCATAGATTTAGTTGTATATTTGAAGACCCTTTTTGAATCACTTTTTAGATCCATCATTTATTTTGAGTTTTGACACTATTAGGTACAGGTTGATATCGACCTGTAACCTACTATTGCAATGCATATTTAAATGACTGATCCGTCTAGATTTACAAAACCCAATTTTGGTTTTTTGGTCTAGGTATAGGTCGAGGTCGATCTATACCCCAGAAGTCAACTTGTACCTATAAAGTCAAAATATTCTTGTGGCCACCATATTTTCATAGTCTATAGTTTTTAGCTTCCTGATTCTCGATCGAGCTCTATTTTGGTTTCTGATACAGTTTGACAATTCATTTTCAGATTTGAACTTCCATTCCTCTTCTAGCCTTCAAGGTGAGTACATTTCCCTCTTTGTCATTTCATAGAATTTACTTTCATAGTTTAGATTCCTCTTTAGCATATCATTTACGACTCCTTCTCTTAAGGAAAGGAAGACCACAATCCAAGACCCTACATTGTGAATATCACAAATTGGCACCTTACCTTGTGCTAATCAAGTTTCCATTGTCTCAAGGTCTTGGATCTTCCTAAATATAACATATAATTTGGTGAGTGATCTATCTTATCATTTCTCACCATTTTGTATGTTACACAAAGTATCTTCAAATTTCTTATGAATATCCTCATGTGTTGCACACTCTATGATGAAGTGCTACTTGGTTTCAACAACCTTTTTTCTACAAAAGACACAAGTTACGTCTTCCCATTTTTCTTTGGTGCTAGTCCATCTACCCATTTTACATCCAAGGCGATAAGATCTAGTCCTTGGTTGTGCTATTAAAATTTTAACCTTCTCCTTTAATGCAACCTACAAATAAAGTTTTTCAAAATGCTTCAATGGGAGGTTGAATTCTTTGAAATAATATATTTTTTTCTACCATTTTATTTTGTTCACATTGAAATTCTAAACCTTTTTAGCACCATATTTTTTATTTCAATATTAGAGTTGGGGTATTCATGCCACTTAATTTCTCACTTATCCATCTACTTTTTTGTTTTGTTTCCTCCAAGTGTTCTTCCTACAATTTAGTTCCTCTTTAACAACTATTTTGGGGCAATGATGCTTATCCATGCTTTTATATTTTTTAGGTAGCCTAGAAAATGAATTATTGTTGATGCTTCCATCAAGAACATATCAGCCTCAAAATTCTACTATAACATATGCATCTCAATGAACACAATGTATGCTCTAATGTTTTCTCCAATGAGTATTCCCACCTCTACATGTTCAAACTCTATGAAGCTTCTTTCTACTAGTGGGAGCTTGTTGGGTGCAGGTGATGGCTTGCAAGTGGGGGCCTCCATGTCATTTTCTATTGTGGTGTCATCTGTTTATGTGCCTGTTGTGAACTTGAACACCATTGTCCCTACATAAAAATCCACTCCATAGTGCCTTGTAGGTGTACTAGATCTTTCTGCTACATTTGTTGATGGGGTTGCTTCTATTGTTGTTTCTAGTGAAAAGTGGGGGGGTCACCCTAAACCCTCTTCATCATCTCTTACTAGGTTGGTGTCTTCTCTAAACCTTGATGTTGGTGGTTTGGGATTTATACTATTGCTGGAGGAAGGTTTTTCCACCCACCTCCCCCCCAATGTATCCTATTGGTGGATGGAGCTATGCTCATACTGCTAAATCTAATGCTACTATTCCTCCAAAGGTGAAATCTCAACCCATTTCTTGTGCTAAGGCCTCCCCTATGGTGGTGTGTAGCCTAGATGTAGTGGATAATGTGGAATTCTACCAACATCGTGGGTTCATTTGTAGATTCACTGGTTTGTGCATTCTTTTTCAGATCTACATCGTTGGTTAACAAAATCTTGGTAACCCTTAATCTTTGGTAACATTAAAATTTTCCCTTGTGCAATGGTTTTTTTTATTGCCGTATTTTCTTCCTTTTGATTATTGTGACTTGGTATGTAGAAAGCTATGAATTTGGTAGAATCACTCTCTTTTTGCCAAACCCTAGGAAATTTTTTCTGACCCCCTCACTGAATCTCTCAATCTGTGCTTTGTGTGGGTTCATCTCTCCAATCTCCAACTCCATTTTTGGGATATTTATTTATTTGAGGCCATTGGAAACTCTACTGACCATTTCTTGAATGTGGATGAGACTGCGACTTTGCTGGGCCGCTCAACGTTCACTCACATTTTGGTTGATATGGATGTATCCACACCACTATCAAGGGATGTGTTGTTCATAGTTGGCGATAGGCTTTGGACTCAACTGAGGGCCTCTCCTTTTGGGGTCAGATATGGTTCTCTACTGGACATTTTTCTACTGACCATTTTATTTTGTGATGTAAAGGTGTTTCTACTTGGTGTAAGGAAGAAAATGATAATCATTTGACCATCTAAGATTATGATTATCTCCTTGATTCTACCTCTAAGGAATCCTCACAGGCTAACAAAGAGGATGGAGCTCTTGCTACAAATTTGGGTGATGCTTTTGCTAAAAATATGAGTCATGCTCTTACTACAAATATGGGGGATACTTTTGATGTAAACCATGAGGATACCACTTCTTCTCCTATAGGTGTGGCCTCCTTATCCATGTGGATCATTCTTCACCTTCTACTCCCGCTCTCCTACAAGCTTTAGTTCACAATGTAGAACTTTCTCAACACTCTAACCATTACATTGACAAATGTACAAGTGGAGTTTCACTAGTTTCTCCCCCTTTTGGTGGGGATCCTAAGGACAACGTCACCTGGATTGTTGTTTGATGACGTAGGAAAAATAGTCCTTTGAATTCACACTCTTCTCCACCTATAGTGGGTGAGAGAGCCTCCCACTCTTGAGGAGGGGTATTAGCCTTTGTGCTAGCATACTATTTATTTTTAACAACACCTATAGTGTTTGTGTGTTGTTAATAATCCATTGATGACCTGTTAAATCTAGAACACTTGTTTTAGCATTATTCTCTTTGAAGCCGTAAGACTGTGGTTGTGCCATGGTCAACCCCCTTGTTAGGTTATTGATTATAATAAAATAAAATATCAGCCTCAACTAAAAGGATCTCATATGACACCGTTGACTTGACTTTGAGATTGAGATTGTGGATGATTAAGTGTTTTTTAATTCTTTCTAATTGTTTCCATTTTTTGTTTCATATGCTACCCCTCCAAACTTCATAACCATAGAGGACAATTGGCATGACCAAAAAAACAAAAAAGAGTCTTCTGGTTTTCCAATCCCATAACTCTTCTTTCCCGCACAAGTTAATTGTGGTAAAAATAAATGATGTTTCACCACACTCATGCAAGATAAGGGATCTCAAATATCCCACCTTAATTGAAGAATTCATGTCATACAAGGAGTGAAATGACAATTTATTTCCATGTCCATTAATGAAACCCTAACTCAATTAAATATATAATTACAATATCTAGGTTAGATAACATGTAGAAATCCAACTTGGCTTCACGATAGGCATTCTTAGTAAGGATGTGTAGGATCCCATCTAGTAGACTGAGAGTTTCTTCAAGAAATGCTTGCAAACTTCAACTTGGAGTAGTTCTGTATCACAAAGCATTGACCATGATGGAAGAATCTACCTCTATTTTTAATTAGGAAATTCACAATGCCCCTGACTAGAGGGAGGGAAGATTTTAGAATGGCGGATTCATTCCAATTGTACACAATGTAGCCAACAAAGTGGAATTTAATAAATTTGTTAAGTATATAAGAAACATGTGGAATAATATAGACACAAAAAGTTTCCATTGATAAACATTATTCAAGTTAAATCTCCTTCCTTACATGTCCCTTCATGCAATAGTACATATTCTATGAATGCCACAATGGTTTATTTAAGCTAAAAAATAACTTAGAAGTTTTGAGGACCCTTGCAATGTTAGTTACACTAGGAATAGACCATTATTCCACACTTGGTAGAATCAAGTTATGAACTAAAACTAATATACAAATGAGATCTAACCACATAAATTTCATATGAAAATGATTTGTAACCTCCATTCAACCTCCTAGTTAGAAAATATGTAATACCAAATGAAAAATTGGAAGATCAAAAGATGAAATATCTTTGTATTTCATATTTTTTTCATGTTGAAATGAATTCATAGGTTTTTCTAGACCAAAATTTATATTTTTCACTACGGTGTTTATACATTCACCATGGTTTTTGCTTCTTTGTCACCTATGTAAACCAACAAATTCACCATTTTATGCTTTTGTGTCATTCCAAGGTCTAAATGTATTTTATGACTCCTTGAGATGTCCATTAGCACCCAAATTAATTTTCTAACATCACACCAATCTCGAATGATCTATTTTATAATGACTTAAAACTCCCAGACCTTGTGGCAACTTATTCAATAATTTAGAACAATCTGATCCCGGTGGTTTACTTTGGTCAGAATCAATTTTGCGAAAACCACCTTGAGTGAATTACTCTATTAGAGAAGATAAATCATCCCTAAAGCAACCAACCATTTTGAGTTTAATCCACCCAAAACATTCGTATAACTAATGGGTAAATTACTATCCGCATTGAATGTTTCAAATTGATTTTGTGCATGTTATCTTTCTCAAAATTATATTCTTACCTTATTGAAATAACCCACTATATTTTTCATATGTTTCCCCTTTTCTTACTTCTTTTCATGTGTATTAAGCTCACTTCTAGCTTCAACAACATCCCCTTTATGTACTTGTTATTCCTTCAACTTTGAGGACATAATCTTTCCATCAACACTAATTAGTCTTCTATAATTTGAAGTGATATAATATCAGTCTTTAATTTATCCTCTTAGAGTTTAAAATCTAGTCGTTTCCATTCAATATCACACAAAATTGAATCTTTCTCATAAAATAAGAAACATATCTTATGTACATATACAAACTCTTAAAAATTGTATCACTTGTACATCAAATAAAGTGGTATTGAATAATACCTCATCCTTGAACTCTTGGAAAAGGTCAAAACATAACTTGCATTACTTAAACACTTTCAACTCCATTCTATGTTGCAACTATCCAAATGTATACAAATGTGGATGATTCATAGTCTTTAATCACACATCACTAACAAACTTATTGTAAATTAAAATTGCCTTAAAGCATTAGACAAACATAGAATCAACTTTCTTACCTTTCACTTTCAACTTTAGTTGAAAAAATCATGTGAGTTCACCTTCTTCATGTATTTTTATTCAACTATTTGAACCACCTTGTTGAATATAGCACATGATAAATACCCATCTACATCAAAAGTACACTTAATCTCTATTGGCCTATATGAAAGATTGGTTTGATTGTCCTTTTCTTTTAAATTTGCCAATTTAGGGTGTAGTTTTCATCACCTTTATTTTTAGTACTTATATTTATCAAAATGGAAGTAATGATATTTACTTTGACCTTTTATTATGTAATTCATAATGATAATTTTCCACTACCTAATCATTTATGCCACCACAAAAATGTTTCTCATACTTGCTTATGTTTTTGAATATTTTAGTAGCCTAGCAAATGGGTTTACCCTTACACCACCATAGCCCAAGGGTTGTCCAGAAGAACTATTTACAAAAAGGTCAAGAAAGACCTTAAACAACAGACTAACAACACAACTTATAATCTTGCATCAAGAATGGATAGACAACTCACTCAAAACCTGGAGAGGAGAGTGAGAGTTAGTAGAGTGATTTTTATTCACCTATAGATATTCATCTAAACGATACTTTCAGTAGGGTCCCCACCATAAGGAAAAGGTGGAAGGACCATCTTTAAGAGAGAATTTGATGCAGGAGCATCCTAGGGTAGTTGGCAAATCTGCATGGTGGTGTGTTGAAGTGTTTCTATTTTACTCGGTTGCAGCTTTGACCAAGTATCTTGGTCATTGAAGGAGCTTAGTCATTGAAGGAACTCGATAAACTTCTAGCACTCGGTAGAACCTATGCTCGGTGATGCTTGTGGTGCTCGGTTGACGTGCTTTCTAGGTGATGCCTAGCTGGCTCGGTTGTTTTATTGGCACTCGGTAGTTCTGGCTTATCGATTGGAGTTCTTGGAGATTTGGTTGGACGAATTGATGTATTTAATGTTGGTAGCTTGTGTTGTGATCTCCTATGTGGATCTTGAGGCTGACATGGAGAATTAATTATTTGTAAGGCTATTTGAGAGCCGACTGATGTTGCATTTAATATTTGTTTATTTTAGAAGCTGACTTGGCTTAGGAGTTAATTATTTCTTCTAGCCGACTTGTGGTTGAAGAAATGTATTTAAGGAAGGTTTGGGTAGTTTTTTAGGGAGTCAATGAGAGTGAAGGGAAAATGATAGTAACTAGATCATGCGAGATCTTGAAGATCAGATTGTTTGTCTAATATTGTAGTAGCAGAGCTAGTGGTTTGCATGCTTGGAGACAAGGAGATTGCTTGGTGGCTTGCGAGCTCAAGTTTAGATCTTCCGTAGTGTTTCCACTAGTTTTTGATGTGCTAAAAAGATGGACTAGCTAGGAGATTGTAGAATTACTATTGTAATTGATTGTATTTGGTCCTAACCCGGAAGGCCTTACAGTCGGGCATGTTGAATGAAATTCTATTTGAGCATTATATTGTTGTGTTCCACTATGTTTTTCTTTGCGGGTGTAGACTTGAACTATCCATTTGAGATTATCTAGGCCTGCTCTACATCAGGTGGTATTAGAGCTTGAAGTTATTGAGTGTGTGAACCGATCACCGAGCTGAGGCAGTTTGCACTAGGACGTTGGGTTGGTAATTTTTTGCCTTGGGTTTTCAAAAATATTGAGGATACCTCCAAGAAGATTAGACCCTAGGGAGATTGTAGATCTCTGTGACGTTGTAGAATTGAAGATTATAGAGAAGGTTAAAGTAGATTTCAGATCTGAGATGGAATTGATGAAGAATGACATGATCGTTGAGATCATGAGGGATATTGTTGGTATGCCAAGGAATCTTGGTACTGAAGATGGCTATGAGGAAGCTGCTATAGACTTTGAAGCTATTGGATCTAGTAGAGATGATAAGAGGGACATATCTAGCAAAGACAGAACTGGTCACTTGCATAGATCTGGAGCTCGGTTAAGTACTAGTTACCAAATAGAATTTTATACTTTCTCTGGTACTTTGAAACCTGAGGATTTGATTGATTGGATTGGTGAGTTAGAGGATTTCTTTGAGCTTGAAGAAATTAAAGATCCTCTTAGAGTAAGATTAGCACAGACTAAGTTGAAAGGACATGCTGCTCTTTGGTGGAAGGAATTGCGAAGAGATAGAGAAGATGAAGGTGAAATGAACATCAATCAGTGGAGGTTGATGGTGACTAAATTGAAAGCTAAGTTCATACCTGTTGACTATGAACTTGACTTGTTTAAGAAATTGTAGAATATGAAGCAAAAAGATTTGACTGTGGAAGACTATACCAAGGAGTTCTATAAGTTGACTATTCGGTCTGGACACAAAGAACTTGGTAAGGAAAAGGTAGCTCGGTATGTGAATGATTTGAGATTCAATATTCAGGATGAGATTGGTATGCTAAAGATTGATTCAGTTGAGGATGCTTATCAGTATGCTCTGAAGGTAGTAGATAAGTTGAAGAGAAGACAACATGGTAATTCCTGAGGGAAGGAGAAGCTTAATCACTCGGTGAAGGATAAATTGACTATTGAAGATGAATCAAAACTTGTTGAGCTGAGAAAGAGGACATGTAGGGTTATCTTTAAGGGTACTTGTTATAATTGTGGTGAAGAAGGACATAGATGTTTTGAATGTTTGCACAAGAATCTTGGTAATAGCAGGAATGTTGTGGTGAATGAGAACATATTGAATGAACCAGAGGTAGAATCAAAAAACTTGTTAGTTTGAAGAACATTGCTCGGTACTAAGGTGAAACCTTGTCAGAGGAGTAATTTGTTCAAAACTTGGTGCGAGTCAGGAGGTAAACTTTATAATATGATTGTGGATAGTGGTAGTACTGATTACCTTGTAGCTGAGCAGATGGTCCAAAAACTTGGTTTGAAGAGAGTGATACATCCTTATCTTTATAGGATTGGTTGGTTACAAGATGTCCATGCTCTGGAAGTGAGGGAGAAATGTCTTGTTGATTTTTAGATTGGCCAGTATAAGGATTAAGTGTTGTGTGATATTGTGGAGATGAATATTTGTCACATATTGCTCAGTAGACCTTGGGAGTACGATTGCAGGGCTGTGCATGATTGTTTCAAGAATGTGTTTATTGTTGAGAAGAATGACATGAAGTTTTCCCTGATGCCTTTGTTGGATACAACACTTGATAGGAGGAACTTGAGCTTTGGGAGCCGAGATGAGTTGAAGGATTCTGAAAGGGTTGATGATTAGTATGGAGAATAGACCTATGGATTGTTGAGGAAAGACTTGAAAATATAGAGAAAGAAGAAGTGGAAGAGTATGCAAGGTGAAGACTCGAAGGACCTGTATGTGAAGAACCAGTTTGGGGTTTATGTGTTGAATCCCAGAAGATGTTCTTCCAGCCTTTGAGAACATCTTTTTGAACTTGGGGTATTTGATGCAGGAGCATCCTAGGGTAGTTGGAAAATATGCATGGTGGTGTATTGAAGTGTTTCTGTGTTACTCGATTGCATCTTTGACCGAGGATCTCGGTCATTGATGGAGCTCGATCACTGAAGGAACTCGGTAAACTTCTGGTGCTCAAAAAAACTTGTCCTCGATGATGCTTGTGGTGCTCAGTCAGCATGCTTGCTCGGTGATGCCTAGATGAATCGATTATTTTATCGGCCCTCGGTAGTTCTGGCTTACCGAATGGAGTTCTTGGAGATTTGGTTGGCCAACTTGATGTATTTAATGTTGGTAGCTTGTGTTGTATTCTCCTATGTGGATCTTGAGGCTGACATGGAGAATTAATTATTTGTAAGGCTATTTGAGAGCTGATTGATGTTGCATTTAATATTTATTTATTTTAGAAGCTGACTTGGCTTAGGAGTTAATTGTTTCTTCCAGCTGACTTGTGGTTGAAGAAATGTATTTAAGGAAGGTTTGGGTAGTTGTTTAGGGAGTCAGAGAGAGTGAAGGTAAAATGCTAGTAATTAGATCTTGGGATATCTTGAAGATCAGATTGTTTGTTTGACATTGTAGTAGAAGAGCTAGTGGTTTGCATGCTTGGAGACAAGGAGATTGTTTGGTGGCTTGCGAGCTCAATTTTAGATCTACCTTAGTGTTTCCACCAGTTGATGATGTGCTACAAAGCTAGACTAGCTAGGAGATTGCAGAATTACTATTGTAATTGATTGTATTTGGCCCTAACCCGAAAGGCCTTACAGCCGGGCATGTTGAATGAAATTCTATTTGAGCATTATATTGTTGTGTTCTATTGTGTTGTTGTTGTAGGTGTAGACTTGGTCTATCCATTTGGGATTATCCAGGCCTACCCTGCATCATAATCAACAGCAAGAGTAGAGAGTTGGCAATGTTGTAACTCAATATTCAAGGGTTAGCTCGAAGCAAGAGAAAAAAACAATTAGAGGGTCCACACAACTAGAGGGGATTGCATAAAAAATAAGAGGTGGGGTCAAATCCACCAAGTCAAAGGTGGTGTTATGACACCACACAATTGTTTACATTAGAGAGAGGGGTCTAAGGACCTTGGAAAAGGAAAACCTTGTTGAAGGTTTGAATGATTGTAATCTTGACTTATGTGAGTAGAGCATTTACAAAAAAAAATTGTGTTAATTTTTTTTATTGAATTCTCATAAATATTATGGTGTGTTGAATCTTTATTCATTCTAATGTGTTTGGTCCTGTAGATGTTCCTTCCATTAAAAAATCTACACATTATGTTTTATTTATTGATGATTATAGCAGAAGAACATGAATATATTTTATAAAGTGTAAATGTGATATTTTAAATTGGTTTAAAAAATTTAAAGCAATGGTTGAATTGTAGTTTGGAAGGAAAATAAAATGTTTGAAGACTGATAATGGTAGTTCATTTTTCCTCTAATGATTGAATAGTCATAAAATGGGTTCACCACTATGAATGGAGATTGAGTATTGATAGGGGATGAATGTGAATAGATAGGGTGTGAAATATATGTGATGGAAAATGTTATGGACATACAAATTAGATGAAATAGAAATACTTATCTCGAAAGAAGGCTGATGAAGAAATCACTATTTTTTTTTAATGTCTGTGGACACTTTCGGGAAATTCTTCAACCTATTTCAGACAAGATATGTCGAGACAGAGAAAACCCAGAAAAATTTTATCCTTTTGAGGTCAGGTCAAATTTGACCCAGATAGCGGGGCACAATCTTACCCTGGGGTAGAATCCTACCCCCCACTGAAGGTCGTCCCTGACCTAAAATAGCTCTAACAAAAATTCTGTTCCTAGATCCTGAAAGTTCACCAAAAAGGGTATCTAGATCTGTACTTCAATTTGTTGTCTTGTACCTGTACCTACAAGAAAAATGGTTTTGTTGTTTGGATGAGGGGTTTTCCTTAGTCAAACCCTGGTTTGGAATCAACCTTAGTAATGAAATTGAAATAGGGAATGCTAGCAAGTAGTAGAAGTAGATCTAATAATGAAGCTATGAAATTCAATAGATATACAATTGTATTTGAAATGTAAACAAGTATATTGATATGAAAGCTTGAACATAACATTAACAAATATAAATCAAAATCTCCATGATTGCATGCTTGTAATCCACCTTGAAGGAAGAATGAATGAATCTTGAAGATGAACAAAGGATCTTGAAGGAAGATCACACCACCATGATGGCTAGATCTAGGGTTTTGAATGATGAATCTTGAATGCTTGAACCAAATCCCTTCAAAGGCTTGAATGCTTGAATCCTTGATCTTCAATAGAGAACTTGAATGGAGAAGAGGACTTGAATGTTTCCTTGAAAATTTTTGATGGAATGCTTATGAAAATCAGATGATCTCACAAAACTTGATTATGGATCATGGAAAATGGATGGAATTGCTTGATTGTGGATATGAAAATAAAAGAGGAAGACCACCTTTTATAGTGATCTAGGGAACAAACTTCTAGAGAGGTCGACATTGAAGAATTAATCCAAATTAGTCTTAACCCATAGAAATGGACCTAGATTAAATGCAATTTAAGGCTTTACCATTCCAAAATTTGAAACAGCCAACCCGGAAGCGGGAAAATGAAACTTTCCAAAAACCAACATCCTGAAACTTTTGTAAACTAAAATTTGGACCTAGGGTCAGGGACAAGGTAGTCTCTGCCCTAGGTCAGGGTCAAGGTCATCCTTGACCTAGGTCAGGGTCTAGGTCATCCTTGACCTAGAAAGTCAAAGTCTTCAGATTCTCAGAGAAAGTCTGTCAGAAAGAGGTTGGAAATAGGGAGAGAGAAGAAGAACAGGGAGGAAACAACCAGATTCATGCAAAGATCCAATCAAGGCACTTTACATGACCCCAAATGACTTACTCGGAGGGCTAAATGCTCTTATCATGGAAGTGCTTCCATTTTAAGATGATACACTGATTTTAATATATTTTGTAAAGATAGTGTCATTTTTAGGCATAAGACAACTCCATATTCTCCATTGCATAATAGAATTGTAGAGAGGATGAACAAGACATTGATGAAGAAGGATAGGAGTATGTTGAGTGGTGTTGGCCTAGAATAAGGGTTTTGGGCTAAAGCTATTGCCACTTCTCACTATCTAATTAACAAGTCTCCTACACACACTCTTGTTGATAAAGAACATATGAAAGCATGGTTGGTTCATAAGCCTTCATTGATACATCGTAGGGTTTTTGGTTATGAAGCATATGCATATGTTGTAATGAATAAGTGAACAAAACCGGAGAACAAGGTTGTGAAATGTATCTTTATTAGCTAAAATCATGGTGTGAAAGGATACAAACTTTGGGACTGTGTTGCACAAAAGGTAATGCATAATAGAAGTGCTATTTTTAGAGAACGTAAGCTTTACTCTATTATGCATCCTGAATAGACTAAAAAGGAAAATGTGGTTTAATTAACTTCTACACTTGAGAAAGTTGAATTGAGACCCCTAGATAGACAAGAAGTTGAGGAGAGTTCATCTAGCTCTAAATCTTTGGAAGAGGAGGAATAACCTCCAACTCAACTTACTCAAAGATCTACAAGGTAGAGACAACCACCTAAAAGGTATTCTCTTGATAACTAGAGATGTATTTTTTCTATGAATATTAGTGTTGATGAGCCTAGATGTGTAGAAGAGACATTAGGTATGAATGATGTAGAATTCTAGAATATTTATATAGATGAAGAAATGATAGCTTTGAAAGTGAATGATACATGGGATCTAGTACCATTTCCTAAAAGAGGAAAACCTATTGGTTGTAAATGGGTGTGGAAGAAACATATTGGTTCATATGGAAGCATCAAGAAGTATAAAGAAATTTTGGTTACAAAAGGTTACTCTTTGATTGAGGGTGTTTATTATGGTGAGAATTCTCTCCTATTGAAAAAATGACATCCATTAGATTTTTACTTTCTATTGCTACTACTTATGATTTAGAGGTTGAGAAAATGGATGTGAAAATTGCTTTCCTTCATGATGATTTGTAGGTGGATATTACATGAAACAACCAGAGAACTACATGGTAAAAGGTAAAAGTAATTTGGTTTGCAAATTGAAGAAATATTTGTATGGCCTCAAATAGAGTCCTAAGATGTGGTAAAAAAAATGATACATATGTGTTGAGTTTGGGATTTGAATATTCTAAATTAGATCACTATGTTTTTTATAAATTAGATGGTGGTCATTTCTTGTACATTGCATTATATGTTGATAATATGTTGTCCATTGGTAAATGGAAAGTTATAATATAACTTAAGTATCAAATTTCTTCTAAATTTGAAATGAAAGATATTGGTTTAAATAAACACATTTTTGTGATGGAAATTAGAAGATATGGAGTGAAAAGAAAGCTATGGCTAGGGTAGAGTAAGTATATGAACTTAGTTTTATAGATGTTCAACATGTAGGATTGTAGACCGTTATGTATATTCCTTTTATAGTTGGAAGGAAGTTAACCATTTTATATCATCCTACATATCTATTAGAGATGGAAGACACGAGAAGAGTACCTTACTAGAATATAGTTGGAAGTTTGATGTATGCTATGGTCTGTACTAGAGAATACCTTGCACAAGCAATGGGATTTCTTTCCAGATATATGTCTGATATTTTTAGATTTCATTGGGTTGTAGTTAACAAAGTATTTAGATATTTGAAGGGTACTTTAGATTATTCTTTGTGTTATCATAGTAATATGATAGAAGACAAAATTTCCCTTGATATTCATGATTATGTGGATACAGATTGGGCAAGTGATATTGATAGTAGAAGATCAACCAGTACTTAGGTGTTTACATTATTTGGTGGTACAATTAGTTGGATGAGTAAGTGATAGACTGTGGTTGCTTTGTCCACTAATGAAGTAGAGTATACGACAACTACTCATGCTTATTGTTACAATTTATTATGATAGTCAGAGTATTATCTTCCTAGTGAAGAACCTGACTTTTCATGCCAGGACCAAGCACATTGATTTTCAATATCATTTTTATAGAGATATGGCCAAGGATGGAAGGGTGAAGTTGGTTAATGTAGAAAATTTGATGAATGTTGAAGATTCATGAACAAAGTTTATGAGTACAAATAAACTCAAATGGTGTTTAGAGTTCATGGGCCTCACGACCCCTAGTAATTGAATTATGGTGTAGTTACTACATTTTCTCTTTCTTGCAAGGTGTTTGACAAGTGGGAGATTGTTGGGAAAAGTATCTCAAATTAAAATTTACATGGGGTTATTATTTTTAGTAAATTTTAATTTGAGCATAGATTTTACCTATTATTTTCCAAAAGGTTTAAACTGGTTAGATATGCATTCCAATAATTTTTCCTTGCAAGATCATGTCCAGTTTGGAAGATATTTAAGTTTCCATTTTTGGAAATTACTAGGAAAAAGTTATAAATGGAATAATGGAGGCTTTAGAGGCATAAAAATGGGTATAAAATGTGGCTAAACAATGCATTAGTTTAGGAATCTATATAAAATTTCATTAGTTTCCCAACGCTTCAAATAGTTCATCAATCAGACACTCAGTTTGAAAGTTATGATCACTGGAAGTTGGGCCTCCCAAAGTAGGAAATGTAAAAATGTTTCGAACATGTAGATGAGATGTAAAAGGGAGCTACACATGTTGGTGTGTGTATTGACACATCATAGGGAATATTTTATTGGAGATAAGGTGGACACCACTTTATAAGTGGTTTAAATCCTGTGGTTTTTTAATACCGTTTGACATTTTCTTGTAATGTATCTCCTATTTATTAGGTGTGTGTAAGAGTCTTATAGATTTTAAGTCACATTTGGATCTTCGATTGGTGATACTCTTGAGAGTAGCTTTCTCTGAAAGTATATTGTAATCTATGATTGATTTCTTAATAATATATTGGATTTCTTTTGGAGCGTGGGATTTTTCTCCCAAAAGGGTTTTCCCCACATAAATCGCAATGTTGTAGTATGCATGTCATTTTATGCTATTTCTATTAATTTTATATAACTATTTAAAAGATATAAGAGATTTATTACATTACTATCTCTTTAAGGTTAGCATAGGAAGTTGTTTCACTACTTAACTTCCTTATACTTTCTAAAATTTTTCATGTATAAATTTGTATTTTATCTCTACCTTTGTGTCAAGTAAAACTATTATTGTTAGGTAAATGAGGGGGGGGGGGGGGGGGTGAATCAATTAGTTCCAGTTATCCTACAGTCCCAAACTCCCAAATGTATATATTCAAACTTTTTCAATCAAATAATCAACTCGGTAAGATAGAAATAATATCTTTCTCTTCATTCACCGATTGATAGTAAATTCAATACTGTGTTTACCGATTAGTCCAAATATGAAATATGTAAAGTAAGATAATAATCCAATCACATCAAATATACATAACACATATATTTTAACATGGAAACCCTGTTAGGGGAAAAACCACTTGGGACTAGTAACCCAAAATAATTCACTCTTTTGAAGTGATCTCAGTTAGAAGACAACACTATTATAGGTTACAAAACACACTGTAAGGCGTGACCTTGTTATAGGATTTATCACTAATAGTTCTCCCTTGACCATCATTCACTATGGGGTCAACAAGAAAATAATCAACATTCATTAAAAGTCATATTGAAATACAAAAAGACTGTTAAGTCCACTTAGATAAGAGATTTTGTTGTAACAATGGTTAAACTGATACAGTAATGATCTGATTCAAATACAACTAAGATTTGCAAATTTTCTAATCTATGCTAAGCTCAAAATACCTCCTCTGATCAATAATTGATTCAATCCTTCATACTCTCCAAATTATTTAACTTGGTGTATGCTTCTCTAATACTCGGTAATGCCTACAGTTCAGCTCAGTTATGTCTGTAACCAGTTTGATCAGTAGTGCATAAAAATAGTTCCTTTCATGCAAATTCTCCTACAGTCTTCAATTCACCTAGACTCAAGAATGAATCTCATGTCTCTTTAAATAGACTTCATAAACCATTTTCTTAACATCCGTTATATTTTGCCTCTTAATCTCCATTGTTCATTTTTCCGCTTCAAGATTCCTTGGTAGTTGTGTCTATAACATGTTTCAATCTTTTCCATTTGATCATTCATGAATTTTGTCAGCCATTGGATCTTCATAAAAAACTCTATCTTCTACCTCAAAATCATAAGCATTTGCCAGCTCATCAATTCAGTCAGCTGTTATAAACTTAATTTGTTTCTTTTGCTCAGTTAATATAGAATGCATTGGTAATAACTAACTTGATTATTACTATTACTCGGTATACACTACACTAGCTCAGTGTATACATAAATCTTCAATTACTGACCACATAAACTTGTTCATTTCTGATCTCCAATTCCTAAAAAATTTATGTAATATGATCAAGTCAACAACATGATGCCATAGAATCATTAATAAGTTACCCAATGTATATCATATCCATATCTGTCATATCCATCTCATCTTCATGTAGATATCTCATTCCTTTACCATTTTTCCTCTTTAGATGATTGTAACCATCATGATAAGTGTAGTAAAAACTAGTTGACATCAATGACAACATATTGATTGATTTAATAACCTTACATATCACTTTAGTATCTCGGTGACCATTAATCCCTATCTTTCACTTGTCCATTCATTTCATCAAGATATTCAATCAGTTGCAGGTTAATAATCTCTCCCTTTGGCATTGATGGCAACACAATATGAAATATGCCATAGAATACCAAACATTTGTTCTAAAACACTATAGATAAATGTTGTAGCTCGGTAAGCTCTCTCTAGCTTGAATATTTAATATGTTTAATCACTACACAATATTACATGCAGACTCTCCCTGAGGATTTGATCTTCTTCAACGTGCGATTCTTTCTCTCTTTCTGATTCTTCTATCCCACTGGATAGATATTTCATTTATTCCTTCTCTCCCTTTGACAACAATGCCAAAAGAGTAAATAGCTCTGTAGTAGCCAAAATACTGTCTATGTTATCCGGTTTAGATTAAGTACCTTCATGTACTGATATATAGTGTTCTTTGCTTCTTATCTTTCACAACCTTAGGAATCCCAAAGTGTGAGCAATATTCATCAACAATATTTGATATCATGATAAAGTATAGGTTGATGCAACCTCTTGATTTCCTTAGTGACCGATAGACAGGGGATGGACCCCTAGTCTAGTCCTCAAGTACTCAAATGTATCCTTAGGTAAGGGTTTAGTAAATATATTTGCAAGTTATTCCTTTGATTTCACAAACTCCAGTTTCACTTGCTTTTCTTGTACTTGTTCCCTCAAGTAGTGATACTTTATAGATATATGCTTTGTCTTTGCATGCATCACTGGATTTTTAGAAATATTTATAGCGCTTGTGTTGTCACAATATATTATCACTGGGTTAGTGATCTCCTCATTCATGCCTTTCAATATTTTTTTTATCCATGCAATATTTGAACAATTAGCAACAACAACAACATATTTTGCTTTAGCAGTGGACTGAGAAATAGATGCTTGTTTCTTGCTTATGCAAGTAACTAACCTTTCTCCCAAAAAGAATGCTCCACCGATAGTACTCTTTCGGTCATCTATGTTTCCAGCTCAATCTGCATTAGTGTACACTTGTAGTTCAAAATTGACCTCTTTCTTATACCATAAACCATAGTGCTCGGTGTTCTTCAAATATCTCAAAATCCTCTTAACACTAGTCATATGTGATTCCTTAGGATTAGCAAAAAATCTTGCTACAATCCCAATTGCATGTGCAATGTTTGGTCTATTGTGCACAACATACATCAACTTACCGATCATTGATCTATATAATGTTTGATTTACCTCGATTGATTGATCATCCTTTGTTAATTTTTATCCGATGACCATAGGTGTACCTACTAGTTTTGAATCTTCCATACAAAAAGGTCTTCAACACTTATTTGATGTACTTTGATTGTGTAATGAATATACCTTCACTTTGTTGTAGAATTTGCAAACCTAGAAAGAATTTAATCTTTCCAAACATTGACATTTCAAATTCCTTTCTCATTTCATCAACAAATGATTTGAAAAGATTATCATGTCCTCCAAATATGATATCATCAACAAAAATTTCAGCAATAAGAATCTTATCATTAGTTTCATCTTTCAAGTATAAATTATTGGTATCACTTGTTCTAACAAATCCAATACTGATAAGATATGAATGCAATCTTTCATACCATGCTCTCGGTGCTTGTTTCAGTCCATATAGTGCTTTGTGCAACTTACATACCATGTTCTTCTGATTTAGATCAACAAAACCTTTAGGTTGTTCAATATATACTTCTTCAAGAATTTCATTAAAAAATGCAAATTTAACATCTATTTGATATACTTTAAATCCTTTGTAGACAGCATATGCAAGTAATATTCTGACTCCTTCAATTCTAGCTACTGGTGCAAAAGTTTCACCATAGTCAATACCTTCTTCGTGTGCATATCCTTTGCACACAAGTCTTGCCTTGTTTCTAGTGACTTCATCATTCTCATTTAACTTATTTATGAATATCCATTTTTTTCCAATAATATTTTTGTCATTCAATCTCGATACCAATGTCCATGTTTTTTCTTCAGTATTTTTTGAATTTCTTCATTCATTGCTTTAATCCATTCCTCATTTTCAAGTGCATCTCTAACATTTTTAGGTTAAAATTCACAAACTAAATATGTGTTTTGTCTCAACTTACTTCATGTCATCATGCCAACTTGCTTGTCTCCAATAATTCGATTATGTGGATGGTGTCTTCTCACAAATTTTGCTAACACTTGTTCTCTTCTTTTCTCTTCAGTCGGTGTAGGATCAATTTCTTCCTCATTAATATCTTCCTGATTCTCGGTTTCAATATGTTGATGCTCAATATCTTTATCGTGTCACTCAGTAGTTTCAAACTATGGCTCAGGTAGAGTGTTAGGATGTTCAATGTATGTAAATCTACCATAGTCTTCAGTTTCCTTTCTGCTTTCTTCATCATTTTTCTCATCAAATTCATCAACTCTCACATTTTCACTTTCAATCATTTTGTTAGTAACCTTATTCAAACATTTGTAAGATTTTCTTTTAGTATAATATCCTAAGAATATTCCTTCATCACCTTTAGAATCAAATTTATCATTTCTATCAGCTTTCTGAATATAACATCTACTTCCAAATACTCAGAAATAACTTACATTCGGTGTGTACCCATACCATAGTTCATAGAGTATCTTGTTTGAATCTTTCTTCAGTTGTACTCAGTTCAATATGTATACAATAGTACTAACAATTTCTCTCCAATACATTTGTGCAACATATTTTTCAATCATCAGTGTTCTAGCACAATCAACAATAGATCTATTCCCCTTTCAACAATTCCATTCTATTGTGTTCTCGGTGCATAAACCTATCTTTTAATTCCATGCTCATTACAAAATTTAGTGAATTCATTAGAAATAAACTCACCAACTCTATCTGATCTCAAGCATTTTAACTCTTTTCCACTTTCCTTTTCTACTTTATCTTTATACCATTTAAACACCTTGAAAGCTTCAAATTTTTCTTTCAAGAACATAATTGTCATCATCCTAGAGTAGTCATCAACAAATAAAATTAATTATTTTTCACCATAATAACTTTGATTTCTCATAGGACCACACAAGTCAATATGAACCAACTCTAAAATAGCTTTAGATGAGAAATTCTTTCTTTTAAATCTAGATTTTGACATCTTTCTTTTTTGACATTCATTACACATGACATGGTGAGTTGGTGATATTGAAATGCCATTTAATTCACTATGGGGTCAATAAGAAAACAATCAACATTCATTGAATGTCATATTGAAATACAAAAAGATTGTTAAGTCCACTCGGTTAAGAGATTTTTCTGTAACAATGGTTAAACTGATACAATAATGATCTGATTCAAATACAACCAAGATTTGTAGATTTTCAAATCTATCCTAAGCTCAAAATACCTCCTCTGATCAATAATTAATTCAATCCTTCATATCCTCCAACTTATTTAACTCGATGTATGCTTCTCTGATGCTCGGTAATGCTTGTAGTTCAACTTGATTATGTCTGTAACTAGTTTGATCAGTAGTGCATGAAAAGAGTTCCTTTCACACAAATTCTCCTGTTAGAGTTGTCATATTATAGCTAATAATTAATTTATTTAATTATTAGTCTATTATTCTCTACACTTAAGTTAGACTTAGGCATCTCATTATTCTTTAGGGTTTTCTCCTTTAGGGTTTTGGTATCCTTTTATAAGGATTCCCTCTTTGTATTTCATTAATTCACTTATTGGATCATAATAGAAATTGCTCTTTGCATGTCCATAAGATGTCTCTGGCTTTTTGGCCTCCATGATTTTTCTTGCTTCTGTGCTTTGCTTCTTCCATGTGACAGGGTTATGCATGCAGGTGTTCTTGGGAGATTAGTATTTCACCTAATCTAACATGGTATCAGAGCCATCTTGCTGCTCGCTGTTCGTGTTTTGTTGAAGTGTTTCAGAAGCAGGAGGTTTTCAAGGGTTTCAAAATTTTTTTTTGTGGATCTGGGGGGAGCTAAAATTTGGCTCACCTTGGGCAAAAATGGACACCACCATTGTGTCCAGAAGGCCCAAAAACCCCTAAATCCATATAAAACATTTCCATTTTGGACACAGTGGCATCTGAGGCAAAATTTTTTTGCATACCAGGGCCGTACGGCCCTGGCACGCACTCCGAGACGGCGGTTGTCAAAAATTTAAAAAAAATAATAAAGTTTTGGGCGGCCACCCAGCGGCCACCACAGAGCCGCGGCCCAGCTCCGCCGCCCTCCGCCGCCCGCTGCCCGCCGGCCCAGCTCCGCTCGCCCGCGGCCCCGCCGCCCTCCGCCGCCCGCTGTCCGACAGCCCCCGCTCAGCTCCGCCCACTGCTCCGCTGGCCGCCCGACGGGGTTTTAAGCCCTGCGGGCCCTAGCGGCGGTCACATGGGTGACCGGGAGCTCTAGCTCCAGCCCCCTGCGCGGGCCATGCGCCCAGGGGCTTTGCATTTCCAGCCCCAGGGGCTTTAAAAAATAATTTTTGAAGCTATTTTTAGGGGTAATTGGGCCTTTTTTGCCATATCTTCTTCATCTGGAGGCGTATTTGGGAGTTTTTTATATCATCGGAAAGCTCTTTCCGAGACAAACGCAATTATGGAGGTTTCTTTTCGAGTTTTTTGCCTCGTTTTTCGTACCATGTTTTCGAAGGTAGGACTACTTTTTTGCCTTCCTGGAGCACTTGATGCTTTTTTTGGCATAACTTGCTCATACGGAGGAGTTAGTGGGCGAATGAGACATCATTGGAAAGATGATTCCAATACGGTCGTCTTATACGAAGAGCTTTTTTCCAGATTCTTCTTCCATTTTTCGCACCAGGCTGTCAAATTCAGAGGTTTTCTTTTTCAGGTGCCTGCCAGAGCACCTGTCACTGTTTTTGCCGTAACTTGAGCATACGATGGCATTTTTTGCCAAACGAGATATCAACGGAAAGATGGTTCTGAGACCGTTCTGTTTTTTTTAGTTTGGTTATTTGATTTTTCCATTTGCAGTGGTTTTCTGCCAGTCAAAGTCACAGGTATTTTTTGCATTCCGGACACTATATCTCTCACATTCGGGCTCAGTTTTCAGCAAACTTGGTATTTTCGGAAAGCTTGTTCAGTGTAATTTTCAGTTTCAGAGGTCTTATTTCCAGATTCTATACCAGGTTCTTCCTCCATTGAGTTTTGCTTTTCTGCACTCAGATGGACTACTTGGCTTTTACAGGTCCACGGATCTCCATTCTTGGGATGACTTCTGCCTCTGTTCTCACTGTTCTTCTTTCCTTCTTCTTTTGAGTATTGTATTTATCTCCACTGTTGCATTCTTTTCAGTAAACACATTGAGATAAAGTTCCTGCTTTTGCATTTTGGGATCTTGAACACTATGTGTTTGTTTGTATACGCACTCAGTTATAAAGTGCCATGGGGGGGTTATGATGTTTTGCCTTTTGTGCTCATCCACCTTTGTCAAGTGAGTGTACCTTCCATGACATTAGCCTCATGTAGTTTGTGTCTATGACACCGCCCTTTATCCTGTGCTTGTACCTTCTTTTGCACATAGGTGTTCCTGTTTCTTCTTCTTGCAGATGTTTCTGGCATTGCATTTCAGTGTTCCTGTCACCCCGTTCAGCATTATGGGGGGTGTTCACCTGTTGGTTCTATTGCTTCCTTGGTTTGGTTGAGTGATCTACGTATACAGTTTTTGTTCCTATGTACTAGGCGGATGCAGTGGCTAGGCACCTATGCATTTCGGTGAGATGGATCATCTACTATATAGACACTCATTCATTCCTACTTTTGGAGGCCACCTCTTCGATTGATCAGCTCTTCAGACTTTGTCTTCTCTACCTGGTCATGCACTATTTCAGTGGGGGTTCCAGCAGTTTCTTCTGACAGTGTTTGTAGTTTCATGCTTCGGAGATGCTTCATGCTCTTTCTTGTTCCTTTCTTTGGGACATTCCCTAGAGTGGAGGCTTTGTTTCCTTCATCTAGTTTATTTCTTGTACTTGGGTACCTGATCAGGCCTTGTTGCCGGGACCCATTGCTCTTTCATGCATTTTTGTTTTCATGCATCTTTTAGTCCTTAGTTGTTTAGCTTCTCCCTAAGTTACACTTAAGGGGGGGTGTTAGAGTTGTCATATTATAGCTAATAATTAATTAATTTAATTATTAGTCTATTATTCTCTACACTTAAGTTAGACTTAGGCATCTCATTATTCTTTAGGGTTTTCTCCTTTAGGGTTTTGGTATCCTTTTATAAGGATTCCCTCTTTGTATTTCATTAATTCACTTATTGGATCATAATAGAAATTGCTCTTTGCATGTCCATAAGATGTCTCTGGCTTTTTGGCCTGCATGATTTTTCTTGCTTCTGTGCTTTGCTTCTTCCATGTGACAGGGTTATGCATGCAGGTGTTCTTGGGAGATTAGTATTTCACCTAATCTAACATCTCCTACAGTTTTCAGTTCACCCAGACTCAACAATGAATTGCATGTCTTTTTAAATAGACTTCATAAACCATTTTCTTAACATCTGTTAGAGTTTGCCTCTTAATCTCCATCATTCATTTTTCCACTTCAAGATTCCTCAGTAGTTGTGTCTATAACACATTTCAATATTCTCCATTTGATCATTCATGAATTTTGTCAGTCATTGGATCTTCATAACAAACTCTATCTTCTACTTTGAAATCATAAGCATCTGCCAGCTCATCAATTCAGTCAGCTATTATAAAATTCATTTGTTTCTTTCACTCGGTCAATACAGAATGCATCAGTGATAACTAACTTGGTTATTACTGTTACTTGGTATACACTACACTGCTCGATGTATACAAAAATCTTCAATTACCGACCACATAAACTTGTTAAGTTTTGATCTCCAATTCATAACAAATTCATGTAATATGATCAAGTCAATAACATGATGCCATAGACTCGTCAATAAGTTACCCAATGTATATCATGTCCATATATATCATATCCATCTCATCTTCATGTAGATATCTCATTCCTTTACCATTTTTCCTCTTCAGATGATTGTAACCATCATGATAAGTGTAGTCAAAACTACTTGACATCAATGACAACATATTGACTTATTTAATAGCCTTACATATCACTTTAGTAGCTCGGTGACCTTTAGTCATTGTCTTTCACTTGTCCATTCATTTCATCAAGATATTCAATCAATTTTAGGTTAACAATATCACTCACTCCTTTTAACAAGTTATAAGAAAGTCAATTTTGGATTTTACAAAAAGTATGCATAACTCTCAACCCATGTAAGAACACACTAGGAGAGTTTTTGCCTTGCAAAAGAGATTTCTCAATAGAGGTCCATCATACTTTGTAATAATATCCTTAGCACAAATTTCAAGTTTTGCTTCATCTTTGAAGAGCCTACCATTAGGGAGTTCATCATCTTCTATTTCCCTTCTTTTCAATCCCTTTTCCTCCATGTTTTCTTTTAAAACTCCTAAACTAGGTATCATTGCAAACTACATTTTATATAATCTATCCATCTTATCCTCTATTATAAGAATCTATACAATATTATCTTTTATATTTCTATACCTTGTCTCCCCATTGTATTGCCTTTTTTATTATTTCTCTCCTTAACCATTCTCTTATTTTAATATCAATCTTAAAATGTAACAAACTCTAGTCAATCTTATGATTGGTGTAAAATTTTGAAACTTATAAGACCACATTTCCAAATGATACAACTACTTTAATATCTCTTGAATCATATACAAGTAGGATTTTATCCACAATGACCTTTAAAAAATTCTGATGAAAACACTTCCAATAAATCTTGAATATAAATACAACTTAACCACTTCCTATGGATACCAAATCAATGTATCATGTGGTTAAATTGGTAGAGCGACGAATGAAAATAGTAAACTATACTATATTTTCACTCTAAAACATAAAATATAATTAAACTTTGGATTCAATGGGATGATATTTACATTTCAATACATTTGCTTTAATAGCCTTACAATTCTTGTTAATAATCACTAGAAATTCCCTTATGAAAATAACTACCAAAACTAACAATTAACTATTAACATTTATTTATTTATTAATTAAAATCTCTATGTTAATTTATTTTATTATTAAACTATAAACTAACTTAAATACACTAAATATAATATGTAATAACCCAATATCCCCCCTTCTTCCATCAGTACGAATAAAAGGATTGAACATTGCAAGAGTTGATCAAAGAAACCCATTTAGGAACTTTGATGAAGCACCTTTATCAATTCTGATTGCTCACCTAAGAAACACCAATCTATCTCCATTAGTGGATCTCATAACTATATAACATATGTACAACATGATAGAACATAAAATGTCTCTATCCTCCTTGCACAATGTGAGAAAAAATTTCCTCTTGAAGTCTACATCTCCTTCAAGTGTGTCAAAATTATTCATGTGGTATTATACAAATTTCCTTTGGAAGTATACATCTCCTTCAAGTGTATCAAAATTATTCACGTGGTATTATACACGAGTTAACAACTCACTTTAGAGATCTCGCATGTCCTCTAGGTGTGTCAATATCTCTCCTTCAGTGTTGTGGAGATAATCCCTCCTTTGTACATAATAACATCAACTGATATAGATACATTAATTACATCTACAAGATCTTCCAAGAAAATTTGAGTACCCCTTTATCCTTGAAGGGACACAAATATGAAGTGGTTCTTCTCATGTAGTATTTCATCTTTTAGCAATAATCTAGCCCAAGATGATAAATTATATCTATCCTCCATTGCTTACAACCTATATTTTTATATGTTTATGTACTATTTTGAATTACATTCCTATGAAATTTCTTTCTCATTGAGGAACTATTTTAGTGTTCCAAGTCTTATGTGCCTATTATGGTTGATTCTACACATATTCCTATCATAATCTCTTCAAATAGGAATTTTTGTCCAAATTTGGGCCCATTTAGAGTAGACAAGGACAATTGGGAGGACAAGGGTGACTTGGGTCGCTACTTTCCTTGATGTTTCACCCTAAATTTGAATCAAGTAATGGATATTTGGTTTTAGTAGGGAATTTAGGTGTATTTGAATATATCTTTGATTTTTGTACCCCAAAATGGCTAGGAGATCTATATGAACAAGGTATCCTCCCTAATTTTGGTAACTAAATTTCAAGTTCACAAGTTCAATTGGAGCTCTTAGCTACAATTTCACATTTCAAGTCCTAAGGTAAGATAGCAAGCATTCAAGACATTGAAGACAAGAAGTAATTTTCAAATCTAATCTTTTGTGAATGCATCCATGATCTTCTTATCATAAATTCACTATTAAGTCTACATCAAAGACACCATAAACATGTTCATCAAAAATTTTACATCAAGAAGGTTTATGAAGGTATAAACATTCTATTTTTAGATCAAGCCTCTTCTATACATCAATATGCTTTCCTTTTAAGCATGTTTCAATTCTATTTCAAGGTTGATTTCTAAAATGAGATTAGATTTAGGAAAACCCATTCATACACAATATTTTCTCTCTTTTTTGTGTGAAAGAACATGTGGGAAACATGCAAGAAGAACTACAAACAAATCAGGAGAAAGGGTATAGTTTGCAACTGATTTTGTTAGAAAGTTCCAAGACAAAGGTGTGTGAGTCACCCTTGTCCTCCCACTTCAGCCCAAAATTTGGTGTATAGGTTGGTTATTATCTCTTCTTTTTATATTGTGTCTTCAAATTATTTTGTCAATTTTTTGTGTCTCTGTGCATGCAAAAAACATCTTTTCTTTATTTAGCCCTAAACCTTGGATTTATCAATTACATTTTCATATTCATAGTTCCTATTTAGTGAAGGATCATTGCATCCATCTAGCACTTGAGCCTTCTTGATCCAAGTGGATCATCTTCCTTCTAATGTAATTAGGTTGTACAAATAAGTGTGAGATAGATTCCTCATTAATGTGCATAAACTTGTGAATCTATTGCACCCCTTTTCACCTACAAAAACCTTTCATTACATTATGGTGAAAGCATTGGATTACATCTTAATTCTAATTTAGACGTTTAGATCTAATGTTTATGCATCATATCATTGCTACATTTTGTGCATTTCATTATCATATATTTACTATGTAGAGATATGATTTATGATTTGTATGCTTATGTTTTATATTTTAGGCATTTAGAAGTTCAAATGATTTATTTTATGCAATTTTTTAATGATTAATTTTTTATTATTTAGACATTTCTTTTGTGTATGAGTTTTATAACATTGAGACCTACATATAACATCTCTATGAGAAGTAGTAGACTTATGGGTTCCCTAAAGGATGTAGACCCTAAGTCAATTAACATATTCCATGGAAATTTAGGTGAAACCTCTATTCCTACACATGAAATACCTAACATTGTTCAGAATAGCTCTTCACATTCCCATTCTTCTCATGATGAGGATGAATCCTTAACAAGAGAGTCTCATAACCAAGTAGTGAATATTTCCAATGATTTGAAACAGCTTAAACATTTGTGGTCAAGAATACTCCAATGGTGAGGAAGTCCCCTTGATTGAATGATTGAGGAGGATGATTCAACATGATGAACATGGTATGGATAATTTATTATGTGGCATAAATCATATTGTGAATGATAACATCATGTCTATGAAAATTTGTGTCAAAGCTCTTAATATTTCCAATCACACTAATATTGTTGAGCATCCCATCCCTATTCAAATATCCTTACCTAATGTGTGTACCTATACTCCACCTATAATGTTTACATCCATTGAAAATATCAATCTTACACATGTTAGTCTTGCAAGAGGTCCTAATCTGTAATGAGTTGGCTCACTCTCAACAACAATCCGACTTTTCTAGATAAATTGCAATTATTTTGTTTGTGTGTGTTTCCAAAACATATTAAATTTTTCATAAACTTTTAAACACCACTTGAAAAACAACAACCATTCAATTTCCAAATGCTCTTGTTTTCTCTTTAAAAAAATCACAATTACATCAAATTGTTATTATAATAACAATAACAATCATAGCAAAAAAATAAGGCACCTTAGACACAAATGGAGCAACAACAATTTAAAAACGTAGCCTTCCTAGAGATTGACACCAGCTATGAAAGCGGCTCCTTGTCTATGGCAGCTAGACTCCTTACAAACCAATATGACCTCCACACGCAACTCAGCTTGCATCCAACAAACTCATGCAAAGAAAGATTCAACACCAACAAATAATGATTCCCTGTAGTCCGTACGGTTCCGGGAATGTTGTATGACTTCTTTCAATGCCCATAATTAAATCAGAATTCAATCTTTAGCCAAGGGGTTCGATATGCAGCTATACTCATCAATTTCTTGACAAAAAATTAATGTTCTCTCCACACGTGAAGACCAAAGACAAATTCTTTATAAATTTTGAACCCTTCATTTCCAAATTTCACAATTAACAACAAATCTCAATGGAAAAACCATCAGCAAATCTCTGCAAATAAGTGCTTGATATTCTCTCCAAGTTTGAAGACCAAATATCAACAATCTCTGCAAACAGGAAGCAGCTCAATGTTTTGCCCTAAGAAGAAGACCAAACCCTAGCTCAATCCAAGAAAATCAAATTCTCTCTCAAACACAATTTTAATCAAATGATCAATGGTGAGAAGAATGCTTTTTTGAGTTATATATATAAGATTTTTGAAAAAGCTTCAACTTTACATTTTTCACTTAAGTAGCTTCTTCAACACAACATCATTTTATAACATTAAAGTTATAAAGTTATTAAATTAAAATAAGTTAGTTTAATAACCACTTTAAACCCAAGAAGCCACTGAATCCTTCTGATTGAATAAATCTAACTTCTGACAATAGAGCCCTGAGCTCATATTGCCCTGCCAGAAATAACCATCTAACCAAAATAGACTTACTATAAATAGTAAGTCTCTCAAACTAGAGATTCCTCATAAATGATCCTAAAACATCTGATAACACTGTGTAGGTGCCCTGCTAACCCAAGTCATATCCAAAATACTACTTACTATAAATAGTAAGTCATCCAATCTAACCCAAACAAAGAGTAGACTTGGCAACAAAAACCTCCAAAATGGAATCCAACCAATGGCTCTACCACTAACCCCCTCTGATCACCATTATTAGCTTACGAGGGTCACCAAACTAAGCTAATCCCAAGAGTTTGAAAATCGGGGACATTACAGTCCTCCCTTCCCAAGATTGCTTGTCCTCAAGCAATAAGGAAAAACAAACAACATCACAATCCACCCAGATCCCAAGGATGGTCATGAATAATGTCCCGATCAACCCCATACTCCCGTGAAGAAATCATCAACATCAATAGTACAAATATCAACAACTGAAAAACTTCTCTCAACACCCAAACTGAAGATGCTGCAACATGATCACCACGTGGGAGAAACTCAACTGAGAGTAACTCACATGGACGTAACTCAACTAACAGATTGGAATTTCCCCTAGTCTTTGAGCTAACCAAATCATCATACCAGTCATCAAATGGATACATTGAAGAACTATGTGACTAATAGATGTCCTGAACATGAGGATCAAATGTAAAACTATAAGCACTCCTCACCGTGTACACCCCTGTAAACTACTCAGCTAGGCATGACTGACCTCCTATGTAATCTGCTTGATAATCAAGTGTACAAATCGGATCCCAAATGTCATCAACATCATGATCATACAACACCTATAAGGGATTTTCACTAAGCTCAAACAACAGATTGTCATAAGTCATAACGACATCCACATCAAATAAGGGATTGTTCACAAAGTGAACAATACTCATATGTTAATCTGAGCCATAAAATGGTGAACTATGAGAGACATGATGTGTAATATGCTCTATTTTCATGGACTTATGTCTTCAAGAATCCTCACTATCTACTACACAAAAAGACATAGTGCATAGACTCTTCTCATCAAGACTCGACAACACATACTCTCTACCCTTGTACTCAAATCTAATCTACATCGGGCTCATGCTAAGGTAGAACTCCTTAATCTCCTATATCCATTACATCCCTAAAACCACATCCATATCCCCCAAATCAAACACATAGAAATCATATATTAGCTTGTAATCACCAAGAAATAAGGGAGATCACGGATGTGCCTAGTACAAGTAAAGTTGTAGCCATCAGCTACCTAACTCTAAACCCTACAAACTCCTCTACCTAAAGCCCAAACTGACTAATAACTCACTCATGAATAAATTTGTGTGTGGCTCTAGTTTCCAACATAGAAACATAGGGTTGTCCTTCCAATAATCCCTTTAATCTGAAAGAAGGAAGTGACACAGAGATGGACAACACAATCAGAGATAGTTTGGCATTAGGGCCAAACTCTAGAGTAACTCTCTACTCCTCCTCTATATCTAAACCAATAGCCTAATGAGAAGACTCAACCTCACTCTCACTAGAATAAACCCTCATAGAGAGATTCACCATGCCCTTAGGCCTCATAGTACAAGAATTCTCCCTGTAATAAGGCTCTTTGCACCAATAGAAAAGCTACCTCCTCCTCAAATCCTCTCACGTGGCATCATCAACTCTACTTGCAAATTTCTTTCTATCAACGACTGGTAGAGGTACCTCTTCCATAGGAGGAATAATAGGACTGGGAGTAGACTTTCCCCATGAAAAAAAGGCTTAAGATTCCTTTCCTTCTTCATAGCATCTCAAAAGGTAGGTGGATCCAGGGACTTAACCCACCCTCTATGAAAAGCATGACCCTCCTCCTCTTGAATATTTCATATACCATAACTGATAGGTGCTAAAACTCATTGATAAAGGCCTCAAGGCCACCTATCTATCTCAACTGTGCTAACTCTACGAAGTAAGTCTCAGGATCTTTCCTATCAAATTGCTCTTTCAGTCTATCCTCAAATTCCTGGTACTCAACAATATGATCATGATGTAGAGACACTAACCCATGATACCACCAACCATGACCTACCCCATCTAAATGAAGCATGAAAAATCATATAGCATCCTCCTCAGACATAGGAGGAAGTGATAGGTACATATCTAGCTTGTGGACCCATGCTCTAGCTGTAGTCTTCCCACTTCCATCAAAGTGGTCTAATGTCAACTTGTTGGTTGCCTACTTGAGATCATTCTGCTTAGGTCTCTACCTTGTGTTAGGAGTTGGCCTACCCCTGGAATGCTCATGCTTCTGTGTCAAATATCTATCAAAATTCAAATTTATTGTTAGTGCCTCTAGAAGAGCATCCCATTCTACAAAATGTGTGACCATGTCATTGAAAAATAGTGTTAGCTTTGTCTCTACACTAATTGCATCTAGCTCTGGCCTCAAGAAAGTAGGAGGAAAAGGTCTTTCATAAGTACCAGTATGATCAATGTGAGCTGACTGAAAAACTCCACCCACCTCTGCGTCTAGCACGCTCACCTGGTAATGCGATGCACTGAAGAGATTCTAAAAGTTGTTGCAACACATTTGCAACATGATGTTGTCCATCTACAATATTTATGAAGGCATATCTAGCCTCCTTGTCAATATCATTTCCAATGTTGTCCCTATTCCTGTCTCCTACCTGTTCATTTGTGGGCCCTATTCATTTCCTTCGGGAGGTGGTGGATTTATACCCCTACGGGTATAGTGCCCTCCTAGTATAAATCTATCTACGATAATTAAATCCTCATACCCTTCAAGATGGAAAGATCAGTGCTCTGATACCACTGTAAGGATCCTAGCTGGCTCTCAACAACAATCTGACTTTTCTAGATAAATTGCAATTGTTTTGTTTGTGTGTGTTTCCAAAACATATTAATTTTTTCATACAATTTTAAACACCACTTGAAAAAAAACAACCATTCAATTTTCAAATTCTCTCATTTTCTCTTTAAAAAAATCACAATTACATCAAATTATTATTATAACAACAATAACAATCATAGAAAAAAAACAAGGCACCTTAGACACAAATGGAGCTGCAACGGTTTTAAAAATGCATCTTGCCTGGAGAATGATGCCAGCTATGAAAGAGGCTCCTTGTCTATGGTAGCTAGAATCCTTGTAGCCCAATATGACCTCCACACGCAACTCAGCTTGCATCCAACAAACTCACGCCAAGAAAGATTAAGCACCAGTAAATAATGATTCCTTGTAATCTGTACAATTCCATGAATGTTGTACGACTTCCTTCAATGCCCAAAATTAAATCAAAATTCAATCTTTAGACAAGGGGTTCAATATGCATCTATACTCGTCAATTTATTGACAAAAAATTAATGTTCTCTCCACACCTGAAGACCAAACATAAATTCTTTATAAATTTTGAACCCTTCCTTCATTTTCAAATTTCACAATTAACAACAAATCTCAATGGCAAAACCATCGACAAATCTGTGCAAATAAATGCTTGATATTGTCTCCAAGTTTGAAGACCAAATATCAACAATATCTACAAACAGGAAGAAGCTCAACATTTTCTCCTAAGAAGAAGACCAAACCCTAGCTCAATCCAAGAAAATTAAATTCTCTCTCAAACACAATTTTAATCAAATGATCAATGGTGAGAAGAATGCTTTTTCGAGTTGAATATATAAGCTTTTTGAAAAAGCTTCAACTTTACATTTTTCACTTAAGTAGCTTCTTCAACACAACATCATTTTATAACATAAAAGTTATAAAGTTATTAAATTAAAATAAGTTAATTTAATAACCACTTTAAACCCATGAAGCCACTGAATCCTTATGACTGAATAAATCTAACTTTTGACAATAGAGCCCTGAGCTCATACTGCCCTGCCAAAAATAGCCATTTGACCAAAATAGAGTTACTATAAATAGTAAGTCTCTCAAACTCGAGATTCCTCATAAATGATCTTGAAACATCTGATAACACTGTGTAGGCACCCTGCTAACCCAAGCCATACACAAAATACTACTTACTATAAATAGTAATTCATCCAATCTGACCCAAACAAAGAGTAGACCTAGAAACCAGAACCTCCAGAATGGAATCCAACCACTGGCTCTACCACTAACCCCCTCTGATCACCATGATTAGCTTATGAGGGTTGCCAAACTAAGCTTATCCCAAGAGTATGAAAACTAGGGACATTACATAATCCTCACATACATCCTCATGTGAGTGTTCCATGTATTTCCCAACCATCACATATACCCACTTATCACAATGTCCACTTTTATATTTCACTGCTCCATCTATTTCCCATAATATACCACATCCTTCATTATAAAAAAAATTCAATACCAAAATATTATTCAAAGAAACCATTAATAACCTTTTCCAAAGTGTTCCATCCTTACAAAAATAACTAACTTCCATAACTTAATCCAAATAAAACATCCCAATATATGGCATTGCTAGTTTATCATCCCACAACATCATTTATGTCATTATACCTTAAAACATTGAAATCCCTCACACAAAGACATACAATGGAAAAGGTGACCCCTAGACTCATGTTAAAACATTTCAAACCTTGTGTAGTGACTTCTAAAATGATTAAAGAATTATGGATAAATTATTTTTTATGACATTTAGAGATAAGGTCTTACAATGGTTTTGTTCTTTACCCGCCTATTCTATTGAATCTTTTAAAAAATTGGCTATTTTTTTCATTCAAAAATTTCAAAATAATCTTGATCCTCAAATTTATTTAACTGATTTGATCCATTGTAAGAAGGGTGTTAAGGAAAAAGTGACCAATTTTATTGGTAGATTCAAACATTTACATGCTCAAATTTCTTATCTTGTGCCTGATATGGATGTTCAAAGAATTTTTATTTCTAATTTGCAAAAATATATTAGAGATAAGTTGCTATTTTTTTAGTTTACTACTTTTACCCAATGTGTGTAGTGCTTCATACTTATCAAGTTAATGTGATAGTTTGAGTCATCCACTTCAATAGCTCTAGTTGATAAGAATGATGCCACTCTTGACAATCATTCCAAAAGTTTAAAAATTTCAACAAAGGATTCATCAATATTAATAATTTATCAAACAATGTTGACACACAAGTGGAAGCTACAACATCAGGTGTTGCTTGTTTGTCATCCATTTAAAACCATCTCACAATTTTAAATTTCTTTTTAAATCCTTAACTAATGTTATATTGAAGTTGATTAATGCCAATGTTTTGAATCTTCCACCCATAAAACCTATTGATCCTTCCAAACCAATGCCAACTGCTTATGATCCTAGAGCCTTTTGCCAATATAATCATCAACCTAACCATGATATTGAGAATTTCTATTATTTGAAAAATCTTATCCAAGACCTCATATATTCCAATACCATAACCATTGAGGATTTCAATGCTAAAGGGAAAAAAAAAATTGCACCCCTTAACCAAAACTTCTACATCTATACCAACCCCTTTCCTTCTCATCCTACCAACACAATTGAGCCAATCAATTTATTTCCTTCTTCCACCAATATTATTGAGCCTACTAACCCTTCAATTATGAATGTTGATGCCATGTGTAGTGAAATGAACAATGTTTTTAATCTTATTGACCAATCTAAACCCAAACCTCATCCTAAACTTAAACCTTGCATTAACTTTGATCCTAAGGAAACTGGTAATGCACTTGATGACACTATTTACATTTCTGTAAAGATTAATGGAGTTCTACAAATGAGTGCTTACTGATCCTACTTACATGGTGAATGTTATAATTGAGGAACATATTTTAGAAATATAACTTCATCAACTAACTTATGAAAAATCTAATGTGACGGTTAATAATTATAATGGTATTACTTTTCCTACCCATGGTTGTATTACCCTTCATCTTGAAGTTGGCAAGAAGTTATTAGAAGTCACTTTTTTTATCCCTACCTTCGATCAATTCCGAGTAAGGCTAGGTGTTCCTCTCCTTACTTCCATGAAATATATTGATTTTATTATTCATAAGTGCTTGAATTTTCTTCATAATAGAGAAATTATCATGATCAATCATAGTCTCTATAAGCCTTTATTGATTCATGGAAACTTTGACCTAGATTTCTTTTGGCCTCAAGCACCTCAACCATTTCAGCCTTGCCAAGATATTTTCTTCCTACCCTATCAAAAGTTCAAAAATAAAATGTTTTTCAAATTGAGAAACCCTAATAATGTCTCATATCCTTGTACCATACTTTGACTCCTTCCCACACCTTTTATTTCTCCTTTTATGCTTTAAGTAAAAATATCCAACATATTCTATCTCTCAAATTAGTAAGGTTCCTTCTATTTCTCCTACTAAGGAAGGAAAGGAGCCCATGTTGATTGATACTAAACCATCCCAATTTTCAAGAAAAGCCCCCAAAAATTATTGTGATCATGACTTCTGCCACAAACGTGCTAAAGACTGTGAAATTTCTTCGCAAACAATTTCATCCCTTAAGACACCTCATGATGCTTTGATTACATTTCACCAACATATGCACAGCCCAAGGGAGGAAGAAAATCTTAAGAAAATTAAATTTTCTTAAGATTTAGGGTGGCTCTACTTCTAGATGACCTACTAATAGTGTTGTCCCTTCCTCTCCTATTGGCTCTGGATGACCAAGATCTGGTGGAGATTCTAGGTGGTCCAACTCTTCTAAGTGGCTCCCTTATCTTTTCCTAGCTATCTCTCTAGCCAAAAAGGAGAATGAACAAGAAGATAATACAGAGGAAGGTTGGTCCCTATTGGGCCCTAATATTGATCCTATTGATGTATGGGGGAAGAAGGATGATTGTGACCCACCACCTTCTGCGGGCACTGCTTTAGCCCCTTAGTTGCTTTTTTATTTTCTTATTATTTTGGCTTGTGCCCATGTTTCTATTTTTAGCTAGATTTATGAGATTTTCCCATGTGACATTTGAGTGATTTTATACCCTCCTCTTTTTTTATGAATATTATATTTTTACTTAATTAAATATTAATGGAAGGACCTATTCATAAAAAAATGTCTAAACATGGTATTTGTTCTTTCGTATTAAAGATCCTATTGTGATTGATTTAGATGATAAGAATACTCTTTATGATGCTAAAAATGTTAATAATGCAAATGATATTGATCCTAATGATTCTGATGACATGTATGTGTTACAAGCTAGGGTTGTTGTTGCACCAAAAGATCGACATGTTAATGCCTGATACAACCACTAGACTTATAGAAGACACATGAGACGGTTAAGCCATGTTGCGAACCCCGCGAGGGACGTTGGACCACTACCAACAATCCCCCTCCCAACATCACTCATCGTGGCCTATGTGGATTTGAACTTGTGACCAAGCTTTGATACCACTTGTTACAAGCTAGGGTTTCCGTTGCACCAAAAGATTAACCTGTTAATGCCTGATACAACCACTAGACTTATAGAAGACACAAGAGGCAGTCAAGCCATGTGGTGAACCCCATGAGGGATGCTGGCCCACTACCAATAGTATGAGGATATGGAAAATAATTATGAATTATCTTCAACATTTTGCAAAGCATTAAATCTCGCTCATTATGAAAAGGAAAGTGACACATCATTGGAGCATGGTCCTTGTTTGGAAAATATAATAGCTACATCTACTATGCTTGATAGTTCTCCACTTTCACGTTGTACATTTTACCTAAGTAATATTTAAAAATATGGGCTGGAAGATGATATTCTTTAATAGATCATCTTCTGCGGTGGATTCTTTTGTGTGTTTTATTGTTCATAATGTGCTTCCCCCATGATGTGATCTTTTCTATTTATTATTGTTCTATGACTCTCTTTTGATGACCCTTGTTGCTCTATTTGTGCAAGGTGATAAAGGGACCAAACCTTTTATGATATTACTCTATCTATATCTCAATTCTTCTATATGTGGTTGTACCATCCTTAAAAAATAGCATCCATAATTGCATGCTTTATTAAGACCTATTAGACCCCATTTTGGTGATTTTGAGGTCTGAATGCTCATTATGCTTGATCCTATAACCTATCCTTTCTCCCCCAGCTTATTTTCACCTGTCTTGACATCCCTTCCAAATTTTGGCCCATTCTCCAAGGTATAGAATGCCAATGACGTTCTATCCCTATGGATCTAGGACCAAATTTGGCCCAGGGCCAAATATCAAGGTATTAGTGGGAGATTTGATTGTGTCATCAAGCTAGATTAATTTTGAATCCAAAAATGAGTCAGAGTAAGTATTAGAGCACATTATCTCTCCTCATTTTATAGATCATAACCATACTCAATTATATTCAATCAAGTTATCAATATTTTCAAGCAATCAAGAGCAATTGAGAAATTGGATTCAAGATTTGAAGGAAAGCATCCAAGATCAAGATCTCCAAGTCTCCAATAATTCAAGATCATTAAAAAAAAAGGAAATATTCTCAAATTGAAGCAAGTCTCTCTCCCTTAATGGCCAAGTAGAGGAATTCTTAATCATCCAAGAAGATTCTTCCTCCCATTCTCCTTCTCTCTCTTTCATCACAAGTGATTTTCAAGTATACCAAAATTCAAGATCTAGTAGTGGAATTCATATATCTATACATTTGTGATGGTATCCTTGATTCTACATCACATTCCAAGGTCAAATCTTTGGACTTCAAGAACATTCAAGCATCTTCATTGGTATAAGCAATTTCTACATCCCTCATTGAGGGTTTATGCAAGGTGAATCTAATATTTTCCTTTTACATACTTTCGTTTGTGCAATTTATTTTCATTTTAAAGGTTGAATCCTAAATAATGGTTTGAATTGGTCAAACCCATTTAGACAACCTTTTTTGCTCATTTTTTTGTGTGTAGAAACAAGTTATGGGGCTACTAGATGAGAATTAGAAAGATCGAACATAGTCAGAGAGACCTAGAAAAAATTAGCCAAAATTGCTAAGTACATAATGCCATTGGAATTTTTTCCCTAGGTACATAGAGAGTTTCACCCCTTACCCTACATTTTGAGCTTTGACTTTATCCACCGGTCAGATATGTGCTATGGTTTCCATTTCTGTACTTTTCTACTCACCATCAATCCGTATCAATCTTTTATTTATCATTTTTTGGTAGCTTGTCTAATTGATCACCTACATTACATCATTACATATTTTATAAAATTATCATTTTTCAACTTAGCGTTTGGGTTTCCTCTCAAAATTGGTGGGGCATCTTCCTTCCAAAATGTGTAATATATGAAAACATGAAGTGATTTATCCATCTATACATATATTTTCTTCCCCTTTTCTTTATGTAAACTTTTGGTGAACCCGAATGTTCTTACATAGTTCTTTTGGTAGTTAGACCCTCTTTTCATATCTAGATCTACTTTGTATTCTTTACATTTGATAGTTATATGTGCTTTTCATAAGAAAATGCTATTTTATTTAGTTGATTTTCACATCTCTTTCAATTCTTGTAATATCATTAGATCTACCTTTCTTTCATTGTCATGTGCATGAGTTTTATTACCTTGAGCCCTACTTATAGCATTATGATTAGGAGAAGTCATAGACTTATGGGTTCTTCTGATCTTGAGTCCTTTATTTCTCCTAGTAATATTGATGAGACCAACATGCCTACCAATGACATTAATCATATTATTGAGAAAAAACCTTATCATTCTTCCCATGATGAAGATGAGGCCTTCAAAGTCCCTCCTATGCAAGTTCAAAAATATTCCCATGACTTTGAAAAATTTGAGCAATGGTTATGATAATAAAAAATTGATCTTGAGGTCATATATGTTGTAGAAGGTTTGAGGAATATAATTCATAATGATGAACATGGTGTTAATATCTTGCATAGTGTCTCCCATATCATTGATAAAAATGTTAATCCTATTAGATATTATTCTCAAGACCTAGGTTTCATTTTACCTACTACTAATGTTGAGACCTCCCATGCCTATTTCTACCTCCATTCCTAGTGTGTCCACATATGCTCCACCCATTATCACTACTTCTATTCAAAATCTCAATCATACACATGTTATAATTCCTAATCCCATTGTTCCCACTATTCCTTCAAGTGTTCCATGTGTTTCTTTACCTTCATCAATGTCCACTTACAATAGTCCAAATATTTCACACATATCCCCTACTACTCTTTCTACCAATTCTAGTATTAGTAGCTTGGATCAAACTATGTCTTCCTTGCAACAATAAATTGTGTCCATGACCCAATCCAAGATCAGTGTCCCTACTTGTGATATTTCTAGTCCTTTTTCCTTGGATACCATTTGTATTGTCACTCCTCAATAGATGGAGATTCTTTACTAGAAAATTATAATGGTAAAGGTGATCCTTTAACCCATGTCAAAACTTTTCAAACATTGTGTAGTGGTTTCTATCATGATCATAGGTTTATGGCTAAATTTTTTACTATAACCTTTCAAGATAAAACCTTGCAATGATATTGTTCTTTTCAAAGATTTCTTATCCCATGCCTGATATTGATGTGTAACATATTTTCATTTCTAATTTATAAAAAGACATTATAGATAAGTTTTTTCTTTCTAAATTTTCTTCTTTTACTCAATTATGTGTAGTGCTTCATAATTATCAACTTTAAGTGAGTCAGTTTGAGAGCTCCACTCAAATGGCTCCATTTGATAAGACTGCTGTCACATCATATAAAAATTTTCAAAAATCTAAGAACTTAATCAAAGCTAGTAATTCATCCAACAATATTGATGAACAAGTGGCAGTATTATCCAAAGTTGTGGCTCCTTTGTCATTTATTTTTAGACCTTGTAATTTTACTCAACTTCTTTAATCTTTGCACAATGTGATGTTGAATTTGATTAATGCTAAAGTGTTAACTCTTCCTCTTGTTAAACCAATTTACACATCACAACCTTTTCCCAAATCCGTTGATCATAAAGCTTTTTGTCTATACCATCGTCAGCCTGGTCATGATACTGAAAAGTGTTTCCATTTGAAATCCATTATTCAAGACGTCATTGATTGTAATACTATATTTGTTAATGGTGTTAGTGATTGAGGAAAAAATATATAGAACCTCCCAAAAAAAAATTCAAATCTATACCAATCCCTTTTCATCTCATTTGACCAATAATATTGAGTCTACCAAATCTTTTTCTTCTTCTTCCACCCATATTGTTGGCTATGATGATAAGTGTGTTAAAGACAATAATTTTGTCAACCTCATTGATCAGTCCTAAACTGAACCTAAACCAAAACTTGAACCTAATCTTTGAATTACCTTTGACCCTAGTGAGACAATTAAGGAACTTGATGGTCCTCTTTACATTGTGGCAAAGGTTAACTATCTCTATTATTGTGGTGTTCTTATTGACCCTACTTACATGGTGAATGTGATAACTGAAGAAGATATTTACAATAGATAATTACAAAATGATTTTTATAACTCTGATGTTATGATCCAAACTTGCAATGATTTCACCTTTCCTACCCATGGTTCCATTATATTTCCCATAGAAGTTGGTGGTAAAACTCTAGATGTTATTTTTGTGGTCATTACAACTTTTGATCAATTTCAAGTCCAACTTGGTCTTTTGTGTCTTACTTCCATGCGAGTTGTAGCCTCTCCTATTCATAAGTGTTTAAAATTTCCCCACAATGGAGAAATCATTACTATTAATCATAGTCTATATTAGCCTTTAGTACCTCACGAGTCTATTGACCTTGATTTCTTTGGGACTTCTTTTATTTAACCAAATCAATCTTGAAAAAAGACAATCTCTTTCAATCATATCAAAAATACAAAATCCAAAATATTTGTGAGCTTAGCAATCTTAAGGATGTTCCATCTCCTTGTATTGGACCTAGAATTCTCCCTAAACTACCTATTCCTCCTATATATGATTATGTTCTACCTCCTATATCTTATAAACATTGATCCATAGTATCTCTCAACCTAGCGAGATTTTGTCCATTCTTCCTCCTAAATAAAAAAAAGCCTGATGTTGATTGATCCTGAACCAAACCCATTTTATAGAAAAACCAATTGTAAACACTATTCTCATGATCACTGTCATAAATGTCATGCTAAAGATCACTGTAATGGGACTAAGATTTGTTTATATGCAAATCTCTGCATGTGTAAGGCAAAGAAAAGCCTTCGGTCCTATGTTGAACTGGTTGTGTGGTTGTTAATTATGTTTGGTTGGTCGGGGTGGGATGTGTTTGCTCAGATCTGATCGATGATGTCAGATGATGTTAGTCGATCTTGTTGATAATGTTGGCTTCTAAATTTATGATGTCATAGTCAGTTTGCGTGCCTAAAAATGCTTAAGGGGTCATAGGAACCCTGACAAAATTTTTGCAGAAGGAAAAATAATCTGTAAAATAAACAAAATAATTTTTTTATTTTTTTTGAAAAATCATACCTCAAAGGTGTAGATTAGGTCGTACAGCTCGATTTGCAAAAAAAATTGCCTCAATTTTGAATTTCATTGAATATGGGTGATTTTATAGTAGATTTTAACTTAAACAGTCTCTCAAATGTAATGGTGAGGTCAGATCTGACCCAAGACACTTCAACAACATGTTGGTCTTCAAATATGAGATATGGACCTTCAATGCTTACACCAAGATTTGTCCAAATAGGATAATCAAAATGCTCCAATGAATCTGATACCATGTAAGAATTTACAAATAGCAAATATTAAACCAAGGATCTAGAGGTTAAAGAATATCACAAATACAAGAGAGATGATATGAACAAGAATAGACTTGTATTAATGATGCAATGATTGATGATTGATTGATCTAATGAATTGATTATTAAAAGTACACAATAGGCCTCCCTATATAGGAAAGATAATAAGAGAGAATGATAAGGATTTGATAAGCTATCACCTATGCAAGGTGTAATCACATGTCCACCAAATGTGGATCATCCTCCATTATGCAATAAAGTATGTGCAATAGGATGAGGATGATAATGTGATATGTGCACTAAAGGTGGATCTCACACCTAAAGTGGAATTTCTCCTACACCATGTGCTTAATTGAGGTGCAAACTCCTAGGTGTCTCAATGATAAACTACGATGCAATGCATTATCCTAAGTAAGATTAAGTAAAGTGTAATTAGGAATATTTAATTACACTAACACTTTTAATTGAAAGATTTGATAGGTTTGGCATATTGATTCACTAAAAGAAGTGAAGAGCATAGGCCTACTACCAAATCCAAGCAAATGTGAAGAAATCCAAGCAACTCAAATTTTTACTCCTTTAAAATGATTAAAATTGATAAATCTCAAGGAACAAAAATCCAATTAAGAGAAATTTTTTTGGATTTGTAAGCCTGAAATATTTTCAAGTACCTCTCATATGATTCTCCTTCTTTCTTTGAATCCTCTAAAAAATTGTTGAGATGAACTATCTTTTCCTTTTTCAAACTTCTATTTATTTGTTTGTCCTCTCTGTTAACCCTGGCCTCTAGTATTCAAATTTTATTATACTCTGTCATTTGCAAAACAGAGAGAATTAATCATTTTCTAACAGAAATTAAATTTTCATAAAACTAGTAGTACAAGCTATAGAAAGCATTGTAAGCGCTATTCTGACTAGTGTACGTGCTACATAATGTATTATACGTGCTATTTAACTGGTTATAAGCATTACTGAATCATATAAATACTAACAAATAATTCCTAAAAAGTGGCATTTAAAACATGAAAAGTATTGTAAATGTCAATACAAAGCGTGTACATGCTACATGGTCAAGGTATACATGCTGAAAGAAAGTTAGACAAAAGATAGAAGGATTTTCTACATGCTGACACCCTACGTAAAGATGTCAAACTTTATCATGTACATGTCATTTGGCTGTGTAAATGCATCAAACTTTGCTTGATATGTGCTATTTTAGGGCTTGTACGTGCTATTTCACCCGTCAGATAGGGATTTAAAAGAAGAATTCATGCAAATTAGTCAAATAAACATAATTTAGCTTGTAGAGGCAAGATGCCCGATGGTGGGTGCCATTTTGTGTATAAGAAATAACTTCATAGGATTAGTTCATCAAAATATCAATTCAATTATGGAAAATATAACAATTTCAAAATAATTAAATGCAAATAATGACAATAAGCATCCTATGGCTCTCTAATTAAATATGCTAATGAAAGGCTCTTAGCAAGCTTCCATTAGACACAACTCTAAAATGATAATTAATGCTAAAATATGAGATACATGGCTATCTCTTCTCAAAACATGCTAAAATTATGCTTGCAAATCAAATTGACTATAATAAGGATGCAATTATAAAATGATAATGGGATCCTTTTCTCTTGATTTTTTCCTTCTATTTGTAGAATTATCCAATCTTAGGGGGTGGAGTAAGTTTAATCATGATCAAGCTTGGGTTAAGTTTATGGTTTCAAATGTTGAGGCAATTTAAATATTTTGTCCTCAAAGCTTGGGACAATGAGATAAAATGAGCGGTCAAGATGCATTCTCCAATTGAATGATTGGGAGTCAATTTGGTTTTGATCCATGTGATCTCAATTCTTAATTCCCATTGGGTGATTTAATTCCTTCATATGTGGTAGGTGAGGAATTTTAGGAATTAATTAATTGATTTATTTAATTTCTTTATCCATGTGTACCCCTTGAATGGGTTGGATTTGATTTAGTTCAACTATACAATTAATTTGATTAATTACATAATTAAATGATTAATTTGATCCTTTTTGGCTTTGATTTCAATTAATTTCTTATTTTAGTTCCATTGCTCACTTGGATTAGTCTGACCATTTTTAGGTGTCTAAGGTAAGTACAAAGTAAGGGACAACTATGTAGTAAGGGAAAATAGTACCCTTACCTTTTCCTATTAATTCTTTCTCTTGGATACAACCAATCTACCACATCACTTCAACAAATCCAAATCTAAGTGGAACATTGTAAGGTAAAACATGTGGCACCCTTGGAAAACCATAAACTCCCAAAATAGTGCTCACTGAACAAGGAATGACATCTCCCCAATTATGTACAATTTTTAGGTCAGTGGATCTCTCCATTGGTCTCAAGAAATCATGCATCTGCACTTGAATCCTTGGTAGATTTATTGTTAACCTATCCATCATCCTTGATGCAAAACAATTATCAAATCTAACATAGTTGGCCTCTTCCCTATCCCAAGGCATATTCATACTCCAAAATTGCTCTGGCATCTCACTCCCATCAAGTGTTCTTCTTAAATTCAAGGACTCAAAAAAGGTCTGGATTTCTATATAAGAACATGTGCATCAATAGAGAATAATAGAAAAAAAGGACCTACCCTCAGTTTTCTTCACTTCCTTCAACCCCTCATGTATTTTCTCTTTGAGGTATGGGTCATAATCATAAATCACGGTGAAGTTTGGGTGTTGAATTTTAATTTCCATATCCATTTATTTTGTAGGCATGACCGTGCTTGGATGTAGCCCTAAAACTTGACATAACGAGTAAAATGTGGCCCTTAGATGAGGAGAAAAAACATCAATTAGGAAAGGTTCAACTGAGCTTGGGCCAATGTAATATTGTGTCTTTCCTGCTTTAGATAGATGGACATGAAGAAGATTTCCTCTAAAAAAATCCTTCATCCTTTTGTAATCTTCTTTCAGCTCATTCAAATCAAGTTGCCCATTTAAGTTCTTCAACTTCTTAACTTCTCATTTATTCTTCTCCTTAACTCATTCATCTTATATCATTACTAAATGATATGGTAGCATAATATAAATCATAAATCAATTGCTTGACATCAATGAAAAGACTATAATTGATCTAACCTTTCTACTATCATCATGTATACCCCCAATCTTGGTTAGTCTTTGTCATTAGCTCCATTAGATAATCAGTCTTCAACATTATTATCAGTTATGGTAACTATTAGAATAACTGAGAGGGGGGTGAATCAGTTATCCACTGTCCCAACTACAAAATGTATATCCAAAAATAATTTAAACAAATTTATGCAGCTCGGTAATATATAATAGTAAATTGTTTGTGCTTTTACTGATTATCAGTCAATAACATAAAGAAACCACCGATCAAATCCAATATGCAATATGCAAAGTATGACAATCAAACAATCATCACAATCAACACATGACATAAGAGATTTAACGTGGAAACCTTGTTAAGGGAAAAACCACCTAGGACCGACAACCCAAAAATTGTTCACTCTTCTAAAGTGAGGTTGGTGAAGACCCAACCATATTAAAGGTTACAAAACACACTATAAGGTGTGACCTTGTTAGAGGATTTAACACTAACCATTATCGTCCAACCAGCATTCACTATGGGGTTGATAGGATAACAAATGTGCATTCTATGAATAACATTACAAGACTTTCAAGTCTACTCGGTTAAGAGATTTATCTGATTACAATGGTTAAAGTGTAACAACAGATGATTTGATTACAATACAACTTGATTTGCAAATGTACAGATATATATTATGCTCATTCAAATCTTTGATCAATCTATCAATTCTATTTCAACAATATTCAGTAACTTACTATCTCTTGGTTATAGATTTCTGACACTCGGTAATCTCTGCAGTTCAGTTCTCCTTAACCATTTTGATCAGGCATGCATGAAGCTTGTTCACATGATATCTCTACAATCTCCTTCCTCCGGCATGAGTTTCATAATGAAACCCTAGTCTCTTAAATAGACAAGTAAACTATTTTCTTTTCAGCCATCAGATTTTGCCGCTTAACCTCCTTCGTTGGTTTTGCCACTTAAACCTTCCTCGGCTGATGTCAGTAACACATTTCAAATATGTCCTTTAGATCTTCCTTGAATTTTTCTAGCCATTGATCTCGTAACAAACTTTATCTTTTCACTCCGATCACGAGGTACTTTCCAGCTCATCAACTTCTGTTAGCTAAAAAAATCATTTAGTTCTTTTGTTCATTCTCGGTTGACAAAGAAATGCATCGGTGAACACAAGCTTAGTTTGTACTATTCTCGGTATACACTACACTGCTCGGTGTATACTGAAATGCTTCATTAACCGACAACACTGCTTTGTAACATTTTGCTCCCAACTTCATAAAAGATTAATGCAACATAATCAAGTCAACAATATGAAGTCATAGACTCATCAATAAGTTACCAAGAGTGTTCCTTATCCTCATCTATCATATCCATCTTTCTCCATGTCGATATCTTGGTTCTTCATCTTTCTCTTCTCCTTCTATAGATGTGTTAGATGTTTGCAACTCCATGATAAGTACTGTCAAAACTAGTTGACATCAATGACAACATAAAAATGATTTAATCATCTTACATATCTAATAAGTGTTCGGTGATCTCTAATCACTGATCTTCAATTAAGTTATCAATCAGTTGTAGTTCATCAATCTCTCCCTTTGGCATTGATGGAAACTCAAGTAATATGAAATATACCATACACATACCAAACATGTATTCTACAACTCTGTAAACAAATGTTGTAGCTCGGTAAGCTCCCCCTTAGCTTAATATGTTTAATCACTACATTACTTAACAACATTGCAATGTGCAGACTATCTTCTACAGATATGATCTTTAGCAGCTCTCAGGTTCCTTTTGTTTATCTCTCCTTGTATCTTTTAGAGATTGTCTCTCCCTTAGATAGATGTTCCAGTATTATCTTCGATTATCATATTATTTATCTCTCCCTTTGACAATAATGCCAAAGAAATAAATAAACCATACATCTTTGTAGTAGCCATGTAACTCTCTGTTGTCTGGTGCATTCTCTGTATCTTTGTATACTGTTATGCAAATTTGTTCTAGTTCTTCATAACTTTCACAACCTTAGACAAAAATCCAAAGTGTGAACTATGCTACATCAACATGAATGATCTTCTGATAAGATTAGGCTGATGCAGCCTCCATATCACATTAGTGATCGGTAGACAGGGGACAGACCCCAAGTCTAGTCCTCAAGTATTCAAATTTATCTTTCGATAGAGGCTTTGTAAATATGTCTGCAAGTTGCTCTTTAGATGTAACAAATTCAAGCTTCACTTGCTTCTCCTACACTTGTTCTCTTAAGTAGTGATACTTGATAGATATGTGCTTTGTTTTAGAGTGCATCACTGGATTCTTTGAAATGTTTATAGCACTAGTTTTATCACAGTATATAATCATCGGCTTAGTGATTATCTCATTCATTCCTTCTAACACTTGCTTAATATATGCAATATTTGAATGGTTTATAGTAGCAGCAACATACTCTGCTTTGGCTGTAGACTGGGAAATACAAGACTGCTTCTTACTTGTCTAGGTAACAAGTCTTTCACCGAAGAAAAATGCTCCTCTAGTTGTGCTTTTTCTGTCATCCACATTTCTAGCCCAATCAGCATCAATGTATACTTTAAGTTCAAACTTGCCTTCTGTAGGATACCATAATCCATAATCCTCTATTTCCTTCAGGTATCTTAAGATTCTCTTTGTAACAATCATGTGTGACTCCCTAGGATTTGTAGAAAATCTTGCAATAATTCCCACAACATGTGCTATATTTGGTCTACTATGTACTACATACATTAACTTACCAATCATTGATCGGTATAGTGTCTGGTTTACCTCTATAGTTTCATCTTCTTTAGTCAATGTGCAACCTGTGACCATTGGTTTTCTAATTGGTTTAGCTTCTTCCATGCCAAATGTTTTTAGTACTTCCTTTATATACTTGGATTGTGTGATGAATATCCCATCACTCTGCTGAATCACTTCTAAGACTAGAAAGAACTTAATCTCTACAAACATAGACATTTCAAACTCTTTTCTCATCTCATCAGCAAAGGATTTACATATGTGATCTTGACATCCAAAGATAATATCATCCACAAATATTTTAGCAATTAGAATAGTATCATCAATATCTCCTTTCATGTACAAATTGTTGTTCTCACTAGTTCTAACAAAACCAATACTTAACAAATAAGTATGCAACCTTTCATACCAGGCTCTTGGTGCTTGCTTCAAACCATACAAAGCTTTATGTAATCTACATACCATGTCTTTCTTTTCTGGATCAAGGAACCCTTCTGGTTGTTCTATGTAGACTTCTTCTTCAAGTATCCCATTCAGAAATGCAGACTTAACGTCCATTTGATAAAATTTAAATTTATTATGTGCTACATAAGCCAGTAACATTCAAACTCCTTCTAGTCTAGCAATAGGTGCAAAGGTCTCACCATAATCAATTCCTTCCTCCTGTGCATACCCCTTGCAAACTAGTCTAGCTTTATTCCTTGTAACCTCTCCATTTTCATTAGCTTGTTTCTGAAGATCCACTTAGTATCGATAACATTCTTATCCTTAGGTCTAGGTACTAAGGTCCATGTCTTGTTTTTCTCTATTTTTTCAATCTCTTCATTCATTTCATTCATCCATTCTTCATTCTCCAATGCAACTTTAACATTTTTCAGTTCATATTCACAAACTAAGCATGTACCTTGTCTTGACTTACTTCTTGTTTGTATGCCATCTTTCTTGTCGCTAATAATTTGATTCTTAGGATGATGTTTTCTGACAAAACTCACTAGTATCTGATCTCTTCTTTCTTGTTCATCTTGTTCAGGTTCATTTGCCTACTCAGTAGGTCCTTCCTGCTCGTCGATTTCTCTTTCCTGTTCCTTGGTGTTGTTTTCCTGCTAACCAGTTGTCACTGTCTGCGGCTTTGGTAGATACTCTGGATGCTCAATGTATGTGAATCTATCATAGTCTTCTAGTTCCTTTGTGCTTTCTTTTGCATTCTTTTCATCAAAATCATCAACCCTGACATTAGCACTTTCTATCATTTTATTAGTAACTTTATTTAGACACTTATATGCTTTTCTTTTAGTGGAATAACCAAGAAATATCCCTTCATCACCTTTTGAGTCAAACTTTCTATTTCTTTCATCTTTCAGAATAAAGCATTTACTTCCAAATTTTTTGAAATAACTTACAGTGGGTTTGTGTCCAAATCATAACTCATAGGGTGTTTTGTTAGTGTCCTTCTTCAACTGTACTCAGTTCAGAACATAAACAACTGTGCTAACTGCCTCTCTCCAGTATGTCTGTGCAACATTTTTCTCTATCATTAGTGTTCTTGCACAGTCAACTATTGACCTATTCCTCCTTTCAGCAATTCCATTTTGCTGAGGTGTCCTCGGTGCAGAGACCCATCTTTTAATACCATGCTCATTACAAAAGTTAGTAAATTCACCTGAAATAAATTCACCAGCTCGGTCAGATGTTAAGCATTTCAATTCTTTACCAGTCTCTTTCTCTACTTTTTCTTTATACCACTTGAACATCTTAAATGCCTCTGATTTTTCTTTCAAGAACATGACAGTCATCAATCTAGTATAATCATCAACAAAAAAAAAGAAATATCTATCACCATAATAACGCTGAGTTCTCATAGGACCACACAGGTCAGTGTGAACTAACTCAAGTATTTTCTTTGTTGAATAATCTTTTCTTTTGAAACTAGATTTTGTCATTTTACCTTTCTAACACTCATGACACATAACATGATTAGGCTTAGATAAGTTAGGCATATCTCTAACCTTTTTCCTTTTACTGATCTTAATCATGTTATCAAAGTTCACATGACATAAAATTTTATGCCATAACCAAGCATCTTCATTTTTCATCATTAAACAAGAAGACTCATCATTGTTAAGATAAAACAAGTTACCTTTCAATTGTGCTCCTATTCCAACAAGTCGTCCTCCATCATCAAATATTTTTACTTTCTTGCTCTCAAAAGAAACTTGGTGACCTGGATTGTTCAATTGTGCCACACTTAGCAAGTTATAGTTTATTCCATCTATCCAATAAGCATTATCACATTTTATTCTATCATTTATCATCGGGGATCCTTTTCCTCTTACCATATAGGGTGCATCATTACCCATTTTTACAGACCCTCCATTGTATTGGTCAAGATTATCAATTTTTTCTTCATCACCAGTCATGTGATGTGTACAACCACTATCTATGATCCATGTATCATTTTTATTAACTTTAGAAATCAGTGCTATTTCTACATACCTCTCTTCTTCCTTTGAGTCATCTTTCATAGCAACAAATACAACTTCTACATCATGATCTGAATCAGTGTCAGTATCATCCTCTTCTGTAATGTAACATACCTTTTTACCTTTATCACTATTATCTCAGTTGTCTCTATTGTAGTGTCGATAACTTCTATTGTTTCTTCTCCCATAGCTTCCTTCACTAGATCGGTCTTTGTTTCTGTCATCTTCCTTCTTGTTTGGACATCTAGAAGCAATATGACCAACTTATTTACAGTTAAAGCATGCTAAAGGTAATTTTTCATTATATCTACCTTTACCTTTAGGTAATCTTCTGGCCATAAGAGCTTCAAGTTCATCAAGCTCATTATCAGTATTGTTATCATTCTCATCATGTCTACTACTAGACTTACCAATCTTCAGAGAAGTCATGAAAGTAGATTCAACAGTCGGTACAATACTATTATCATAATTATTAAGCTCAAATGTAGTCAATTTACTTATCAGATTATCAAGAGTGAGAGTACTACCAGGTGCAGACCTCATTTCATGGATTACAGATATTCTGATTGCATAAACCAATAATAAGGTTATAAGAATTTTGCTTACCACATTGTCTTCATCAATAACACCATTAGATCCTCTAATTGCATTAACAACTTCCTCTATTCTATTTGTATACTGCACTATGTTTTCACCTTCTTTCATTTTCATGTCATCGAATCTTCCTCTTAAACTTTTAGCTCTGGCTCTCTTGACATTTGTATCACCACTATAAACTTGAGCAAGTTTATCCCACATATCTTTAGTAGTAGTGCAATCTTTAATATCTTTAAACTTGACATCTGTTAGAGCAACAACAATCTCCATCATAGTAATGCTATGCTCATGTCTATCTCTTAGTTGATCTAGAGTCAAAGGTCCAGTGGGTGGTGCAATGTAGCCATTATCCATCAAAGTGAGGGCAGAATTCCCAATTCCAGATATATGCAGCTTCATTCGACTTTTCCATGTTGTGAAGTTATCCTTGTTTAGCTTTGGCACTTCCCTCTTATACATTTTGTGATCTTTGTGCTGAAGTCCTTAAAACTCTATTCTAAGCAACCAACACTCTGATACCAATTGTTAGAATAACTGAGAGGGGGGTGAATTAGTTATCCACTATCCCAAATACAAAATGTAAATCCAAAAATAATTTAAACAAATTTCTATAGCTCGGTAACATATAATAGTAAACTGTCTGTGCTTTTACCAATTATCAGTCAATAACATAAAGTAACTACCAATCAAATCCAATATGCAATATGCAAAGTATGACAATCAAACAATCATCACAATCAACACATGACACAAGAGATTTAACATGGAAATCCTATTAAGGGAAAAACCACCTGGGACCGGCAACCCAAAAATTGTTCACTCTTCTGAAGTGAGGTCGGTGAACACCCAACCCTGTTAAAGGTTAAAAAACACACTCTAAGGTGTGATCTTGTTAGAGGATTTAACACTAACCATTATCGTCCAACCAACATTCACTATGGGGTTGACAGGATAACAAATGTGCATTCTATGAATGACATTACAAGACTTTCAAGTCTACTCGGTTAAGAGATTTATTTGATTACAATGGTTAAACTATAATAGCAGTTGATATGATTACAATACAACTTGATTTGTAGATGTACATATCTATATTATGCTCATTCAAATCTCTGATCAATATATCAATTCCGTTTCAACAATATTCAGTAACTTACTATCTCTCGGTTATAGCTTTCTAACACTCGATAATCTCTATAGTTCGGTTCTCCTTAACCAGTTTGATCAGGCATGCATGAAGCTTGTTCACGTGATATCTCTACAGTCTCCTTCCTCTGGCATGAGTTTCATAATGAAACCCTAGTCTCTTAAATAGACAAGTAAACCATTTTCTTTTCATCCAGTAGATTTTTCTACTTAACCTCCTTCGTTGGTTTTGCCACTTAAACCTTCCTCGGCTGATGTGTTAGTAACATGTTTCAAATCTATCCTTTAGATCTTCCTTGAATTTTGCTAGCTGTTGATCTTGTAACAAACTTTATCTTTTCACTCCAATCACGAGGTACTTTCTAGCTCATCAACTTCTATTGGCTAAACAAATCATTTAGTTCTTTTGTTCATTCTTGGTTGACAAAGAAATGTGTCGGTGAACACAAGCTCGGTTTATACTATGCTCGGTATACACTACACTGCTTGGTGTATACTGAAATGCTTCATTGACCGACAATACTGCTTTGTAACATTTTTCTCCCAACTTCATAAAAGATTAATGCAACATAATCAAGTCAACAATATGAAGTCATAGACTCATTAATAAGTTACCAAGAGTGTTCCTTATCCTCATTTGTCATATCCATCTTTCTCCATGTAGATATCTTGGTTCTTCATCTTTCTCTTCTCCTTCTACAGATGTGTTATATGTTTGCAACTCCATGATAAGTACTATCAAAACTAGTTGACATCAATGACAACATAAAACTGATTTAATCATCTTACATATCTAATAAGTGTTCGGTGATCTCTAATCACTGATCTTCAATTAGGTTCTCAATCAGTTGTAGTTCATCAAAATCTCCCTCTTTGGCATTGATGGAAACACTAAAAAATTTAGTGTTCAATTGATGATGGTACACTTCATTGTCATTCATATTTTGTACTCCCTCTGAGTAGTAACTTCTTCTTTTCTGATCTTCCATCTTTAGTCTTTATCTTTCTATCAATAACACTTTCCATTCTAATTATATCAACAACATTCTATTATTGATCTTCCTCATTATATACTATTCTCCCTCTTTTAGTAAACATCTCATTCTTTTGTTCTTCTGATTACTCTCCCTCTTTGACATACCAATTCATCTCACTTCTTCTAATTTTCACATTATTCTCCCTTATTGTATTCATATGTTCATTAGTAATCTTCTACCTACATCAATTGACATATTCTCCCTCTTTGACAACAATGCCAAATAAACAAAAACTTCTCAAATTATACCTCAAGTATAGATTTTCCATTACAGTCTCAAACTTCCTTTTTCACAACTTCAAGCTTCACCTAAAGAGTGAACACTGGCATCAACTCACAAGATAGATATTCTATTGATTCCTTGAATTGATCTAGCATGCATCTTTCATTAATGTATATTGGATAGGGGAAGAACCCCTAACTTACCTCAGAGATACTCAAAAGCATCCTTTGGTAAGGGTTTTTAAATATATTAGCTATTTTCTCTTTAGAATTCACATACTCAAATGTCACATGCTTATCTTGTACTTGCTCTCTCAAGTAGTGATACTTAATAGATATATGCTTTGTTTTGAATGCATCATAGGGTTCTTTGATATATTAATAGCATTGGTATTATCACAATAAATTGGAATAGGATCGGTAATATATTCATGCATACCTTCTAGTAATTGTTTAATCCATACAATGTTAGAAAAATTCAGAGTTGCTGCCACATACTTAGCTTCAGTAGTAGATTGTGAAATATATCTGTATTTCTTGCTTAACCATGTCACTAGCCTTTCTCCTAAAAATAAATCTTTGTCACTAGTGATTTTCCTAACATCAATGTTTCCTACCCAATCAACATCAGTATATACCTTAAGATTAAAATTTCCTCTTCTTGTGTATAATAGACCGAAATCTTCAGTCCCTTTCAAATATCTAAATATCCTCTTAACTGCGGACAAATGTGTTTCATTTGGGTTTGTTGAAAACCTTACAACAACACCAACTGAATGTGCAATTTTAGGTCTACTGTGTACAACATACTGTAACTTACCAATCATGGATCAGTAAAGTGTTTCATTTACTTCCTTAGTATCATCTTCTTTTGATAATTTACAACCAATAACCATCAGTGTTCTAGTCGGTTAAGAGTCTTCCATATTGAATGTTTTCAGGATCTCCTTGATATACTTAGATTGAGTGATGTAGATCCCATCCTTAACTTGTTGAATTTGAAGTCCAATAAAGAATTTAATCTCTCCTATCATAGATATCTCAAATTCCTTTCTCATTTCCTTAGCAAATGACTTTGACATTATTTCTTCTTTCATTGCATTCATCCAATCTTCATTCTCTAGTGCATCCTTTACTAATCTAGGCTCAAATTCAGAAATCAAATATGTGTTATCTCTTAACTTACTTCTTTTCATTACTCTTGCATTCTTGTCTCCAATAATTCTTCTCGATGAGTGGTGTCTTCTCACATACTTTTCTAACATGGGTTCAGTAGAATGTTCATCATTATTCTCATCTCTTGATGGAGGCTTATCTTGTTCATCAGTTCCAATTCCAAAATACCATTTGTAGAATAAGAATTTATTAGAAAACTTGAATTGGTCATCTTACCAACTTGACATTCTTTACACAAAGCTTTATCAGGTTTGTTTAATCTCGGTAGTCCTCTAACTCTACTTTTCTTACTCACTTTGATCAAGTTATCAAAATTTACATGACACGGTCTCTTATTCCATAACCATACATCTTCAGTTTTAGAAAACAAGAAAATATTTGCATCAATATTAAGATAAAATAAATTATCTCTTGATTGTCCTGTAGTTCCAATTAGATCCCCATCAGCACCATAGATCTTAAATTTTTTGTTCTGAAATTCCAGTCGGTGGCCAGTATTGTTCATTTGTGCAACACTTAACAAATTATAGTTCATTCCTCTAACCCAATATGCATCATTACATTTCATCTTCTAATTTAAAACAATGGATCCCTTATCTTTCATAGGGCATGGAGCATCATTGCCAAATATGACAAATCCTCCATCATATTCTTCTAGGTTCTCAAACTTATCAATATCACCAGACATATGATGTGAACAACCACTATCAATAATCCAAGGGTTTGGTTTTACATACATAAGAAACAAGTGGTTTTTCATCTTCATACTTTTCTTCATCTGATTCTTCCTTTACTGCAACAAAGACAACTTCATATCCTTCCTCAACATCATCAGATTCATCATCAATTACACCTTCCTAAACTAGGTAGAAAGACTTCTTTCCTTTGTCCTTAAAATATTTGAATCTTCAGTGTAGGTTGTCTCTTTTATCATTCTTATCATTCTTGTCATTGTCGGGACATCTAGATGCAATATGTCCAATCTTATTACAATTGAAATATTTCAATGGTAATTTTCCTTTATACTTTCCTTTGCCTCTAGGTAGTCGGTTAGCCACCAGTGCTTCAAATTTCTCTTCGGTCAGGATACTGTCATACTCATTTCCATATGAATTTCTATGATTTTATCTTTCTCTTCTTGATGTTTCAATGCTCATAGATGACTTGAAGGTTGTCTCAATAGTTGATAGACTATTATCATAATTACTTAACTCAAATGCAGTCAACTTACTGATTAGGGCTTCAAGAGTAACAATATTGTTTGGTATAGATCTTAATCCCTGAATTACAAATACTCTAATAGCATATTGTTAGTACCCCTATGCACTCCATTTTAAAATTTTTTAAAATGTGACTTCCTCATATCAATCTTTGTTTGAACCTCTTTGAACTAGGTTCAAAATGGTTCAAAATGGTTCACTGAAAGTTCAATGATTTGAAGGTAATTTCAAAGTGCAGGTTCAGATTTAAAGTTCAAATATAATGGTTCAACAGTTCAGATTGGTTTTTTGGTGAAATGTTAACAACAAGCTTAAACAATATTGCATCGAGTTTGGTGAGATGATGTTGGATAAAAATGATGACATAGATCCGTATGAATTTTTTTGTGGGAGAGAATATCCAAATAATGAATTTCAACTCAAAGTGATGATCCATGTGTAAGATTTGATCTGGTTAATATTTATAATTTTCAATGCACCTTACAGTCACAGATTTTCTGATGATAGAAAATCAGTCTTAGTGCAGGGAGCATATTTTTTTTCCAATCATTGGATCATTCTCAGTTTTGAATATGTGTTGCGTAACCTAATTGTCCAGCTTTTCATCGGAGAGATTTCAAAACTAATATTTGGTTTGCGAGATAGAAGCAACTGAATACAACATCACCAAACTGCTAGAAAATGTTTTGTCCGCCCAACAAAAGATTATTTTCATTTTGGGTTGACACATTTATGTGTCACTTATCTGAATCTCATTTAAATGTGTTAAGAAATATCTTTATAAACTTCTAAAATAATAGTTTATAAAGATATCAAAATATAAGGGTAAGAATTTTATCGAGAGATGAGGAAAAAATATAGATTAACTATAAGCTTTTCAAGATTCAGTTTTATAATGGAATATCATCTCATTGAGCTATTTGATTGTAAAAAGATGTAAATGAAGGGGATTTGGCTACTCTTTTCTGAAAGAGTCTTTGTGCTCTGGGAGGGGGAGTTCTAAGTTTTGAATATTATAAAGAAAAGACTCTCTTTTTGGAAGCCTATGTGCTACAGAAGGAGGACTTTTTTTTTATATATATTTTCTGATAAGGGAAAGAGAGCATGTTTTTCTTTCTATGCATATGTAATGTACAACTCAACTTGGATATTGAAATAATGGAGAAATAGTTTATGAATCTTTGAATTCACTATTGTTCCTTCAGATTTCATTGAGCTTTGTCTCATTAAAATCTTTTTCAGCATCATATTTTACTTATTCAGCTGTGCATGTGCTTGATTTTGGAACTTTGTTTTCAGAATTAGGCTATGTTTGGAAAGAATACATGTTTCTTGATTTAATGAGTTACGATTTGTGAGTGTGAGAGAAGTGGGCTTTGTATCAACCACTCATATTCATTTTGTTTATATATTTAAAATCTTTGCACATCTACATCATGTTTATGGGTAGATGTTGATGCCTTTGATGTTTTCTAGTGAAAAGCATATCAATGATATAAAATTCATTACATATCAAACAGAGGGAGTTGTACCTTCATACCAAAATTTAGAGGCCATTTGCATATTTTAATTACAGATGACCCAACTGTTGGTTGTTGATTGTGTCTTCTTGTTTGGGCATTCAAGAGTCATTTGAAAGGTTTTTTTGTTGAAAGATAAATTTGTTCACCAAAAGATTTTTGGCAACTCCGCTGGGGAAAGGAATCACAGTCTCAGTGTTTTCTTTTCTCAAAAATTTGAAGGTACCTCCCTGAGGATGGAGTTTGGCGGCTCTATTGAAGATGAATACCATGAGGTATTTCAAAGATATCCATAAATCTTAAAAGATTGGGTTCCAGCAAGAAGTGAAGATATCTCAGATATTATTATCTTTATTCCACCATTTAGTAATAATCCAATCAAAGAAATTACAGCAGAGATGGCAAAACATGTGAGATGGTTGAAATCTTTTTACGGTGTCATCCTCATCAAGAAGAGAGCCCCTATGCAAGAACAAAATGAAGAAGAACAAGAATGCAAGGAAGAAAGATCTGATAGAATGAAATATGCACAAGAAATGGATCTTGAATGCAAAAGGAATGACACTCTAGAGGAAAAATAAAGAGAATCCTATATTTTTCAGCCCCTTACAAATCTCTCCCCTTCTTTGCCTTTGGAAGAATTGGTGCAACAAGGAATGGCCTAGCCTCAAGAAAATATACCATCAGCTGTCAAAAAGGAGAACTCTGCTATCAAAAATTTAGATTATGAAGAAGGGGCTGAACAGTATGATGATTCGGTGGATGAGAGGACAAGTAAAATGTTTGGTATGCTTGGTGATGCTCTCCTTTCTGCTAGAAATGAAGTAAGTCTTCTTGTGAGACCAGATTTCATGCTAGATGAAAAGTCTTTATTTGCTGAAATTTGTCATAATACTAAAGATCAAGTGAAAAAATATAATCTTGATAGCATCAATCACAAATATTATGCAATATTTTTTGAAGAAATTTCTAGGCATCTTCTTTTTCAACCAGATATTGAAAATCATTTGGGAAATGATATGCAAAAAGCCCAAGAAAAATCAGAAGTTTTTAATGAAGAATGGCTTTTCGGGCATGAGTGGTTATTCAACATGTCTCTGCATGCTCTTAGTTTGGTGCTCAGTGCTGAAGAAGTCATCAGAAGACATTGGTTTAGAGCTACTTTATTGAGGCACAATCAGTCATTGTGGAAAGGTTCCTACTTCTCTAAACCAGTTGATGGCTTTGTGTAAGTTTTTCTTGCTTCTAGTTCTAGTGGTAGGTGTTTTTCCTGCCTATGTATATACTTGTGATTATGTCTTTCCTTTGTAAGTTTTTGTTGTGCGTAGTTTAGTCCTCTTTATTTTGGCTTGTTGTTTGTCCTCATTTTTGGCTTGTTAGTTTGGCCTTGCTCCCCTCCACCTGCATTGCAAGTAGATCACTTTTCTCTATATTCTTGTGACTCCTTTGCCCAATGGTTTTAGGCACTCATCTTTTCAACCAGAGGATGATGGAGCTCTCTATTTTTGTATCAAAAATAGTCCCCCTATAGAGACAATGTTAGTACCCCTATGCACTCCAATTTTAAAACTTTTAAAATGTGACTTTCCTCATATCAATCTTTGTTTGAACCTCTTTGAACTGGGTTCAAAATGGTTCACTGAAAATTCAATGATTTGGAGGTAATTTCAAAGTGCAGGTTCATATTTAAAGTTCAAATATAATGGTTCAATAGTTCAGACTGGTTTTTTGGTGAAATATTAACAACTGGCTCAATCAATATTACATCATGTTTGGTGTGATGATGTTGGATAAAAATGATGAAAGATATTCGTATGAATTTTTTTGTGGCAGAGAATATCCAAATAATAAATTTCAACTCGAAGTGATGATCCATGTGTAAGATTTGATTTGGTTAATATTTATAATTTTCAATGCACCTTACAGTCACAGATTTTTTGATGACAGAAAATCAATCTTAGTATGGGGAGCATATCTTTTTTTCCATCCATTGGATCATTCTCAGTTTTAGATATGTGTTGTGTAACCTAATTATCCAGTTTCTCGCTGGAGAGATTTCAAAACTAATATTTGGTTTGCGAGATAGAAGCAACAAAATACAACATCACCAAACTGCCAGAAAATGTTTTGTTTGCCTAGCAAAAGATTATTTTCATTTTGGGTTGACACATTTATGTGTCACTTGTCTGAATCTCATTGAAATGTGTTAAGAAATATCTTTATAAACTTTTAAAATAATAGTTTATAAAGATATCAAAATATAAGGGTGAGAGTTTTATCGAGAGATGAGGAAAAAATATAGATTAACTATAAGCTTTTCAAGATTCAGTTTTATAACGGAATATCATCCCATTGAGCTATTTGATTGTAAAAATATGTAAAGGAAGGGGATTTTTCTGCTCTTTTCTGAAAGAGTCTTTGTGCTCTGGGAGGGGGAGTTCTAAGTTTTGAATATTGTAAGGAAAAGACTCTCTTTTTGGAAGCCTGTGTGCTACAAAAGGAGGAGTTTTTTTTTAATATATTTTCTGATAAGGGAAAGAGAGTATGTTTTTTTTTCTATGCCTATGTAATGTACAACTCATCTTGGATATTGAAATAATGGAGAAATATTTTATAAATCTTTGAATTCATTATTGTTCCTTCATATTTCATTGAGCTTTGTCTCATTAAAATCCTTTTCAGCATCATATTTTACTTATTCAGTTGTGCATGTGCTTGAATTTGGAACTTTATTTTCAAAATTAGACTATGTTTGGAAAGAATACATGTTTCTTGATTTAATAAGTTATGATTTGTGAGTGTGAGAGAAGTGGGCTTTATATCAGCCTCTCATATTCATTTTGTTTATATATTTAAAATCTTTGCACATTTACATCATGTTTATGGGTAGATGTTGATGCCTTTGATATTTTTTGGTGAAAAGCATATCAGTGATATAAAATTCAATGCATATCAAACGGAGGGAGTTGTACCTTCATACAAAAATTCAAAGGACATTTGCATATTTTAATTACAAATGACCCAACTGTTGGTTGCTGATTGTGTCTTCTTGTTTGGGCATTCAAGAGTCATTTGAAAGGTTTTTTTGTTTAAAGACAAATCTGTTCACCAACACATACGTAGAAGACAAATTTCTCAAGATTTTTCTTACCACTTCTTTATTCGTTAGTGATCCACCAACACCTCTAATGGCACTAACTGTGAGGTCCTATCCCGACCCGTCCTAGTTTGACATTCATTTTGACATTTGATTCATCAGGATGATACCTTGAGTATAGACATTTGATCAATTTTGGATTACATATGCTGTCATTGGATCTTATGAGATAGTTGTTATAGATTCTTATGATGATCACTTTAGTCGTACTTTTATATATGCTCATTTTGGTTCCATGATTATCTATGATATATGAATTTTGCATTTTGCATTTGTTATGTCATCTTTCAATATAATGAATATTGGTGAAATCGTGGTTCTATGATAAGTTTAGGATTACATGCTTATGTGGATTACGTAATGTTTTATGAATGTAGATATATATGTATTTGTCAAGTTTAGATGTTACTACTCTATTTTTGAAATGATTATTAATGCAAGATTTTATAATGTACTGACATCGAATTTGAGTGTGCAGGAACATGGTCATGGTTGTAAGTCGGAGAAACAAGATAGGATCTAAGTGCAATCAGTTAGAAACCAAGGTCGACTCTAGAAGAGAATGACCTCTTCGTATCGTGATTTTTTTTGTAAAAGTGATGCCTATGTGTATGTGTTGACAATGTTTGAAATATATGTTTGTAAGTAAATTTTTATTTTTGTGAAAATATATAAATGTATTTGTCCACAAGGCATGCCAAATGTGTTTGTGATGTGTGCTTTAGTGAGGTGTCACTTGACACCATGATGATGAAGTGGCATGTTGAGTGGAATATGGACCCCACCCTCTTCTTAGTTGGTCTTGAGCATTCCTAAGCTAGGTAGGTGGTTTAAGAAATCAAGAATTGATGAAACCAATACTCCATTTTCGGATGCATGATTAATTGGGGATTTTGAGTGGTTCTGTGGAGTCCTAAGGTGAGGTTTAGGTTGAATTTTGGTGCCCAAAGGCTAGTGCTTAGGTTAGGGGGCTTATTTCTTCTATTTTCACTTTCCTAGGCTACTTTTATGCCTCTCCAAATAGGTCATTTTTGATATGCACGAAAATGGAAATGTTATCTAGGATGTCTCACCTTTTCATGTGTAGAAATTTATTTCCAAACCTTTAGGAAGGGCAAGTATCACCTTGTCTAAGATCTAGAAACCTAATTGCTTTGGGAAGGGAGTTGAGAGAAGAATGTTTTGAATGACTTTAGGGAGAGAGACTTGGAAAGAATACACTTGTTCATCTTGGTCTAGGAGAGAATTAGAGAGTGAGAGGAGTTCTAAAAAGTTTTGGACTAAGTATATTTGAGGATAGCAAGCTTGGAGACAAGGGAAGCTCATCTTCAACTCTTCATTTCAGCCTTGTCTTAGGAGGAGGTTGGTGGTTTTCTATCTTGTGTTTATTTGAATATGCTTTGAAATAAATGAATTATGTGAAAATTGTAAACTATTTTACCATGTGTGAATCTTTTATTGTTTGTTTTCATTTTGAGATTTTTGTTTTCAATCTTGTTTGTTTTTTTGAATTGTACATGTTATGGGTGTGCAAGTTCACTCCTCATCCTTGGGAGGATTAGAGGAGAACTTGAGGTGAAGGGCCTAAGTTGGAATTTCCTTATGTATGAGTGCATGGTTGTATGGGCACCATGAGAACTTACTTATGTTTATTTTGGGGGCCATAAGGGAATTGTGATGCTCTTGGATTTGAGCTGTTTGGTTGGAAGGGCCTTGTGAAGGCTTGTATAATATGCTAAAATGTTGTCTGTTATAAGTTAGGTGTCTCCATAAGGGAAGATTCCACCTTCACCCATTTTATGGATTCTATGTTAGAGTCTTTTGTGCAAGCTTGGGAAGGGAGTGATATGTGAAAATCTATGTTCCAAATTATGTTGAATGTCTATGTTTTGTGTTGTATGAGTGTATCCTATCCTATACTTATTTCCCCAAGCTCAGGGGTGGCCATGTAATGGCCTAGGCTGGGAGGTGAGCCTCCATGACCATGTGAAGAAGGTCTTGTGTTTGCAGGTTTGGTTCTTGGCTTGAAGAAGCAGTCCAAGTTTGAAGGTTAAAGTTAAAGTTGAAAACTCCTAAAAGCTGTTATAAGGTGTATTTGGTTGAGAGAGTTTGCTCTATACATTTGGCCTTCATGTTCAAATAAATTGTAATATTTATGAGCTGGAAATTAGACTGGTTATTTTAGTTCCCTATATTAGCCATAGTAAAAGTATTTGCTTTCAAATAAATTTCTAGTTTCTGCATCTATTTAATATATTCTAAATTTAGTTCTCTACTATTTTGTTAAGCGGATTAGATATGAATCTGGAAATGTTAAATTATTTATTTGTCTAGAAAATAGTGAAAGTCCTGCAACTGTAAATTTTCTTACTAAACCAGTCTTTCAATAAATATGTAGAATGAAAAAGGTTATGTACTGAAAATTGGTTAGTCTAGCTTTGATAGTTATTAAAAGATAATTTTTTTTTTACATATATGAAATGCATTTTAATAAAGTCAAAAGAATATTACTGTTAATGCTGTTATTATTTATGCTATTACTGTACTTTCAAAGTCAGTATAATTTTATTACCAGTCTTTGAATTATAATACATGATGAAAGAATTGTTGTTACAGAATATATATTCAGACTTAAGAATGCATCACAATTTATAAATGTATGAACAAGACAGATAGAAACCTAAATCTTGAAAGAGAATATCACTTAAACAGTTGTAAAATTGCTGTATAGGTATGCACTAAAGAATGGATAAGAAATTAAATTGGTTATTCTAAATTTGTTGTATATAATAAACTATTAGTTTAGAACCCATTAGTATATTGTAATATATATATATATATATATATATAAATATTTTTAACTGTTAATTATTTCCTATCTTCATCTTTAGATTCTATTTCTACTCATATGTTTACAATCTGGAATTTTAACTATTTGTATGTATATAAATTTTATATATGTATTATATTATACATACAAATATGTATAATATAAAATATATAAATATATACTATACATATCAAGTAGGGCTTAAAATAATAATACCATATTACTGTTTAATATTATGTAAAATTATAATATAATATATTATATACTACACATAAGTTACTGTATAGTACATAATATATACATTATAATATAATACAATTTTTATAAAAATAAAATAAAAAATGGTAACGTTATATAATATAATATTATATATTATATACTATAAGATAAATATCGTATAGTATATAATAAATAATATAATACTATGTATTATCATTTGCAAGCATTATTAAAAAATGGGGTTTTGATGCTGTGATAGGGCCAAAGCCCTTTTTGGGCCGAAGCCCCTGTGAAACGTAGTCGATCACACAGCGATGTCGTGACTCTAGGTCACGACAGTGCCTAGGTATTGTCGTGGCCTAGAGCCACGACAGTCCCTACCGTGACTGCTATCGCAGCAGAGACCTAGGTCTCTGTCGTGGTAACAGTCACGACAGTGATTGTGGTGCCGTGTCTATTGATGCTGCACCCAGACCCACGCCTAGACCTGTCGAAAACAAAGGATGGGTCTCTTAAAACCCTATGCAAAAAAAAAAAAAACATTTTGTTACAATATATTGCTAAAATAAAAAAATAATAACGATCGCCCAGATTCGTATTAAGTACAACGCGGTTTTCAGACCGCCATTTATTTGGGATTATTAACAGATGCGTACACCTCATATATTAAATGAATCCAAAAATAAAATGAAAGATTAAAACACCCCAACGATATTAAAAATCAGGAGATCAATATCATTCTGAAATGATTGTAAGCTTTTCATATGCAGAAGATCTGTGTACTAGATCTATTAAAAAAAAACACAGATTCATATGACATGATACATCACCATTTCTATGGCATGTTAACAAAATTTCTTAAACATCTGATCTGTCAGATGGGTCACAAAAAAAAAGAAACATACAAAACTGTGGGCTTTTGATTGCTTGACTCAAGCTATTACCCAGTAGCCACATTGCAAAAAAATCTATCTGACCCATTAATGAAATCAGTAGAAGGATCTAACCGAATTAGAAGAAAGAGATTCTCTTATGGATTAAGAGATCTCTTGCTTTAGCTCTTCCACACACACTGTGAGATGCACAATAACCCATCTCTTCATTTCTTCCTCAGACCTACACAACAGAGAAACAATAATGAGAGCTTTTAGGGTTTGTAGAAGTTTTAATGAGGCCCCAAACCCTAATTTCAAATTAGGGTTTCGAGGGCCCATTCATTATTATATAATTTTATTTAAGTGGTTATGTTTCTCGTATGAACTTATTTATTGAATAAGTTGTGGTCATTTATTTTAATTGAGCAAAGGTAGAGTAATTTAATTGGTGAAATGATATTTTGTTTTCTTTAAGTTAGTGGTAAATTTAAGAGAGATATTTTTAGAAGATTGGTAAATTTTATTAGGATTAATAGTAATTAAAGTTCAATATTTATGGTTGCTTTTCTCCCTTTGTTATGTTTTATCGTTACCATTAATTAAATTATGTTATGGAATAATTGCTAGTAAATTTTGAATCAAAGAATTTAGTAAGTTTTAAAAAAAATAGTATATAAATGTGCTTTAATTTTATTATTATTATTTTTTTGGCTAGAAAATTCTCATAGTAAACTAAATCTTATTTTCTATACAAATTTTATATGAATAAAATTTAAGGGATGTTATTTCAATATAATAATAGACATTATTAACCTAGGAAATGAAATAGAAATCCTCAAGGATTATTAATCAGGAGAAGAAAACTTAGTTTATATGAGTATTAGCTAGGTTATTATTTGATTTGTTATTTCTAAATATAATTATCCTTTAGCGAATTAAATCATCCCCTTGAGATTTCATAGGGATAGACCGTATTATCCTAGTACATCACAAAACCATTGGGATATGATATTCCCTTTAAAACTTCTATAATCTTCCTCGTCGCCTAATGACTTCTATCATGTAGGGGACGGAGGCACGCCAGCACCTGCCTCATGATCCCTTATGTGTCATTGGGTGACTTGCCCAAGCGAGCTTATGATTCCAAAGCTTCACGTCGAAGGGCTTTTGTGTAACCTGGTTGTCCTAGGTGTATATTATAGTTTGTTTTAAAAAAATTTGTTGTGTTTTTGCCCGATTATTGGGCATTACATTCTAGTATCAAAGCATAGTTTCTACTCTAGGAACCTTTAGACCCATTATGTTTTCCAAACTTATTATTGTTTTTTCCTAAGTGTAGGATGGCTCCAGTCACGCGTAGTGCTCACTAATGTGGGCGGAGACCTAGAGGCGGACATGTGGTAGTAGAGGGAGATGAGTGAGCAGCAGAGGGACTAGGTGATGAGTAGAGGTCCCCTCCTTCACTGCCACCTAATCCCAATCAGGATGTCCTTAATGCCTTGCAGAATCTAGCCAATATTATTATGGACAGATTACCTTCGGGAGGCCATCAGGTTGGGAATCGAGAGCAGAGTAGGAGTCCCCCTCCTAGACAAGTAGTGGAGCAGGCAGTTCATGAGGGTGAGTTGGTGCACATGCCAGAGCCACCACCAACGGTTGTGCTGAGATTACCTTGTGACGCAGGGACTTGATCATAGATCTTATCAGATTATAGCCGTCACCCTTTTCAAGATCCATGGCTGGGACAGAGGTAGAGGCTTGGCTTTTAAGCCTCGAGCATTGCTTTGGGTTACATGCTTACAAGAGCAACCTTAAGGCACACTTTATAGTACACATGCTGAGAGGTAACACTTCCACTTGGTGGAAGTAGGAGGAGATTAAGAGTCACCTTACCATGGACACCCTCACATGGGAGATCTTTTTGGAGAGATTTTGAGCCCGGTATATGTCAGAGCATTTCAGATAGCATCGTATCGATGAGTTTCATGACCTACAGCATAGAGGCATGTCAGTAGCCCAGTACGAGAACAAGTTTCTTGAGCTCTTTCCTTATGTGGACTACATGAAGGATGAGAAACTCCAGGTCAACCGCTTCATCAAGGGGTTGAACTATGCCATAGCCGACAAAGTGCAGATGGTACCCACAGGAGATCTACGTGATACAATGGAGAGGGCCATGGTAGCTGAGGAGATCCATAATAGATCTCATGATGCCTAAGACTGGTCACAGAACCAGAATGCCACATCTCAGTCTTCTAGTTTCTAGAAGTCCCATTGGAAGGGAAACCATAAGAACTCATTAGGATCATCTAGGGCACCCCAACAGTAGTAGTAGTAGCCACAATAGTCTCAACAAAACCAGAGGCAGAGATATTCTTAGGGACAGAAGGGCTCTAAGCCCAAGCAATGGTACTCATAGGGATCTCGACGAGATTAGAGGGGACAGTCTCAAGCTTCCAGAGGTGGATTCAGTGGGTCTAGTACTATAGAAGGACAGTAGTAGTCTAGGCCTTAGGGTATACAGCTATAGGCTAGAGGACCGTGCTACACATGTGGTGCCATGGGAAACATAGCTAGGGATTGTCCTACAAGCTGTTCAGCTGGTAGTTAAAGAGCGGTAGCTTTCAAGCCTACTATAGGAGACATGGGTAGAGCACATAGAGTGTTCATAGCGGTTGATAACCGTTAGGCTGAGCACTAGGCTATAGTCATTGAGACTGTAGGCACGATCAGAGGTAGTAGTGTTTCTATCATTTTTTATTCTGGAGCCACCGAATCTTTTATTTCACCTTTCATAGTGGAGCGATGCGGGCTAGTGGTAGCTAGGTAGGATGTTAGTAGGGAGGTTGAGTTAGCCTCAGGAGCTAGGATATCTGTTAGTTCCTTGGTGAGAGGTTGCCAATTGTAGATTAGAGACTTTACCACCATAGTTGACCTTCGTGTCACACCACTTGGATCCTATGATGTTGTTCTTGGCATGGATTGGCTCTATTCCCATAGAGCCAAGATGGATTGCAGGCAGAAGACAGTGGAGTGCTTAGATGATGATGGGGTGACCTCAGTTATTACAGGAGTTCAGAGACTTGTATCCCTTTGTATGATTTCTGCTATGCAGCTTAAGCGGTGCATGCAGAAGGGATGTTAGTTATATGCTATCACTATCAGTGACAGAGAGGAGGAGGTAGAGAAGGAGACTTCTCTTGATGACCACCCTATTCTATAGGAGTTTGCAGATGTATTTACTTCTCAATTACCAGGTATGCCACTACCTAGGGCAGTGGGCTTTTATATAGATCTTGTTCCAGGAGTAGAGCCAGTTTCTACAGCGCCCTATAGGATGACTACACATGAGCTCAGAAAGCTCAAGATTCAGTTAGACGAGCTCTTGGAGAAAGGGCACATTCATCCTAGCGTATCTCCATGGGGTGCACCCATCATCTTCATTAAGAAGAAAGATGGATCTCTTAGGTTGTGCATGGATTACCGATAGCTGAACAAGGTGACCATCAAGAATCTGTATCCCCTTCCTAGGATTGATGACTTATTTGATCAACTTTAGGGAGCCTGATTGTTCTTGAAGATAGACTTGAAGTTGGGATATCACCAACTGAGGATCATGGATAGTGACATCCACAAGACTACTTTCCACACATGATATGGACACTATGAGTTCATGGTGGTACCTTTTGGACTAAAAAATGCTCTAGTTGTATTCATGAGCCTCATGAATGGAGTATTTCATTCATTTTTAGATATATTTGTGGTGATATTCTTAGATGACATATTGATATACTCCTGAGATGAGCACAAGCACGAGGATCATTTGAGGCAGGTTTTGCAGTGCTTGAGAGATAATCAGTTGTATGATAGCTTGCTGAAGTGTGCATTCTTTAGGACAGAGGTTCACTATTTAGGCCATGTGATATCAGGAGATGGGATCTCAGTAGACCCATCTAAGATTAGGGCAATTATGGATTGGCTAACACCTACTAGTGTGACAGAGGTCAGGAGCTTCATGGGCCTTGCAGGCTATTACAGACATTTTGTCAAGGGTTTCTCTAGAGTGGCCCATCCCATCACTTCCCTTTAGAGGAAAGGGAAGAAGTTTGAGTGGACAGAGATGTGTGAGATAGATTTTCAAGAGCTCAAGAGGGCTCTTACTAGTGCACCTATACTTGCGGTACCTGATCCTTCAGTAGATTTTATGGTATGCACAGATGCATCTTTAGATGGGATTGGGGCAATACTAATGCAGGATGGTCGGGCTATTGCCTACGAGTCCAGAAAGCACAAGACTCATGAGCTTAATTATCCTACCCACGACCTTGAGCTAGCAGTAGTAGTTCATGCTTTGATGAGATGATGACATTTTTTATTAGGCCATAGATTTGAGCTTCATTCAGATCATCAGAGTCTCCAATATATATTCACACAGCCGAACCTTAATGCTAGACAAAGGAGATGGATGGAGTTCCTATGTGAGTATGACTTTGACATTCACTAAATCAAGGGTAAGGAGAATGTGGTAGTAGATGCCTTAAGTAGGAGATGTCATGAGCTCTCAGCTATGAATACTAGTATAGATTTGAGAGGGCGCATACTACAGCATTTACATGAGGATGCCTTTTATTGAGAGGTTAGATGGATGGTTCAAGATCAGATACCCCTAGAGGGGAAGTTCACAGATTATACCCTTGAGTTCAATGGCCTTCTTCATCATAGAGGATGCATTTATGTACCTTCTTCCGATGGGTTGTGGGATTTCATCATCCTTGAGGCTCATAGAGCTCCTTATGCAGCGCACCCCAGAGTTAAGAAGTTACATGCAGATTTGAGATAGCTTTATCACTGGCTGGGTTTGAGGACACACATTGCAAAGATAGTGGCTAGATGCTTAGAGTGTCAGTAGGTTAAGGTGGAGCACCATCATCCAGGTGGACTTTTGCAGTCTCATGAGATTCCAGAGTGGAAGTGGGACATTATATCCATAGATTTTATAGTTGGTCTTCCTATGTCATCTCACCGCCATGATGCCATTAATGGTGACAGTGGATAGGTTGACTAAGGTAGCCCACTTCTCACCCATACGTACTACTTTTACAACACCTATAGTGGCATAGGTATTTTTGTGAGATATTGTTAGACTTCATGGCATTCCACGCACGATCATATCAGATAGAGAATCACTCTTTACTTCATCTTTTTGGAGAGAGCTACAGACCGCTTTGGGCACCAGGCTCAATTTCAGTACAGCATATCACCCAGAGATGGATGGTCAGACTGAGAGGGTTAATCAAGTGCTAGAGGACATGCTATGCATGTACGTGATGGATCATCAAGTTAGGTGGGAGGAGTACCTACATTTAGTTAAGTTTTCCTATAATAATGGGCATCATTCATCTTTGGGTATGTCTCCATATCAGGCCTTTTATGCAAGACCTTGCAGAACACCGTTGAGCTGCGACAGGATAGAGGATAGAGTTTCCATTGGTCTAGAGTTGGTCAAACAGATGGAGCAGTAGGTAGATTTGATCAGACAATGTCTTAGAGAGGCCCAAGATCAACAGAAGAAGTATGCAGATGCTGGGAGGATTGATAGAGAGTATATGATTGGTGACAGAGTCTTTTTGAGAGTGAGGCCGCATAAGAGCCCAATCCATTTTGGAAAGGGTTCTAAGCTAGCCCCTCGCTTTGTCGGACCTTTTGAGATTTTGGAGAGGATAGGCCCAATAGCATACCATTTAGCTTTTCCACCTAGCCTATTGTGCATCAACGATATCTTTCATGTGTCTCTTTTGAGGAAGTATATATATTATGAGTCTCATATTATTGATTGGGATGCTTTACAGGTGGAGTCGGACGGACAGCTGGCTTTGGAGCCAATATGTATTTTGGGTCGCAGGATCCTGGCCCTTCGAGGTTGAGAGTTGGACCAAGTTAGGGTCTAGTGGGATTTCTATGATGAGGTCATAGCTTCATGGGAGGACACAACACAGATGAGAGATCAGTACCCCCATCTTTTTGATGAACTCCAGGATGAAGTTCATGCCTAGGGGGGAGGATGTGAGGTCCTATCCTGACCCATCCTAGTTCAATAATCATTTTGACATTTGATTCATCAGGATGAAACCTTGAGCATAGACATTTGATCAATTTTGGATTACATATGTTGTCATTGGATCTTATGAGATAGTTGTTATAGATTCTTATGATGATCACATTAGTCATACTTTTATATATGCTCATTTTGGTTCCATGATTATCTATGATATATGAATTTTGCATTCTGCATTTGTTATGTCATCTTTCAGTATAATGAATATTGGTGAAATCATGGTTCTATGATAAGTTTAGGATTACATGCTTATGTGGATTACATAATATTTTATGAATGCAGATATATATGTATTTGTCAAGTTTAGATGTTACTACTCTATTTTTGAAATGATTATTAATGCAAGATTTTATAATGTACTGACATCGAATTTGAGTGTGCAGGAACATGGTCATGGTTGTAAGTCAATGAAACAAGATAGGATCTAAGTGCAATCAGTTGGAAACCAAGGTCAACTCTAGAAGAGAACGACCTTGTCGTATCGTGATTTTTTTCATAAACGTGATGCCTGTGTGTATGTGGTTGACAATGTTTGAAATATATGTTTGTAAGTAAATTTTTATTTTTGTGAAAATATATAAATGCATTTATCCACAAGACATGCCAAATGTGTTTGTGATGTGTGCTTTAGTGAGGTGTCACTTGACACCATGATGATAAAGTGGCATGTTGAGTGGAATATGGACCCCACCCTCTCCTTAGTTGGTCTTGAGCATTTCTAAGCTAGGTAGGTGGTTTAAGGAACCAAGAATTGATGAAACCAATACTCCATTTTCGGATGCATGATTAATTAGGGATTTTGAGTGGTTCTGTGGAGTCCTAAGGTGAGGTTTAGGTTGAATTTTGGTGCCCAAAAGCTAGTGCTTGGGTTAGGGGGCTTATTTCTTCTATTTTCACTTTCCTAGGCCACTTTTATGCCTCTCCAAATGGGCCATTTTTTATATGCACGAAAATAGAAATGTTATCTAGGATGTCTCACCTTTTCATGTGTAGAAATTTATTTCCAAACCTTTAGGAAGGGAAAGTAACACCTTGTCTAGGATCTAGAAACCTAATTGTTTTGGGAAGGGAGTTGAGAGAAGAATATTTTGAATGACTTTAGAGAGAGAGACTTGGAAAGAATACACTTGTTCATCTTGGTCTAGGAGAGAATTAGAGAGTGAGAGGAGTTCTAAAAAGTTTTGGACTAAGTAGATTTGAGGATAGCAAGCTTGGAGACAAGGGAAGCTCATCTTCAACTCTTCATTTCAGCGTTGTCTTAGGAGGAGCTTGGTGGTTTTCTATCATCTGTTTATTTGAATATGCTTTGAAACAAATGAATTATGTGAAAATTGTAAATTTTTTTACCATGTGTGAATCTTTTATTGTTTGTTTTCATTTTGAGATTTTTATTTTCAATCTTGTTTGTTTTCTTGAATTGTACATGTTATGGGTGTGCAAGTTCACTCCTCATCCTTGGGAGGATTAGAGGAGAACTTGGGGTGAAGGGCCTAAGTTGGGATTTCATTATGTATGAGTGCATGGTTGTATGGGCACCATGAGAACCTACTTATGTTTGTTTTGGGGGCCATAAGGGAATTGTGATGCTCATGGATTTGAGCTGTTTGGTTGGAAGGGCCTTGTGAAGGCTTGTATAATATGCTGAAATGTTGTCTGTTATAAGTTAGGTGTCTACATAAGGGAAGATTCCACCTTCACCCATTTTATGGATTCTATGTTAGAGTCCTTTGTGCAAGCTTGGGAAGGGAGTAATATGTGCAAATCTATGTTCCAAATTATGTTGAATGTTTATGTTTTGTGTTGTATGAGTGTATCCTATCCTATACTTATTTCCCCAAGCTTAGGGGTGGCCATGTAATGGCCTAGGCTGGGAGGTGAGCCTTTATGACCATGTGAAGAAGGTCTTGTGTTTGTAGGTTTGGTTCTTGGCTTGAATAAGCAGTCCAAGTTTGAAGGTTAAAGTTAAAGTTGAAAACTCCTAAAAACTGTTATAAGGTGTATTTGGTTGAGAGAGTTTGCTCTATACATTTAGCCTTCATGTTCAAATAAATTGTAATATTTATGAGCTGGAAATTAGACTAGTTATTTTAGTTCCCTGTATTAGCCATAGTAAAAGTATTTGCTTTCAAATAAATTTCTAGTTTCTGCATCTATTCAATATATTCTAAATTTAGTTCTCTACTATTTTGTTAAGTGGATTAGATATGAATCTAGAAATGTTAAATTATTTATTTGTCCAGAAAAAAGTTAAAGTCCTGCAACTGTAAATTTTCTTACTAAACCAATCTTTCAATAAATATGTAGAATGAAAAAGGTTATGTACATAAAATTGGTTAGTCTAGCTTTGATAGTTATTAAAAGATAAATTTTCTTTTACATTTATGAAATGCATTTTAATAAAGTCAAAAGAATATTACTGTTAATGCTATTATTATTTTTGTTATTACTGTACTTTCACAGTTAGTATAATTTTATTACCAGTCTTTGATTTAGAATATATGATGAAAGAATTGTTGTTACAGAATATATATTCAGACTTAAGAATGCATCGCAGTTTATAAATGTATGAACAAGACAGATAGAAACCTAAATCTTGAAAGAGAATATCACTTAAACAGTTGTAAAATTGTTGTATAGGTATGCACTAAAGAATGGATAAGAAATTAAATTGGTTATTCTAAATTTGTTGTATATAATGAACTGTTAGTATAGAACCCATTAGTATATTGTAATATATATATATATATATATATATTATTTATTTATTTTAATTGTTAATTATTTCCTATCTTCATCTTTAGATTTTGTTTCTACTCATATGTTTACAATCTGGAATTTTAACTATTTGTATGTATATAAATTTTATGTATGTATTATATTATACATACAAATATGTATAATATAAAATATATAAATATATACTATACATATCAAGTAGGGCTTAAAATAATAATACTATATCACTGTTTAATATTATGTAAAATTATAATATAATATATTATATACTACACATAAGTTACTGTATAGTACATAATATATACATTATAATATAATACGATTTTTATAAATAAATTAAAAAAAGTGGTAACGTTATATAATATAATATTATATATTATATACTATATGATAAATATCGTATATTATATAATAAATAATATAATACTATGTATTATCATTTGCAAGCATTATTAAAAAAATGGGTTTTGATGATGTGATAGGGCCGAAGCCCCTGTGAAACGCGGCCGAGCGCATAGCGCTACCGTGACTCTAGGTCATGATAGTGCCTAGGCACTGTCATGGCCTAGAGCCATGGTAGTCCCTGCCGTGACTGTTGTCGCGGCAGAGACCTAGGTCTCTGTCGTGGCAACAGTCACGGCAGTGACTGTGGTGATGTGTCTATTGATGCCACACCCAAACTCGCACCCATACCTACCAAAAATAGAGGATGGGTCTCTTAGAACCCTACGCAAAATAAAAATATACATTTTGTTACAATATATTGCTAAAATAAAATAAAAAATAACGATCGCCCAGATTCGTATTAAGTACAACATAGTTTTTAGACCGCCATTTATTTGGGATTATTAACAAATGCATACACCTCATATATTAAATGCATACAAAAATAAAATGAAAGATTAAAATGCTCCAATGATATTAAAAATTAGGAGATCAATATCATTCTGAAATGATTGTAAGCTTTTCATATGCAGAAGATCTGTGTACCAGATCTATTAAAAAAAACACAGATTCATATGACATGATACATCACCATTTCTATGGCATGTTAACAAAATTTCTTAAACATCTAATCTGTTAGATGGGTCACAAAAAAAATGAAACATACAAAACTGTGGGCTTTTGATTGCTTTACTCAAGCTATTACCTAGCAGCCACATTGCAAAAAAATCTATCTGACCCATTAACGAAATCAGTAGAAGGATCTAACCAAATTAGAAGAAAGAGATTCTCTTATGGATTAAGAGATCTCTTGCTTTAGCTCTTCCACACACATTGTGAGATGCACAGCAACCCATCTCTTCATTTCTTCCTCAGACCTGCACAATTGAGAAACAATAATGAGAGCTTTTAGGGTTTGTAGAAGTTTTAATGAGGCGCCAAACCCTAATTTTGAATTAGGGTTTGGAGGGGCCATTCATTATTATATAATTTTATTTAAGTGGTTATGTTTCTCGTATGAACTTATTTATTGAATAAGTTGTGGTCATTTATTTTAATTGAGCAAAGGTAGAGTAATTTAATTGGTGAAATGATATTTTGTTTTCTTTAAGTTAGTGGTAAATTTAAGAGAGATATTTTTAGAAGATTGGTAAATTTTATTAGGATTAATAGTAATTAAAGTTCAATATTTATGGTTGCTTTTCTCCCTTTGTTATGTTTTATCATTATCATTAATTAAATTATGTTATGGAATAATTGCTAGTAAATTTTGAATCGAAGAATTTAGTAAGTTTTAAAAAAAATAGTATATAAATGTGCTTTAATTTTATTATTATTATTATTTTGTCTAGAAAATTCTCATAGTAAACTAAATCTTATTTTCTATACAAATTTTATATGAATAAAATTTAAGGGATGTTATTTCAATATAATAATAGACATTATTAACCTAGGAAATGAAATAGAAATCCTTAAGGATTATTAATCAGGAGAAGAAAACTTAGTTTATATGAGTATTAGCTAGGTTATTATTTGATTTGTTATTTCTAAATATAATTATCCTTTAGCAAATTAAATCACCCCCTTGAGAATTCATAGGGATAGACTGTATTATCCTAGTACATCATGAAACCATTGGGATATGATAGTCCCTTTAAAACTTCTATAATCTTCCTCATCGCCTAATGACTTCCGTTGTGTAGGGGACGGAGGCACACCAGTGCTTGCCTCATGATCCCTTATGTGTCATTGGGTGACTCGCCCAAGCGAGCTTATGATTCCAAAGCTTCATGTCGAAGGGCTTTTGTGTAACCTGGTTGTCCTAGGTGTATATTATAGTTTGTTTTAAAAAAAATTATTGTTGTGTTTTTGCCCGATTATTGGGTATTACACTAACAAATTCCTTAATTTAGCTGCTATATTGTGTCATGTTCTCTTCATCTTTCATTCTCATTCATCATACTTTCCTCTTAGACTGTCAACCTTAGCTTTTTGTACATGCTGATCTCCTCCATAGATAAGTGTAAGTATGTCCCACATCTCTTTTGAATTAGCACAATCCTTAATATCATCAGGTTTTTTTTAGTGGTGATTATTCACCATTTGGTGAATATGTGCCTATCAGCAGAAGCAAATTGGCGAATAAAACTCTCCTATAGTTGTTGATCGGTTCGTTCGGATTTTATAAAATGCTCATATAGTGGTCAGATTGTTCACCACTATTTTTACATAATATCAGTACGGTAGTCAGGTTCTTCGCCCATATTTTTATTATGGTAGTTGGGTTCTTCGCCATGGATTAAATTGGGTGTCTTCATCGAGGATCAACATTTGCTAAAGGCCCATTCTCCCAAGTAAAAATTTTATTTACACTAGGACCCAATTCGCCATGCATCATACATAATCTTGTCCCAAATTCCCGCCCTATTCACCCAGTCAATTATTTGAAAATATGCGGGTTCACCAAATATTAGTTGTTAATCATAAGCAACTATCAGCCCCTTCACCAAAATGGACGATGGAGATTATGAGGCAAAATCTAATGGCTAATATGAAAATGGTTTACTTGTAGTTGTCTATTTAAGAGATATGAGTTTCATTATTGAAACATACCGGAAAGAAGGAGACTTCAAGAGATTTAGTTGATTCTGAGCTCACAATTGCATTTGTGATTGGTAGCGAACGACTGCCAATTCATAGTATCTTATAATTTATTCAAGTAAAATTTTATTTGCAGCCTTAATTTGTTGGAGATGTCACAGTCAAAGTTAAATAGGAAGAGGACTATTGCAGGTGGAGATGTCCAAGAGAGCTCGAGGCCAACGAAATGCAAAAATTTATCTTCATACTTTGGCATGGGCAGATGTGATAGTGTTGGTCAAAGTGAGGAAGGTACATCATCAGAGGAACCTATACAATTTCAAGGTTTTGAACCTACACAGGAGTTTAATGAACAAATAGGGGAGCCTAATAAATTTGGTGACAAAGTTGCAGAACCTGATATCTCTAATGAAGATGACCTTGAAGAAGAATTTCAAGTCAACAACTAGTACCAGGATGAAGCGATCGACTTTGGTGATGATGATGGTTCAGTTAACAGTAACACTAAAGGGAGAGGAAAATCAAAAGAAAAAACTGATCGTCAATGGGAGATGGCGAGGAGATTTAAATTTGATTGGGTAGAAAAGTATCCATTCATTGAACCTGTGGACAATCCAATTGTAGGTGAGCCACTAGTAGAATGTAGATGTATGATTTGTAGTTGGAAGTATAAAAAGGAAAAGCGGTTGCAGCTTAAACTAGACACCATAGAGAAACATATTGGTAAGGTTTACGAAACCTCAACTGTTGATGGAAAGGAAATAAAAGTGGTAAGATATAAAACAAAGGAGCAATGTCAACATAAAAGGAATGCTGAGGAATATTATTTGTTTCAAAAATTTAAGACGAAGCTTGGTGAAGTTCAAGGTTCTATTAATGTTATTTTTGCAAAAGCAAGTGAAGTAGAAGATCGTGGAAAAGCTGTCCAATTAAGTAATGTTTTCCATATTTTGAGCAAAGGGTGTCCAATGACAGAATATCCAGAAATGAGTGGTTTGTTACACTTTTTGAAAGTTCCTAACTATCATGTCACTCATTGGTCAATAAACAGTGGATGGGAATTGGCAAGTTGTATTGCCCAAGTTGAAATAGAGGATGTACAAAGAAAAATAAAAGAGTCAACCTTTATTGCATTGTCCTTAGATGAAGTTACGGCAATAGATAATATGTTGTGGGTATGCATTCATGTTTATACTATACAGAATAATGTCCGCCAACCACATCTACTCACTTTTGCAAAATTGAGGGACAATGCGACATTGAAAACTTTATTTCAATTAGTAAAGAACCAATTAATTGAATATGGAGGTATGGATGAATTGACAATAGCGAAGAAGTTGATATGTGTTGGAGTAGATGGAGCTTTAGTAATGCAAGGTCAAAGGAATGGTCTTTACAAAAATATGCAGGCTTCTTGTTCACCATATGTTGTTGGCATTCACTGTATGGCCCACAGGATGAATCTTGCTTTTAGAGTTGTGAAGAAGTTTCCTTTAGTAAACAAGGTTGAAGATTTAGTAAGAGAGTTGTACTCATATTTTTATTGAAGTCCCAAATGTTTTAGGGAATTTAAACACTTTGCTGATGGAATTACCAATGGAAACAAACTTCTTAAAGATGTTGATACCAGATGGATCTCTTTGGATGGACCAGTGCATCAAGTTTTTTCTGAATATCAATCTTTGATTGGACTGATGTACGAAAATTAGGATAATGCAAAAAATCAGAGACGTGGTGACCTGCTTCGGAGGTTAAGCAATATAGAGACACTTTTGACTTTAGCATCTCTTCTTCCCATGCTAGAAGAAATGATGTTCATTATGAAAAAATCCCAGCAAAGAGCCATGTATATTGCAAAATATGCTCAATTGCGTAAAATGTCATGCCAAGCCCTCGATAGTCTCTATCAAAATGAACTAAATTTATTTGATGAAAGATTTAATCAATGGTGGAAACTAATAGATTTGGACAATCCTTATAATTATTTAAAGATCATTGAAAATGGGGATTTATGTGTTTGTGTAAGAGGATTTCAGATACCAATGTACTAGCGACAAGAGTTACAAGGGAAGAGTTTACCAAGATCATCGAGTCTATAGCAAGTAATGCAAGGGACATAGCCTATAAAGTTTCCTCTGAAATAAGATCCTGATTCCCATATGAAAAACTACTTGAGGCCATGGCAATTGTGTTTCCTCAATATTGGTCCTTAAATTCTAAGGAAGATTATCGTAATAGGCTGATGACTTTGATAAAGGAATTTTGCAAATCTGTAGAATTCAATGGAGTGACAATCAATGGAATTTTAGATGAGGGTCTTCTTAGATAGCAATCGGGCACTTTTGCAAGGACTATGAGGCATCAATATCAATTAATGCATAACCCACATGAATAGGGCTCGACAACAAGGCTTTGGATAGAACTAAAATAGAGCACAATATTGCATGAAGAAATTTCAAAGTTCTTCAAGCTTGCTAATCTATGTCAGACCATGATATTGGGTTTAGTGGAGGATGAGAGATTTTTCAGTGCTTTGGGCTTCCTAAAATCAAAGCTAAGAAACAAACTAGACAAGAATTTGGAAACATGCTTGAGGGTCTACACATCTAGGTATGATGTCAATACTTTTCCTTATCAAAAAGCAATGGAAATCTGGAAGAAATGATGCAAAAGAAGAGGGTTGGGAAACACCATTAACCAATCTCTGATAGCGAGCCTGAGTGGGACAAGTACTAGTGGTGATGGGAGTCATAGAAGTGGAGGTCAGAGTGAAGAAGGCACAAACGAAAATGAAGAGAACAATGAAGAAACTGGAATACCAGAATTGGATGACGATGACGATGTAGAGATGAATTGGAAAATTTAGGAAATTTCTACTAAATTAGCAGTAGCAATCAATAGGTATTTTTTTGAACTTATTAACTACTATATCCTATCATTCAATGTTCATTTTAGAAAAGCAAGAATGTATTATGTTTCATCATTAAAATTTGAGAACAAAGAGTATTATTACTATAGAGTGTAGTTTGTAACTTTGTATTGTATCATCAATGATCATTCATATTTGAATTTGAAATTCCTGAATGAAATTTTCTATTCCAATAGCATATAATAGAGTAAATCAACTAAGAATAACTGAATAAAATAGAGTAACTCAACATACATTGAATTGGAAAACATGAAAATTAGATAGAGCACAATTTGTTTTGTATTCATTTGCAATATATTACAATTTACAGTAGTTCAAAATTTAGAGCAATATTTGTAGGCCAGTCCAAACATCCTCTAATGGCAGAACAATTTGGTTCATAGTATATTCACACTCATGCAACTTCGTTAGCAATTCATATTTGGAAGTGTGACTTGACATCACTGTTGCTTCTAAAACTCCATTCAAAGTTCTCACTGGTTTGATGAAATCCATAAATGTATATGGAGATATGTTTGTAGGAAGAAAGCGTAAATCAATATTTATTTTGTCTTGCAACCTTATTTTGTAATTTTCTCTTCCAATGAAGTTATTTGCTTCAAATCCCTTAGGCAAACCAAGACTTTCCATATTCACTTTCCTTTGTTCCATCTTTATGATCTTCTGCTTAGCTTTGTCATCCAATTCCTGTGCTTCCCTTAGCTTCTCACATTTTTGAATGATACTTGATACCTTTACTGAGACATCAAGGCGGTTGCTAATTCCCTTGTTTGATAGATAACTATCACTCTTACTGTAGAGTTGTTGCATAATATCTTTTGCTTCCTTTTCTTTCTTGACAACATCCATGTTCTGTTCAATGTTCTTATGGAGCTTCAAATAACATACTCTCATACTTTGAAGCATTTCAAAGCACTCATACAAGCTATTAGACATCACCAATATTCAGCCCCAAATGTGTTCTTTTGCAATCTTCACTAAATTATTATTAGTATTTCTTAAAGTTTGAATTGTATTATTGGCTTTCTTTAGTTCTTCTGCCATTTTTTCACAATTCTCTCTCTCTTCCACTGCTTTGTGTTCCCAATGATTGGCTTTCTTTAGTTCTTCTACCATTTTTTCACAATTCTCTCTCTCTTCCACTACTTTGTGTTCCCAGTGATTGGCTTTATCCGCCTGAGACTCCAATTGCTTTTTCAATTCACGGTTGGAGGCAACATTACTCTCCATAGTTTTAACTAAATTTTCTGAACTGACTCTTTCTTCCTCTAGTTTTTTACTAATTTTTGCCAATTTTCCCCTTAGTGCCTTCAGCTCTGCCTCTGCCTGCTCCTATTCCTGCTCTGTATCTGTTGATGTAGAGTTTGATTTTTTAATCTTTTTCTATAATTCTTTCAAACTATTGTTTGAAGCTTTCCTCTTTGCTTTTTCATTGCCAATGTCTTCCTGTAACTTTTCTATATTTCTCTCAAGCTTGGTTTTCTCTCTTTCCACCTTTAGCAGTGCACTGTAGACCACTTGGTTTGTAGACTTTGACACATTAATTTTGTCCAAATTTTTAACTTTGGAAAAATCCATTTCGAGAGTGCTAACTTGAAATTCAAATGGATCTCTCTGACTCTCTGGTGGGTTTCCATCTTTGTTTGGTGGAATAACAACCATGAACTCCATCATGTCTCTTTTTGGGTCATATGTTGGTAAAACCCTGTTGGATGCAGGTTGTTCCTCTACAGCTACATTAAGGGCACGAGTCTGCAATGTCTTCTTTATTTCCTTATTCTTGGTTATTGTTTCTGCAAATTTATTAGAGAAATCTTTGAAATGAAAATCTGGTGTTGCAGAAGGATTTGAATGTTTGAAAGGTGATGCAGAGGCAGAGCTTGCAATGCCTCTTGATCTAACTAATGCTCTTTGAGGATTTAAACTTCTAGAGGGTTTTGTTGGACCTAAATCAACAAATAGTTCTTTAGGATCGAATGTCATTGTTGTCAGTGTTCTAGAAATGGAAAGCTTTTGCTTCTTGACACTATCTTCTTGTATGGGATTCTGTGTAGATTCTACACTTAGTTCCCTCTTTAGAGAGGGAACTTGTATAAGTTGGCCAGTCCCACTGGCACCAGTGACACTAGTAGACCCAACTCCAAGGCCTGCACCATGATCATAAGCACTTTTTTCTATCTCAATTGTATTCTAGATGCCTTCTCCTATGGGACCCAAACCACCACCTTTATAACCCATTTTTTCCACAATGATTGCCCCTTTTCCATATGCTTTATGTCGTGACTTGCTGGTTCCACTCTGACTCCCAGTCCCTGGAGTAAATGCAATTGGTGGATTATCATCATCAATGTCTGGATATTCATCCTTAGTGTCGTATGCCATGCTAGGATGCTCCAAATTCCACAATTCACTAAACTCTATATCCTCGTCTATTTCATCCAAATCTTCACTGGTCTTTGGTTCACCAAGATCCTTTCTCATACTCCAAAAATCATCCATTTTTGTTCTAGTCCATTTTCTATCCTTACAAGCTTCTGTTAAGCTCTTTGATATTTTTTTGTTTGATGGTTGAGCATCTTTTTCATAGAAATTGTAGGACATCCTAGGCTGTACAATGCCCTGGTTTATTGTTGTCATAATTTGTGATGACAACTATTCAGCTAAAAAATTTTCCTCACTGAAAAATTTCTCCAACTCTTTTCTAACGTCATCCCAGCTATCCTTATTTTTCAACTTCTCTAGCAATGGTTTACTTTCATGTTGAAATAAGTTTGCAGAGTTCTTATTAGCAACAAGCATTTTTTGAATGATGTTGAGTGGATCATACTTCCAGTACCACTCTAAATCAAATTGAAAAATATCTAAAAAAAACTTTGCCACTTTGAATGCCTTTCTCTCAAATGTTAACCCTCCAATTGAGAAAGGTAAGGAAGGGAATATGCTCTTCTTTGATTGGCCAACGAAGAGTCTATTTGTGCTCTCTAGTTGTACTACATATTCTATTACAAACACCCTATTTGTCACATGCATTGGAAGTTTGTGGGGTTGCAGTTCTGACCCATAAAACCTTATTACAGTGTATTCTTCCATTAAGTACCAATCAACCAATTAAATTGTGCTTCCAAGTTGGATGCAATCCCTACATGAAGCAGACAACTTGGGCATTGGAGTGCTTGTTATTTTTTTGTACAATGGTGCCAAAAAGAAGTCTACAAAATTACTATAATTACTTCTGCTATCATACATTCTTATTTGAGGTGTCCAGTTATATATTGGAAATGGAGTACCTGTCCCCCTCTAAATTTATAGTTTGTTTCCATTGCTCATTAATATTGCAGCATTCTTGGCTAGCAGAAGATAGCACAAGTAGGTTGTGAACCTAAATGTCTTAGAATTGCCCCTTTTAATCAATGCTAATTGTTCTTGCATCGATTGAACCACGTGTCCAACAAAATTATATCTTACTGGTTCATTGACACAATGGATATCCCAAATGAATTGAAGAATATTGGCACCCACTTCCCTATTGTTTTCCAGTCCCAAGCAAAATGCTAGCGAGGATATAGTATCCTGAACCCATGGCACAAAAATGTTAAAATCATAAGGAGGCTTATGGTTCTCACCCAATGAAGCCTTTGCCTCTGCAACTATTAGACCCTTTATAAATGAATCTTTTGCATCTGGTGGGACTCCCTCATATTGGTCTGCCAGCAATCCCAAGTCAATACAGACATTACAGTTTTGTGGGTCAAACCCTAGGTCTAGCAAACTGAGAAATTCTTCCTCGTTTATTGATAAAATTTCTTCCTGATTATTTTTATTCACAATTTCTTTTCTTTCTTCATCATAATTTTTTGCACAAATCAAGACAATTTCTAGGCAAGGGAAAACTTTGGGTAACAGCATGTAACCCAAACCAACATCCCACGAAGCAACTTTATTGGTTTTTGCACCTACCGCTGGGTTAAATTTTATAAAATCAGGCCTCTTTGGCCCAGTTGCCTTACTGCACAATGCATATTTAATTGCTATAAATCTCCTTTCACCATCGATAACAGGATCATAAACATCGTGATACTCATCAGTGAAACTAGGGATTTCTACTAGTTTTCTGCAGTCTATTAAAGTTTTCCCATCTACTTGTCCTTGGCCTTGAGTTTTAGCTTTCACCATTGTTCTTTCGAAGAATGAAACAACACATATTCACAGATATTTACTAACAAAATCACAGAAAACCCCAATTTAAGAAACCCCTCCCCCCCCCCCCCCAATTTAAGAAAACCCCAATTGTAAATTGTAATTTCAAAATCAGGTTAAAGTAAATTTTTGACATTACAAAATCCCCTGGCCCCAATTTAAGAAAACCCCAATTGTAAATTGTAATTTCAAAAGAAGGTTAAAGTAAATTTTTGACATTACAAAATTGGGATGCATCAGGCTAGATATCTTACCCGAAATTAAACTTTGAAATCTGGTGGATAGATTGAAGTTAGAACAGATAACTCTAAGCCCTAAGGCTCTCACAAATTACAGTCTCAAAATCTTTGGCGACGGTTCAACAGTTCTTTTTAGCTCTGCAACTAAGAGTAATGTTAAAAAGCCTTCATTAAATGTAAATTGTAATGGTATATAATTAACTTTCTAAAACATACAACGTGTAACGTAATCTTTCTAAAATGTACCACGTAATCTTTTCATTGAATTACATGTCAACGTGTCACATTTTCGGAGTGAGTTTTCAGAAAAGCTTTTTGAAACCCATAGTACTTCTGAAATACAACTCCAACCATTCATCTTTCATTATCCAATGATTGTCATGATTTTAAATATTAATAATTTAATACACAGTAATGTAAATGAATATTAATCATTAACTATATTCACTTAGAATAGCTTATCCATGATAAAGTTTGGAAACATTAAAATATTACATGAAACAAAAATGCAATGCAAATTTTTTATATTAGTCTTATATAATATAAATGATTGTCATGATTTTAAATATTAATAATTTCATACACAGTAATGTAAATGAATATTAATCCTATTAATCATTAACTATAATCACTTAGAATAGCTTATCCATGATAAAGTTTGGAAACATTAAAATATTACAAGAAATTTGCGTTTGTGTTTTGCGTTTTATAATAAGACCATATCTATTAACGATTCTTAAAATAAAAACAAAAAATAAAAGCAATAGCACTTCGAATTTCTTAAAACATTTTGATATTATATTTTTCAACAATTTACAATTTATATCATTTGAAAAACTCTAGTAAGCTACTACCAGTACCACCAGAGGGAGACACGTCACACAGTAAAGGCCGAGGGACTAGAGAGTAGAGAGTAGAGGGACTAGAGATTTGTAGACTCAGGGACTATCCGGCTAAGGCTCCCTTCCTTTTGTGTGGAAGTCTGAAGAGAGGAGAATCTCAAAGAATTCATCTAGCCATTGATAGTCCCCGGGTTCATCTAGTAGGTACCACTTCTGGAGGAAATCCCTCCCAATCTTTGCCCACTTCTGATGACGGTTGAGTTGCTCAGCATCAAGGTTTAGTAGGAATGGTTGCTTAGGAACTACTCCTGGTTCTAGAATCTTATGCAAATCATTTGCCCAAGGAATTCCAACCCCAATTTGAGAAAATACAACAACATGCACATCATCGTTGAGGTACTCTTCTTTGAAAACTTTCCTCAGAAGCATAATCATATCCACCTTTTCCCCCCTAGGTCCAACAGAGAAGCCAAGAACCAAGATGAAATGTCAGTGGTGACTCTATACCTATTCTCACTCTCCAAAAATTCATGTTTGAGCACCATTCTTATAGCCTCCTTGGTGAAGGCTCCAAACTCTGTAGTAATAGACGCTAGGATTGGTTCTGTGACCAGGCCCAAAAAGGCCTTCTGGTCCTCCAAGGTAGTGCATCTCAAATGAATTGAAGTGTCCATTCACAAACTATTTTCACAAATATTCTTTCATAAAGAACCTAGCACTCGCAGACTATTCTCACAAATATGCTTTCACAATCGTAAATTAACGAGCATAGATCAATCTATTTATAACTCCTGATTGTAAATCATTCCCCTAAAGATCTAATTAAATCGCAAGATAAATGGTAACTATCCAAAAATCTCCAAATCTTTCATATTTAATGCAACACTAGGTGAAATTTGTATTGCCATTGGAAACAACATTTATGATAAGACATTTTCTATCTTGGGAATAATGAAGGCTGAAAGACTCGCGCCATGCAGGTGGACATAACAATTCTTTATTATTAAAAAACCATAAAACCTGTACGTTACCAGAAGCGAAAACAAGTAGCAAAGTATGTTACCAGTGAAATAGCAGCAGGAAATGAAGTTTTACCATTGATTTAAGATCATCAAACGGTCAAAAAATATTGTCCTTATATGATATGATGTTTTCATTCAAGCATTAACTTTAAGGCATTAATCAATCGAGGTACTGAATAGTTAATAATTATATGATCATATGATGTCACACCTGTCTGTCAGTGAAAATTGAAAGGCGCCATCAAAGAAACCATTAATTCACATTACTTTAACTGATGTCATGACTCATCTACTCATCGCCATTAATTAATATTTCTATCTAATATTACAGACTCGTTAACACTGCTTATCAATAAAATACTTGTCTCTGCTAAATCACCTGTAAGTCTCACAAATATTACATAGTACACTAAACCTTAGTAACATCATATATAACATCTACACTCATCCTTCCATATATATGTACCTTACTCTTACTAGCATCTGATCTTTCGTACAATAGCCTCACTGAACTAATCATCTAGAATCTAGATTGAACATCTCTGCACTAACACTGCAATATTGTCTGAACACATAAATCACTCAGGATCTCCTTAAATCTTTCCTCAGACTCATAGTGTCACACATCCATTGACCGTTTGATTACAACATATCAACGAACAAAGGTGAATTTCGGGCCTTTTGTTTGTCTTCATAATATTTACAGGAAAATCTCAGTGGAATCATGACATGTGGTATGATACAATGTGTATCATACCACGTGTCATGATTCCACTGAGATTTTCCCGTAAATATTATGAAGACAAATAAAAGGCCCAAAATTCACCTTTGGCCATTGATTTGTTTTAAATCCAACAGATGTGTGTCGTGTGAACGGTGGAAGGTTTCTTTTGGAGGGAATTGGGTGCGTTAACACTCCTTTAGTGAATCAATCTCCGAAATTATTCAATCGCCATACCAACTATAAATGTTTTAAAACCATTCGCCATGGCAAATATATTAATTCAAATATTTGAAAAATAGTTTCGCCATAATTTTATAAAAATGGTATCCATTATTTAAATATTCGCCAACCAATATCAATATTTTGACACATAATTCGCCATCAATATTAATAATTTTATTTTTTTAAAAATTATAGTCACCCTTTTTTTATAAAAATTGTATACACTATTAAAAGATTCGCCACCAAATATCCATATTTTGACAGATAATTCGCCATCACTATTAAAAATTTTCCCCCCAAAACACATGTGATTCGCCACAATTTTATACTTTTTGGGAAGGGGGGGTTCCTTAAAGTTATATCTTGAATTCAACATCAGAGAGGGAAGATGCAATCTCTATCATAACCGAGTTATGTTATACCTTTCTCTCATCTCATCAACTGTCAAAGGTCCAGTAGGCAGTGGTGTATATTCATTATCAATCAGGTGCAGTGCAGAATCTCCAATCCTAGATATATACAATCTCATCCTACTTTTCCATGTTGAGAAACTCTCCTTGTTTAGCTTAGGTACTTCTCTCCTATACATCTTTAGAGTACTTATCTCTGATACCAATTGTTGGATTATAGAGAGGGGGGGTGAATCAGTAATCCTGATCACAAATACCTAAAATAGTTTTCTCTAATTAACTCGGTAGTAGCTCAGTAACAACACAGTTAACTATTTAGCGACAATAGTAAATTAACTATATCAATCAGTAAATCATTCACACAAATCATTCACAATGTGTAACACCAATATTTAACATGGAAACCTAGCTATGGGAAAAACCACTGTGGGAATTGTCACCTACTGAGAAATATACTCTTCTAAAGTATGCCTGATTAAGAGCCAATCTGGTTAAAGATTACAAAACACACTATTAGGTGTGACCCAACTAAGGGATTTACCTCAGATCTGTTAATATCTTCACCCTTTTAGGAGTGGCCTTGTTAGAGGGATTTAAAAACACTCTATAATGTCACCTTTCTCAATGATTTACAATAAGACTGTTAAGTCCACTCTGTTAAGAGATTTCTTTGTTACAAATGCTAGTAAGCAATAGTTTAAAAAAATTGACCTGTAGATGTGCAACTATATTTTATCAATCATTTCCTTGTCCTCTCTTCAATATTCACTTCAATTCTCCATTATCTACTGGCATCAACACTTCATCAAATCATTATTTTCCTGCTCAGATCTCTCATTTCCTTCTTCTCTGTAATAGTCGGTAACCATTCAACTATTCAGATTGTCAGCTATTTTTTCATACAAGATCATACTTTATATAGACAATTTTTGCCTCTTAATCTCTATAGACTAGGCTTTTGAGGATACCTATTTTGAAAGCTTCAAGCCAAACAAACATTAGATCTTAACCTAGCATGAAATCAATTCAAAACAAAGAAAACTCTAAACTAAGCCACCTCAGATAGAGCTTAAACAGGTGCACCCAAGCATTGTTTGATTTTCTCTTGCTTAAGGGATGTGGGTGTGCTCTGTAAGCACTTGGAGCATGTTCCTAATGCTTATTTGGAAGGATTGAGACTCATGAGAACCCCATAAGTGGCACAAAATTGGGTAGAACACCCAAAATTGCCTCTAAGGCTTCAAGAACTCAAAATAATGCTTTAATGGAGATTTGATGCTATATGCTAATCTAAATAAAGAAAGAAACTATGATAATCCATTTATTGTTAAGCTATGATGTGTTAAAAAAGCTTGAAGAAAATAAAGAAATCTAACAATTAGTTGATTTTAAGCTATGATCTAACATGAAAATGGCATTATAAGATTACTATTACTTGAAAATAAAAGTAGATGGATTTTCTCTTAGAAATGAGAGTATTTATAGGCTTTTGGAAAGGTTTGGGTTAAGAGGATAGGTTAGAGTTTGGGGTAAGGTTAGGGTCTTGAGTCAAGGGGATAAGGATGAAGACTTTCTAGAAGAGTCTAGGCTTTGGATGAGGATAAAAACTTTCTAGAAAAGTCTAGGCTTTCTAGGGATAAATATGGAATTTAAAAAATAAATAAAGTTTTATTTATCTCAAAGGCTTTAATGAGTTTGAGGCTCATTAGAGGTAGGGTTTGACTAGGAGTCAAAGGGATAAGGATGAAGATTTTCTAGAAGAGTCTAGGCTTTCTAAGGATAAATATGGAATTTAGGAAATAAATAAAAGTTTATTTATCTCAGTAGGGTTTGACTAGGAGTCAAAGGGATAAGGATGAAGACTTTCTAGAAGAGTTTAGGCTTTCTAAGGATAAATATGGAATTTAGGAAATAAATAAAGGTTTATTTATCTCAAAGGCTTTAATGAGTTTGAGGCTCATTAGGGGTAGGGTTTGACTAGGAGTCAAAGGAGACTTAGATTAGCTTAGGAAAAGTAGGTAATTTCCCCTAAATGGGTTTAGGGAAGGATTAGAAAAGTTCTAGAAGGGTCTAGAGTTTTCCTAGGGTAAATTAAGAATTGAGGATTAATATTTAATCTTAATTAAATATTCTTGAGTTGGGATTAGGATTAGGAAATGATGGGATCAGCCTTTAATCGAAATTAAAGAAGGATTAGAAGATTCTAGAAGAGGTTAGTGGTCTTAAAGAAATTGGCCAAGTTTTGGGCAAAAAATAAATAAATTATTTATTTTGGGATTTTTGGTCAATTTATTAATTAAATAATTAATAAATAGGGAGATAATGTTTAAATAAGATTTAAACATTTTTGGGAGGGATTTCTTAATTAAATATTTTTAATTAAGATAAAGGGATTTAATGACATAAAAATTAATTAATTAATTAATTAATGATGATGTCATCAGGAATTTTTCAGAAAATAAAAATACTTTATTTTCTAAAAGATTTTTAGGTGTCTACATTTTGCCCCTCTTTGATGTGATGCCGCAAGTGGCATGGCTTCAAAGACAAGAAAATAAGATGCCCAAGGCTAGAATTTAGAGGAATGATGGGTTGTACCCCCTCGAGAAAATAACGCAAAGTAAACATTCTGGAATTTTCTCGAAAGGAAACAAAGAAGGAAGGACTGAGGAAGCAGGGGAGATAAATAACCAAGCTTCCAAGAGCAAAGATGGGTGAATGCAAGATGAAATGGATTGCAAAATGCAAGATGCAGCTATATGAGGATGCAAGATTAATCTATATGATGCAAGATGCAGGGGATTTGGGGAATCTCCAAGTGCAAATGTGGAGAGCACAACCTAGTTTAATATAGCAATGCTAGAGACCTGCCAAGGATACTGGGATCATGAGGCCTTGTCACCAGCATTGCAGAGGACTGACACTAAAAAGACACGCAGGGTTGCCCTAGCATCATGCATGAACCCAAGAGGAAGCATGGTGGAAATGATTCTGAAGAAACTACAAACACACGACTGACTCATAGACAGAAGTAAAAGATCAAAAGACCTTGCCCCAGATTATCCTCATGCACAGCGCACCAAGATATAAAGGATCATGGTGACTTTGAGTAGAGAACAATGAGAAGCTATAAAAGATTAACAAGACCCAAAGGAAAAAATCCAAGGTCAAAATGAGAACTCCAAAAGGACATCCTTTGCCAAGGAGAGAGATTGGATGTGATTGATGGTGGGATGATTGGTCTGAATGTGTGGAAGGATGCATCAACACGGACCTAGTGTGCTAGGTGGAAGATGAGGTCGGATAGGAAGGATACAACTGAGGGGACCCATGATTAGGCTTAGGTCAGACAAAACAAAAGCATACATCTGTGTGGACCCGATGCTGATGGGGAGAATGTTGTGTTGCTGATTGGCAAATGATGCAGTTTAAAGATAGTCACGATGATCAAGGATAGTCAAAAATTGATATTGCGAAAGTACAAGGCTGGGTAGGACAAGATGTTCTGATCAAAGGCTGCTGCAGGACTGACAAGGATTATGTACAACAAGACACAAGGATATGTACAATAGACAGGAAGACATTTACAACGGATATGGACAAAAGCTCAGGATTGGGGATAGGAAGATCTCGCTATACAGGATATATAGGAAGGATCACACGATACAAGATATACAAGATATGGTACAAGATAGGTGCAAGATAGGGTACAAGATATGTGCAGGTGGGATTGCGGATATGTGAGAGGATGTATGAAAAAGAGGAATGCTGGGGGACGGTGGATGGGGATGGGGATGGAAGAAAAAGGATTGAGATGTTGGGATGGGGGGGATGGGAGTTTGATAGATAATGACTCGATCCACTATGTATGGTGCCTGTTTGCCAGGTTTTCACCAACATACTTGTCCAAGGCACTTGAATTGCCAAGTTTTCACTATTGGATGATTGTTTTTCTTTTTCTCTTTTGCTTTTTTTTGTTTTTTTTGCTTTTTTTTTTTAATTTTTCAGCTTTTTCCAAATTTTATGGATTTTCTGAATATGTAGATCTGGTTCAGGCATAGAACCTCTTCAGATGTATGATGTTGATGGGATCATTCAAAGGCTCACCTTCTGGTGTATATAACTGATAAGCTCCAGAGCCAAAGCATGCTGTGACAACATAGGGGCCCAACCAAGTAGGCTCAAACTTGCCTTTCTTTTCTCTGTTTGTTTGGACTTTCTAATTTTCTTTGAGGGCCATGTCACCAACCTGAAGTTGTCTGGGATGGACCTTCTTATTATAACTCCTTTTGAGTCGATTCTAGTATGCAACCAGGTGATCATAGGGTTGTTGTCTCTTTTTATCTAACAGGTCTAGCTGTGTGAGATGGGCTACATGATAGTCTTCATCAGTGGTGTAGTTCTTCATGGAGACTCGCAATGATGGGAGCTCGACCTCGATCAGCAGAATGGCTTCAACACCATATACAAGGGAATATGGGGTGGTGCCTGTGGGAGTATGATAAGAAGTATGGTAGGCCCAAAGGGCGGGATTAATTTGGAGGTGCTAGTCACAGCCAGAATCATTGACAACCTTCTTGAGGATTTTCAAGATAGTTTTATTGGTTGCCTCAGCTTGGCCATTTCCTTGAGGGAAATATGGACTGGAGAAACGGTGATGGATGTGGAGTCTAGCACATAGATCATCCACATGCTAGTTTTCAAAAGGTGTGCCATGGTCAGTGAAGATGGTAGATGGTATGCCAAAGTGGCAAATGATGTGGTAAAGGATGAACTTGGATATTTGGATGCCAGTAGTTAGGGTGAGCGGAATCGCTTCAACCCATTTGGTGAAGTAATCTATGGCAGTTATTATGTACTTGTGTCCATCTGAGGAAAGGGGAGTGATTAAGCCGACAAGGTCAAAGCCCCAACATGAAAATGGCCAAGGTGGCGCAATGGGCTGCAAGTCTTGTGCTGGTGCATGAATCAAATTTGCATGCTACTGACATGGTAAACATTTTCTGACAAACTCACAAGCATCATGTTCCATGGTTGGCCAATAATACCCAACTCGAAGCAACTGCTTAGCTAAAACCATGCCACTGGTGTGGGCACCACAAATTCCAGCGTGGACCTCTTGTAAAGCCAGGACGGCCTCATTTGAATCTAAACACCTAGAAAGGATGTTGTGATATCCTCGATGATAAAGGGTGTTGGCTACAAGAGTGTAGCGGGAAGCTCTGTGAATAAGGTTTTGGCATTGGTTATTGGTGAGATGGGGAGATATGATACCATTCTTTAGATATGCATGGATGTCATGGTACCATGGGGATTGGGGACCAACCAAGACACACACCATTTCTACATCAGCTTTCTCATAAGCTGGTGTATGTAGCTGCTCGACTAAGAATTCATACTGTGATGCATCGCGTGGGATTTCTAACAAGGACCCAATAGTTGCCATTGCATCTACTGCTTTGTTCTGAAGTCTGGGTATTTGTGTGAATTGTAGATTCAGGAAATGCTCTTTCAATCTATCTACGAGTTCTTTGTAAGGTAGCAGCTTGTCATCCTTTGTCTGATATTCATCTAGGACTTGCTTGATAATCAGCTATGAATCATCGAAGACTTGCAGTTCTTTGATATTCCATTGAATGGTTGTTTTGAGACCTAAGATGAGTGCCTCATATTCTACAATGTTGTTGGTACATGAAAATCCCAATTTAAATGACTTTGGGATGTAGTCACCTTGAGGTGTGATGAATAGGATTCCTGCCTCTGATCCATGTGATGTGTAGGAGCCATCAAAGTATAGTTTCCACATGGGCTGCTCTTCGATCATACATAAGTGTTCATCAGGGAATTCCATGATTAGTGGATAAGCATCCACCAGTGGTGCTTCTGCTAGCTGATCGGCAATGACTTGCCCTTTGATTGCTTTTCGATCTATGTACTGGATGTCAAACTCGCTGAGTATCATGACCCATTTTTCCATACGGCCTGTGAGAGTTGTCTTTGATACTAGATATTTGAAGGGGTCCACTTTTGAAATGAGCCTAATTGTGTGACTGAGCATGTAATGTCTAAGCTTGTGAGTGGAAAAAACCACTGCAAGGCATGCTTTTTCCATGGGTGAGTAATTAAGGTCATAGCCGACAAGAGTTCGACTAATGTAGTAAATGGCTCTCTCTTTGTTTTCATCATCATGCTGAGCTAGGAGTGCCCCCAGTGCTGTAGTGGTTGCTAAGATGTAGAGTATGAGAGGGCATCCTGGAACTGGTGGCACTAGGATTGGAGAATTGGCTAGATACTCCTTGAGCTTATCAAAGCTTCTCTAACATATGGGATCCCACTTGAAGCTTGTGTCTTTGCATAAAAGATGCGTGAAAGGTTGGCACTTGTCTACCAATTGAGAAATGAACTGACACACTGATTGAAGCTTTCCTTGTAGGCTTCTGAGCTATCTAAGTGTTCTTGGGGGAGGCATTTCTATTATTTCTTTGACATTTTTAGGGTCAATCTCTATGCCTCATCGTGATACTATGAAACCTAGGAGCTTTCCAAATGTAACACCAAAGACACATTTCTTTGGATTGAGCCATAACCCATAGTGCTGCAGGTGATCAAACACACTCTCAAGAATGTCAAGGTGTTCATGGTGATTTTTTGATTTTGCAAGAATATCATCCACATAGTCCTCTAGGATCTTGTGAATCATGTCATGGAAGATTGCTGCCATCACTCTCTGATATGTGGCTCCTACATTCTTTAGACCAAAGGGCATCATGTTATAGCAAAACGTACCACATGGAGTGGTGAATGCTATTTTGTGTTGGTCTTCTGCTGCTATATGAATCTGATTGTATCCAGAGAAACCATCCATTAGTGACAACATTTCATGGCCCGCTATAAGATCTACGATCATGTCTATGTTAGGTAGCAGGAAATCATCTTTAGGACATGCTTTGTGTAGGTCCCTGAAATCTGTACAAATTTGGATATCGCTAGAAGGCTTTGTGACAGGTACCATGTTGGAGATCCAATCTGAGTAATCTATAGCTCTGATAATCTTTGTATCCAAGAGCTTTTCTAGTTCTGATTTTACCAATAGAGCTACTTTGGGATGCATTTTGCGTAGCTTCTACTTTACTGGCTTGACATTAGGGTCTATAGCTAGATGATGAACAACAAGTTTAGGATCAAGTCCAGGCATGTGTGCGTATGACCATGCAAAGTTCATAGTAGCTTCTTGAAGTAGCACAGTGAAAGCCATTTCTTCACCTTCTGTCATGTTGGCTGCAATGTAGGTGATCCTCAGACATTCCTCTGTACCTAAGTTGATTGGCTTGGTTTCTTCTATGATGATAGGTGACTGCTCAGGTCTGTAATCCTGGATGGGAGGAAGAGGCAAGTCTTCATCTTCTAGCGCTTGAATTGCCAAGTTTTCACTAGAAGATACACTCTTTATTTTTACTTTTTTGGAATCAGAATGTGCCCCAGAAGGGTTTTCACATAAGGACTCATGTTTTACTCTTTCTATTTGTCTTTTGCAGCTAAAGCTTGCCTCCTCTCCAAAGTATCCTTCTGGGTCAAGCTTATAGATGTGCACTGACTCTGAATCTTGAACTGAGTGTGGGCCTGATGCCCCCATGAATTCTAGGAGTGCTTCCGTGCTTTGGAACTCATCGATGTGTGTAATGCTTGGTTGGGCCCAGTCTATGAGTTCAGGGTGGGTGAGGGGAAGTTCTATGAGATTGATGGCAAGTTGTCGGAGGATAGAAGTCCCCAAGAGGGTGTCATCATCAAAGATATCATCGTAGGATCTGATTTCTTTCTCTTCAGGGATGTCTTCGATCTCTACGAGGTCATCCTGGCTATTTAAGAGGAGAACGCTAGTCATGTTGGTGGCCCCAGTTGTAGTATTGGGCCCTTGTATATGCAGGTGAGGGGTATTAAAGCCAAGACCCCGATGTTCAGGATTCTTTGATGGTGTGATGGGAAATTGGTTGCCACCTTCTTGTGGCCCTAGACCACCGCCTTGATAGTGCCATTGTTTAGTGGTATACTTATATTGCTTTGGATATTTATCTTTGAAATAGCCAAGAAGTTGAGTGTCAAGTGATGGGGGATCTTTATACAACCACCTATTTATGTCAGGATCCATCTCTTGACTGTTTATGTTGCCATGGGATTCAAAAGTCATAGATCCAATTTTCTTGATTTCATGATGCTCTTCAATAGGCTTGCTTTGGTGATCTGGGTGCCCTTGAGTATGTGGATCAAGCGGGAGGGCCCCTACAAAAAATGCATCATGTAGGCTATATTCACCACAACCCTAGTTATTGATCTTGACAGAAGATAGGGTGGAGGTGAGAATGGTTTCTGGATCGCAATGGGATCGAGACGAGCTGGCAATAGAAGTACCAATGTCAGTTCTAGGACAATGAGTGGAGTGAGGGAATGATGCTTCCATCGCACGATAGTATGCGAAGGGTTGGGGGTCAGCATGGATGGTAACCTTAGTGCCTTGATGCAAAAATTTGATGGATTGATGGTAAGTAGATGGTACAGCCTTAATGGAATGAATCCATGGTCGGCCTAGGAGGATATTAAATGGTAGGTCAAGATCAACAACATGGCAAATAGTATCTTGTGTTGCTGGGCCCAGCTGAATGGGAAAAGTAATGGTACCTTTAGAGGTACACTCCAAATTGTCATAGGCTTTGATAGTGATTACTTCATGTGCTATATCAGCCTGGGTGAACCCAATCTGCTGAATGAATTTCAAAGTACACAAGTTCAGGGCTAAGCCATTATCTATTAAGACCCATTTGATGGCAAAGTCTCTGACCATGACGGTGATGCGGAGAGGGAGAGTATGGTCAGGTGCAATGACTGGCATGTCAGATGGTTTGAAGGATAAAGCATAGGTTGTGGATAGATGTCCCAAAAGGGTCTCAAACTGGGTGGTGTTAATGTCTGTGGGGACATGTCCTTCTTTGAGAGCTCGGTTAAGGATCTCCTGATGGAGAGGTGAGGTGTGAAGAAGGTCCAAGATGGATATTTGGGATGGTGTGTTCCCCAGATGTTCTATGAGGTTATACTATGCATTGTGTGCATTATGTGCTGGCCTTGGTTGGGCACTAGCAACAGTGATCCGGCCTCTATGGGTAGTAACAACACATTGATGATCTGCTCCTCTGACATGGATGGCATTGACTATGGGCTCAACTTGGGTTATACATCCAAAAATATTGTCATAATTGATATAGGCAGTAGTGTGATCTTCTTTCTTACCTTTGCCATGGTTCTAGGGATGATTGGCTTTAGTTTTGTTGGTCCCAGCGTTGTGTTGTGGGAACACATTCTGATAAATTTGCAAATTGGCATTTGGCGAGGCTTGAGCAGGGGTATCTACTTGAATCTCTTTTTGATCAATGAGATCTTGGATATAGTTTTTGAGTCTCATACACTTCAAGGTAGTGTGTCCTTTGACATGATGATAATCACAATACTCGTGATCTTTGTACCAATCAGGCTTGGGAGTGGTATCATCAACTGGCTGAATTGGTAGATATGTAATCAAGTTGGCCTTGGCCATCCAATGAAAGATAACATCCAAAGGTTCACCTAGCAGTGTGAAGGTCTTCTTTGGATAATTTTGAGCTCTGGGTTTGTTCTTCTTGGGAGCAATATTGACGGCATTGACTTGATTGTTTGGGTTACCTTGATAAGCTTGATGGGCTTGCTGCTGATAATTTTGCTGATTATTCTGAGAATGATATTGTTGCATGGGTTGTTGATGGACTTGAGGAGGTTGCTGATGGATGGGTGCTTGTTTTTGTTGGTATGTAGGAGTTGATGGAGGACTAGCTACAACAAATTGGACATGCTTGGTATCAGTAGCTCCATCAGTAACAACATTCTTGTTACGATTCCAGTAACGGGATTTATCATTACTGAGTTTTTGGGCATCATTTTTGAAGTGCCAGATTGTGCCTTCATCTAGGAGGGCCTTTTCAATACCTATCCCCTTGCTCTTGATATCTTGATAGGTTTGGAGACAATTCATTCTCATGAAGTGGGATAACTTAGGATGCAGATTATCAATAAAGATTTTGGTCAAATGCTTTTCAGGTGGCTGGTATGATAACCTAGTAGTAAGGTTCTACCATCATTGCAAGTATTCTGCTAGGCTTTCTCCATCTTTCTATTTTGAGTTACAGAGATCTAACAAGGTCAACTCATTCTCAACATTGTGGGCATAGTGGGAAATGAACTTCTTAGAAATTTCAGCAAAGGTTGTGATAGTCCCACAGGGTATTTTGTAGAACCATTCAATAGCAGTCCCTCCCAAGCTTTTGGGGAATAGGCGTAGGAGATAGTTATCATTATAAGCCACTTCTTGGCATGCCATATAGAATTCTTTAATATGATTGACTGGATCTCCTTTCCCTCGATATTTATCAAACTTAGGTGTCTCAAAATGCTTGGGGAAAGGTATAGCGGCAATGGACCGGTCAAACAAATAAGGACACACCTCAAACTTGTAAGTTTTGTTCTTAGTACCGGTTTGAAGCTCCTTAAGAGTGTTCTTCATGGCCTCCCACTCGACATTGATTGGTGTTTGAGTGGGTACTCCCATTTGAGGTGGGTATTATGGAATGGGATATGGAGATGGCCTAGTAGGATAGGTGGATTGGAGTGGATTTTGGAGTGATGTTTGCTGGGGAGGATACTGCTGATGTGGCATAGGGGGATATTGTGGTGATGGATATGAGACTGCTTGCTGGTGTTGTGGGATGACTGGGACTTGCTACTGTGACTGAAAGTATGGTTGTTGTGGGGGTAGCTGGTGGAATGATGCAGCTTGTTGGTGAGATGGTCCTTACTGAACTTGGTTCTGTGGTTGACCGATATAGGTTGGGTGCATTCCCGCATTGCTTAAGGGTGGAACTAATGTAGGTAATCTTGAAGCAAAGGGTGGCTAGGCAGGATGACTTGAGAAATGAGATGAACTTTATTGCGGAGGTGGAGGAACTTGCTGAAAAGCATTGGGTGTTGGGAATGGATAGCTTGTGAAGGATGAGGTTGGGGGAGGTTGAGATGGTTGCTGTTGTGCTGCTTGTGAGAAGGTGGCTTGTTGGTTTGTAAATACGGATGTAGGAGAGTGAGTTGGTATTCCAAAGGATTTCATTTCTTCTTGAGTGAGACCCCAACGAGGACCTGTGTGAGGTGGGAATTGTGTTGCAGTGGATGCCAGGAAGGTAGATGTGATGGGATTTTGGGACGTGAATGGTGGTTTTGAAAAAACTATGGAAGGCATCCCTGTGGTGAAGGCATTTTGTTGGGCTTGTGCCTGGGTAGATGTTTGTTGGGGGGAAATGAAGAGAATGTTTGCGTTCCCCATGAAAAGGGTGATGTTGATGTTTGCTAATTTTGAAAGGAGAATGATTGCGCTACCCCCGAGGTAGATGATGTAGAGGTTTACTGGGTGAAAGAGGGAAACGATTGCGTTGACCCCTAAAATGATGGTGTGGATGCTAAAGCTTGGGGATTGAATGGAAAAGATGATTGTGTCCCTCCTGGCACAAAAGGTGTGGATGTGGAAGCTTGTGAAGTGAAGGGGAAGGATGATTGCATCCCTCCTGGAGTGAAAGGTGTTGCTTGGTCTATGGAAGATAGTGGAACTTCTTGTGCAAAAGTTTGTGTAAGAGGTGGGAGTTGATTTTGGGACAAGCGTTGGATTTGTGCAAGAGCTTGAGCGGCCATGGTGGATGATGAAGTACCTGTGATAGGGAATGGAGTAGATGGTGTTATAGCTTGTGTTATGGGATTTTCAAAGCTTCCTTGCAGAAGAAGGGGAATGGCGGAGGTTTCTTGGGATGTTTGCAAGGTTGGATCAAGGAACGGTTGGATAAATGGAGAGTATACTTGTGCTGGGATTTGGATAGTACTTATGGGAATGCAAGGATGGAGATATGGTGGAATGGAAGTCTGTGCTTGTGCAAAGTTAGTGAACATGCTTTGCTGGTTTTGGGCTATGAGTGCATTGAATACTGGCGGATTCTCTAGATGATTCACAAATGTTTCTATTGCCAGAGGAGCTGAGGGAATATTGGGATCATCCCATGTGTTTCCAATTTTTATTTTGGGATCATAGGCTATCATTGCACTGGTAAAAATGTTGGGATCAGATGAACTGGTGATTGGATAAGGATTCATGTTCCTTCTTTTTCTAGATCCGGATCTTGTCTCGACAGGCATGGAGATGCAGATGCTAGATGGATGCAAGATGTTTCCTAAAGGACTCTAAAGGATGGTGGATGCAAGCTTTAAGGAACTTCTAAGGATGATGAAATTCTAGAATGCGATGCAAGGATTGGTGAAATGCTCAGATTTGGATCAAGGATGGTGGAAGATTGATGGGGGATGGTGTCAGATTGGTAAAAAAGGTTGGGCGATGATGGAGGTTTGGTGGGATGCTCTGATTTGGGTCAAGATTGGGTTTGAGGATTGATGGGATGCTGGTGGAAGATTACTAAGTGTCAAAAATGAGCTATTGTTTTTCCCAATGGAGGATCAGTGATAGGATTTGGCCAACCTAGGATAGACTAATGATCTTCGGTCAACTGGATTCTTATCAATACAAGCCAATCTCTTGCTCGAGATGATGAGGCTATGCAAGGACAAGTTGGATTTCCTTTAGATAATGCTCTGTCAAAAAGGGGATGATTTCTAATTTGGGATAAGGGATGGAAACAACTCAAAGGCTTTGAACACTAAGTACTTGTGGATTTGGATCTTTGGATTTGGTGCAAAAGGATGGTGAGTTCTAATTTGGATATTGGATGCTGGATTTGGATGAAGGATATGGGACTCTGATTGTGGATTGCTAGTGAAAAGATGGTGAAGGATGGTGGAACAATACTTTCTCCAAAAGGATGATGCAAATGCAACCGGGATGGATGATCTATGATGCTGCTAGGAAGATGATGGTGTATGCAACTAAGAAGGTTTCTAGAATGCAACTAAGGTTTGGTGATGATGCGGGGATGAAACTAGGATGAGACTAGGATGAAGAACTGCCGAGATAGGATTTTGAGATCTGAAGGTAAAATGGACATGCAATGGATCCAGCTAATCTTCTCTTTCAAGGTTGACGTAGCGATGGTTCACTCAGAATCAGTAGGCAAATTGTTTGACTCTTGCGTTATAGCCAATATTATCAAGCTTTTCTTGATATTTTTCTTCTGCTTGGGTTGCTTGGATAGAGGATTGATGGCTCTTAAGGTTTCTTTCTACAACTTTCTTCTCTTGATAAGCTTTGGATTTGGGCAACTTAGCTTGCAGATGTTTGATCAAATTTGGCATAACTTGGGGAAATTCTGATAAGTTGGTTTGAGACAAAAAGGTTCTTTGGATATCTGATTCCAAGGTTTTCTCTAAAAAAAAATGTTCCGAGTATCTCAAACTGGGTTTTTGTTGATCAATTTGATGTTTCCCAATGGCAAAGGATAGATTGCAACAAAGATTTTCAGAAAAGCAATCTCCACAAGGGACAAAGCAACCTTGTGGGATACAAACAGGATAACTGACTCTGATAAAGCTTTGAAAGTGTATGTTCTAACAATGTTTTCGCAGAGTATTGACTGTCAAGCACTTCAAACAGATCTGCCTAAGGAAGGTGAGTATCAAAATCACTTGCCCATAGCTTGGTACCCCTAGAAGGGAATACAAATGGTGAGTAATCTTGAAGCGACACGGTAAACCCCTTGGAATCGGTCCTTGCACAAGGATTTTGATACTTTTGGATGTAGATAGGGTAGCCTCTATTTTATCAGGTTTTTTAATAGTTCCATGGAGTCTCCATACCCGGTTATGCTGACCACCTATGACTCACTTAAGAGCCTAGCCAACAACATTGGGGGAGGAATATTTACCTGTCCCCAGACATTTGCATTTGGCACAAAATGCCCATGGATTAGGAGATATAAGTGAGTACTTTTTGCCTTCACTTTATTTATATACCGGCTGGGGGGGATACTGGTTTGAGGTCATTCTCTGAGGAGGAAGCACTTTTCTCCTTGGACAGGCCTCGCTAAAAGTAGAACAAGTGAACTTGTCCGAGTCCAAATGTTCTACGTTGCTTACTTTAACAAGGATTTTGCAAGAATTGAAAAACTCCTAAATGCACATCAAGCAAGTTGTTCTTTTTCCCAAATTGATTTTAAGTTTGATTGAACTTTGAAATTGAAGACACAAGTGCTTAAGGTTTGATTTGTTCTTTCTCCAAAAGGTAAACGTTTTGAGCGATTGCAAGTTCTTTCCTTTGAGCATTCAAGATTGAGATTTGCGTGTTGATTTAGAACTTTGAAGTGCTTTGTTTTATCCTTTAGGGCATTCAAGATTTGAGTTTGTTTGAACTGAAATTCAAAAAGGAAGGAACATGGATGCTTTTCTTTCCAATTTAGATCATTCAAGATTGTTTTTGACTCAAAGTAAAAATGACTCTTTGGACTTTGGTTTTCATTCAAGATTTTGTGTTCTAGTTTGCATGTTTTAAGCCCAAAAATGATATTCCTAGATTGTTTTGATGCATGAAAAACCTAGGAAACATTCAAGATTTTGCAACAAGACATTTGTTTGGAACAAATAACAAAGCTTTTAGGACAATTTTGGCAACCATTTAGGACTCTTAGTTTGCATGAGATTTTAAAAGAACTTTAAAATATTTGCAAATGAAGTTCATTTTATCCCTGATTGATGCTTTGAGTTTGATTTAGAATTTTGTGTGCACTTAGTGTTGATTTTGAACCTTTTGAAATGGAAACTTGAAGTTCTTTTTAAGTTTCCAAAAATGGAGTGTTCCTAACTTTGCATGAATGCATCTAAAACCTTGATGTTGCAAGGATGCAAATGATTGGATTGATTTAGTTTCATTTGTTAGAAGATTTTTGCAAATTTTTAGTCTTTAATGCATTTAAGAATGATTTGGGGGTTCATTTTAAGCACTAAAACAATATGTGTATGACTTTGTTTTGTTCATTTTTACCCCAAACTGAAATGATTTTTTTTTTCACCCCTGATTCGAGCTTTCTTTCCTAGATATTATTATAGACCTCTGAAACAGCTTTCCAATGCTTTTTGAATCACCAAAAATGGAGTTTGTATGCAAAAGTTACAAGGTTTTTCGTGGAAGTGCCTCGTTATGGATTTTAAAGAGGAGAATATGCCAAAATCTCTTAAGAAGTAGAAGAAGGAGTAGATAGAATGGAAGAATGATAAGACTTAAGAAGAGGAAGAATATTTCCACAAGCTTCCTCCACCTTCAAGCTTCAAAATTTAGCAAAAACTCCAAAATCGATGAGATGTTGTCAAAAGACCCGTGAAGTGGGTCCCATCGGGCGTGCCAGAAATGTAGACTAGGCTTTTGAGGATACTTGTTTTGAAAGCTTCAAGCCAAACAAACATTAGATCTTAACCTAGCATGAAATCAATTCAAAACAAAGAAAACTCTAAACTAAGCCACCTCAGATAGAGCTTAAACAGGTGCACCCAAGCATTGTTTGATTTTCTCTTGCTTAAGGGATGTGGGTGTGCTCTCTAAGCACTTGGAGCATGTTCCTAATGCTTATTTGGAAGGATTGAGACTCACGAGAACCCCATAAGTGGCACAAAATTGGGTAGAACACCCAAAATTGCCTCTAAAGCTTCGAAAACTCAAAATAATGCTTTAATGGAGATTTGATGCTATATGCTATTCTAAATAAAGAAAGAAACTATGTTAATCCATTTATTGCTAAGCTATGATGTGCTAAAAAAGCTTGAAGAAAACAAAGAAATCTAACAATTAGTTGATTTTAAGCTATGATCTAACATGAAAATGGCATTATAAGATTACTATTACTTGAAAATAAAAGTGGATGGATTTGCTCTTAGAAATGAGAGTATTTATAGGCTTTTGGAAAGGTTTGGGTTAAGAGGATAGGTTAGAGTTTGGGGTAAGGTTAGGGTCTTGAGTCAAGGGGATAAGGATGAAGACTTTCTAGAAGAGTCTAGGCTTTGGATGAGGATAAAGACTTTCTAGAAAAGTCTAGGCTTTCTAGGGATAAATATGGAATTTAGAAAATAAATAAAGTTTTATTTATCTCAAAGGCTTTAATGAGTTTGAGGCTCATTAGGGGTAGGGTTTGACTAGGAGTCAAAGGGATAAGGATGAAGACTTTCTAGAAGAGTCTAAGCTTTCTAAGGATAAATATGGAATTTAGGAAATAAATAAAAGTTTATTTATCTCAAAGGCTTTAATGAGTTTGAGGCTCATTAGGGGTAGGGTTTGACTAGGAGTCAAAGGGATAAGGATGAAGACTTTCTAGAAGAGTCTAGGCTTTCTAAGGATAAATATGGAATTTAGGAAATAAATAAAGGTTTATTTATCTCAAAGGCTTTAATGAGTTTGAGGCTCATTAGGGGTAGGGTTTGACTAGGAGTCAAAGGAGACTTAGATTAGCTTAGGGAAAGTAGGTAATTTCCCCTAAATGGGTTTAGGGAAGGATTAGGAAAGTTCTAGAAGGGTCTAGAGTTTTCCTAGGGTAAATTAGGAATTGAGGATTAATATTTAATCTTAATTAAATATTCTTGAGTTGGGATTAGGATTAGGAAATGATGGGATTAGCCTTTAATCAAAATTAAAGAAGGATTAGAAGATTCTGGAAGAGGTTAGTGGTCTTAAAGAAATTGGCCAAGTTTTGGGCAAAAAATAAATAAATTATTTATTTTGAGATTTTTGGTCAATTTATTAATTAAATAATTAATAAATAGGGAGATAATGTTTAAATAAGATTTAAACATTTTTGGGAGGGATTTCTTAATTAAATATTTTTAATTAAGATAAAGGGATTTAATGATATAAAAATTAATTAATTAATTAATTAAATAATTAATTAATAAATGATGATGTCATCAGGGATTTTTCAGAAAATAAAAATACTTTATTTTCAAAAGGATTTTTAGGTGTCTACAATCTCATCTATTATGTTTTCATTTAATCAATTTTCACCATTTATACCTTGAAATCATTTCCTTTTCACCTAGGAACTTGAACTTTTCTTGAAAATTGTTCCATTTCTTTTTGTTGCTTAGATCTTGCCATAGATCTTCATCTTGAATTTTCATAACCATAGATATTTGTAACTAACTCTCCTTATCATCATGATCTTCTAGCTCATCATAGCTAATCATTAAATGTCGATTCCATCCATATTTAATACCTTTTCCTTGCTGCTTGTTCTTCATTTAGAATTTCAGTTACATCAATTGGTGCCTAAACCTTTCCTCTTTACCGAGTGACCTATCTTTTTACCTTTACCTTACCGAGTGACTTTTCCTTCTCGGTAGCCAAAACAACTTATATTACCGAGTTGTAAAATCTTCATCACTATGCTTTATCGAATAACATAATCATATGTTAGGTAGAAAATAATTATATCAACATAATCTAATCATTGTCCAATTTGTATCAATTATCCATTTAAGTTCTTTAACTTCTTAACTTCTCATTTCTTCTTCTCCTTAAATCATTCATCTTATATTATTATTGAGTGATATGGAAACATAATATAAATCATAAATCAATTGCTTGACATCAATGACAAGACTATAACCGATCCAACACTTCTACTATCATCATGTATACCTATGATCTTGGTCGGTCTTCATCATCGGCTCCATCAGATAATCAATCTTCAACATTATTATTAGTTATGGTAACAATGTATTCATTTCCCTTGACTTTTTACTTTCTTGGGGCATCTTATAGTGGAAAAATTTCTTGTGGGTGTATTTATGCTCCATTAAAACCATTTCTCTTGTTGAGGCATTTGCAATTTCTTTAATGTTGGGGCATACACTCTACTTCTTGTTTCACATACCCACACACAATGATTCAATGCAACCTCTCTTGTAGATGGACAAGTGGACAATGCTTTCCTTGTGTTCATCCTTTTATTCGATCCCTTAATGGAGACAATTATTTCCTTCAAGAAAAATCTTCCTTTCTTTGATCCCTATGGAGACAATGTTGTATTTAGGCTTTATCATTCTCTTTAGATCTGTTAACAAGGATAATGCTTTCCTTAAGGATTGATCTTCCTTTCTTTGATCCCTTTGGAGACAATGTTTTCCTTAGGCCTTATCATTCTTGTCAGACCCCTTAATGGAGACAATGCTTTCCTTAAGGAATGATCCTCTTTAATGAGTTGACTAGTATAATACAGCTTGCTATATTTTTAATGCCATATTTTGTAGCACTTTTTCTTTGCATGATCTATAGTATGGTAATACATTACTAGGCTATTGGACATGCCTCTCTCTCTCTCTCTCTCTCTCTTCTTTTCTCTTTGAGCACGATGCCTATTTTATCTTGGTTTTGGATTTGATGAGGACTTAAGTCACTTGGGGTCTTCATGTTTCTTTCTCTCCTTCACCTTGATAGGAGCATTCTTATGCACTAATCTTCTTTACTATGAGCATGATCTTGTCTCATACTATCCTTAAATAGAAGGCTAAATATATTGTCCTTAAAAGTTAGCACCCATAATTAGATGTTTTATTAGGACCCATTAGACCCCATTTTGGTGATTTCAAGGTTTGAATGCCCATTATGCTTGATCCTAGCAACCTTTCCTTTCTCTCCCTACTTCTTTTCACCCATAATATTATCCCCTCCAAACTCTAGCCCATTCTCTAGGGTATAGAATGCCAATGAGATTTTTTCCCTATGGATCAGGGCCCAAATTTGGCCCAGGGCTTGATATCATGTTATTAGTAGGAGATTTTATTTTGTAGTTAGCTTGGATCATTTTTTAATCCCAAAATGATGAAGTATAAAAATACATTATCTATCCTTATTTTGTAGATCATAACCATACTCAATAATTTTCAATCAAGCTATCAATATTTTCAAATAATTAAGAGCAATTGATTAATTGAATTCAAGATTTGAAGGAAAGCATCAAAGATCAAGATATTCAAGTCTCTAGTCCTTAAAGATCATTTAGATCAAAGGAAATCATCTCTAGTTGAAGAAATTTTCTCTCCCTTGATGGCCAAGTAGATGAATTATAAATCAAGAAAGAAGATAATTCCTTCCATTCTTCTTCTCTCTCCTTCATTGTAACTGATTTTCAAGCATACCAATATTCAAGATATAGAAGTGGAATTCATAAATATATGCATTTGTGAGAGAATCTTTGATTCTATATCACATTCCAAGGTTAACTCTTTGGATTTCAAGCACATTCAAACATCTTCATGGGTATGAGCAATTTCTACATCTATCCATGATGGTTTATGCAAGGTGAATCTAACATTTTCCTTTTATATACTTTCCTTTATGAAATTTCTATCCATTTTCAAGGTTGATTCATAAACAAGGTTCTAACCAAGACAAACCCCTTTAGACAAAACATTTCCTCATTTTTTTGTGTGTGGGAATAGGTTACAAAGCTACTGAATGAGAATAAAAAAGATAGGTTACAATTAGAGAGACCCCAAAAATTCAACCAAAATTTCTAGGTATAGAACACCCTTTGTGTTCCGTCCCCATGTACATAGCGAGTTTCACCTTGTATGCTACATTTTTAGCTTCAATTTTACCCACAAGTCAAATATGTGCTCTAGTTTCTATCTCTATACTTTTTTGCTCACTACAAGTCTGTATCAGTCTTTTATTTATAGTTTTATGGTAGCTTGTATGAATAATCAAATACATTACATCATTACATCATTTTCATTTTCATGATTACATATTTTAGTGAAGGATCATTATCCAACTTAGCGTTTGAGTCTCCTCTTGAACCTAGTGGGGCATCTTCCTTGTGAAGTGTGCAAATATGAAAAGAGGAAGTGATTTATCCATCTATGCATACCTTTACTTCCCCTTTTCTTTATGTATAGTTGTATACATGTTATTTTGTGAATGTTCTATTGTTGTAAATACATGTTTGTGTTGTCTACTTGGGGATGATGCAAAGCAATGAGAACCGTATTTTTAGTCTCCACAATATTAACCCAAAAATACTTTATTTGTTCATCTTATGTGCTCTTCTTCAACCATGCTCGTAGTTACACTACCTTGAGCGGATGAGGTAAATTCATTATAATTATTCTTGATATACATTATTTATAAAATATTCATATTGAACCATGAGTTAGCGGATTCATTTGTGCTCTTTTTCTTAAGTGCTTTATTTCCTTTGATTTTTTCCTTGCTTGGGCACATATCATAGAAAAAATGTGTTTTCCTTTTCAAAGAATTTATGTTTCCTTAAATCCATTTCTACTAGTAAGTTGTACACAATCTCTTTAACATGGAGGCATACAATCCACTCTTTGGTGCACATTATGCAAACAACACAAATCAAATTTTGCAGTCATTTTTTTAGGTTACTTAGAAAACTATGCCTTTTACTTTGTAATTTCTTCTTTGAGGATTTCCTTAGATAAAATGCTTTACTTGGTTATGATTTTGGACTATGCTCTTGGCATATTTCCTTGGTTACCCATTTGTATTACTTTTTTTCAACAATATTTCCTAGCATATAATGTTTTACTTGGTTATCCTTGAGGTGAATTAGCTAGCATAACACAACTTTCTAGACTACTTCAATTCACTCTTTGCATTGATATCTTTATGACTCATAGTAAGTTAACCTTGTAATCACCCTAAATCGGGATAATATAACCAAAGGCCCTATTTTCCCTAATTCATAGCAATCTCCTGATTATGTTAATTTGATTATCTGATTATTAACATAATTTGATCAAATTAATAAAATTCCTAAATTAAGTATTTAAACATCATCAATTGATAAAAAAATCATATTGTTTACTTCTAAGCCTAATTAATTAAATCAATCCCATTAAATACATGGCTAAATTAATTAATTAAAACAAAACAAAAATGACTCAAAATACATGTCATCTCTCAAGAGACAACAAGGAAAAAATCATCCAATGAGAGGTTAATCACATTGATCAAAGGAGGATGAATCTCAACCACTCCTCTCAAATTGCATCTCAATTATCGAATTCACTAAGGTTTCTAGAAAAGAGGAATTTTAAACTCACAAATCATATAGTTAATTGCATTCATACTTACATGTTGGCATTTTGAATTTCATAGCTAATTAAATCACATTTCATTTCAAAGCTTAATTGGTAATGAATTAATGGCATTTTTTTATTTCTTGATTTCTTAATTAATTGCATTGAATCTCTCATTCTAGTAGTGATTTGTCACTTTTTAGAGTCTAAATCTGAGAGCTAAGTAGACTTTAAACACACTCTTGCTAGTTAGAGAGAAATAGGATGAATTTGATAGTTTCTTTCATTTCCTATTTGTTTAAGAAACTAACAATATAATATCTTATTGAAGTGGTGTGTTGTAAGATAACAGGTATGACAATTCACACACACATTTTTGGTGCCCATTGTGGGGCTGCGCCCCAAATTTTTGGCTTTTTAACTCAATTTCGTCATTGTTTGACAAAACTAGAATCACATTTGGGGCTTTGGATCGCATTTAGGAAGAAATATTGCACCATGTCGAAATAGGGTCACATTCAGTCTTTCCTAGATCACATCTGGGAAGGATCACATCTGGTAAACTTTGTGTCACATTTAGGATCATTGATCTCATTTGGTAATCTTTGTATTGCATTTGGTTGTTGATTGCATTAGGTGTTAAAATAGGATTGCATTCAGTAATTTTACTTGCAAATTTGAGATTTCTAACGACTAATGGGTGAATTTTGTGATTCTGATTGATTTTTCTAGCCTAACTATGGTTTGTAGGTCGAATTGACAAATAAAAACTAGCAAATAGACTACTTGTTATGTATGTGGAGCCTAATCAGACTTATCCACGGGGTCAAGGGGCAGAGCCCCTTGCAGGGTCCTGGGGCAATGCCATAATTTTGTAAAGTGTGAAGGGGCTAAGAATGACTTAATAATATTGTAAAGTGTCAACCATCTATTTTCCATTCGTCAAAGCATTTTTGCCCTAGTTTCATTATGTCAAAAATACTTGTAAAAAGGGCTTAGGGTTTGAGATTGAATGCATGAGGGATTATAGTAGCTTCCTATGGTGGTATTGAGTTGCAGGTTTTAGATTGTAATAATTGGATAATAATAAAAATATTGGACTCGTTGTTGGTGGACGTAGCCCAGGGATTGGGTGAACCACGTTAAATTCTATGTTATTATGTTCTCTCTTGTTTGTTAATATTTGCATTTTCTGCTTATTATCCTAACACTACTAATATGTGGTTTTGTAGGTTATCTCATGGAATCAACCAAACACTTTATGCTTGTATTTCTTGATTTTATAGGAATTTAATCATAATTTGAGGTTAATTTCCAACCTAATTAGAGGATTATGCTCTTTTCTATTTGGGAAAATTAGACACTCAAAAGTTAGATTGGGATTTGAGGACAAATTTGGTGTAAATTTACAATACATTTGCATGATGTGCTTAATAGGAGAAAATGACATGGATAGGAGAATATTCTCTTCTCCCTAGTAGAGAATCAAAAATCTAGACTCCTAAGTCACCAATCCTCTTTACTTTCTTGCTATAATCTTTAGAGGGCTTTCTAGTTGAGGTAAAAATCTCCTAGAAACAACCCAAGTGAGGACAAGTAGAATCCAACCCTTCCACCTCACTATAATAAATATTCTTCCTTGAGATGAAAATCTTGGAAGACTTAATCATTTTTTTCCTTGGAACCATGATTTGATCATTTCCTTGGACATGCTTGGATCTTTTGTAGAGCGGAACTGCTTAAATCTTGCTTGCAAGACTACACAAATTTGAGTACTCATAGGGCTATAGGCCTCAATCTTGCTTGCGGGACTATGGGAGACAATTATGAATAAATGCCTTCACTAAATCCTTTATATTAGAAACCATCTAGATTACCCCCGAAAGGTTGGTAATGTTTGTGCAAGGAAAATAGTAATTGCCCCAATAAGTTCATCATATCGAGCCCTCCTAGACGTTACTACTCGGCTAATATGGACTCCAACATCCATTGCACATTATTGGACTGTCATATTTTGAGGAGTATTTGAGTGTGTTCCTAAGATAATGAATACGCATTTCCAATCTATGCCAAGTTTTTTGGGAAAATTAGGTGTATTTATGGTCTAAAAAAAACTCTTTTTGATGTGTTTGAATTACAATTAAAGATAAAAACCCTAAATGAACAATCACAGATCCTCTCAAACACTCAAAATCATTGGAATCCGATAGAAAATCCTAATTTTTTGGCACAATTGACAAACTTTTCCCTTGACAAACCATCAAAAGATCACATTTGGTATCCTGAGTCACATACAATAAAAATAGGCTCACATCCGGTATATCCTAAGTCACATTTGGATTAGGGGTCGCATATGAGATTTCCTAGATCACATTTGGTTAACTTCCTTGGAAGTCGCATATAGAGGATTTCATCTAGGACAAAGAGAACTTATGTATGTGCCAGAACTTGGATTTTTGGATGTTTGAGTACCCTTTTGAGTCTTTTGTCTGATTCTATCATCAAAACCAGTAAACTTGCAAGTCTGAGATGGTTAATTCTTGAGTGTCCCTCACCTGCATGTATGGTCTTAATCCACATTTATCAAGTTGTGTAGTCCAATACATATCAAATCAAATCACTTCTCAGCTCATGAATAGGGCATTCTAACCCTTAGATGTTGGAGCTTTTAAAACACCAAAACCCCTTTACACTTGGTTCCCAGTTCACAAACAAGGAATTTCCCCCTTTGACACTAGATCCTGTCACATTTTAAAACCCACACTTGCAACCTTAGATGAACACACTTTGACAATTTTCAGACCCTTTGACACATCAGAACCCTCAAACAATTACCTAATCAAGATTTCATGGTTAACACAACACATAAGTCTTATCATATATAATGAAATCCATTTTCAAACGAAGTTCCATTATTGACTTTTGAGCAAGGATAAACATCAAGGATAAATCCCTTATTTGGTTCTACCCCTAGCACTACTCATATAGTGACTCCCAATACTACCAACATGTCGCATCAAAATGATTGCAAATGGGAAGAAAGAAACAATGATCAAGACAACCAATAAGAACAAGCTAATCAAGGTGAAGAAGAAAATTGAAGATACCACTATGATTCTGATAAAAATAGAGACCCAACAAATCAAGATTACCAAATATGCCAAAAGAGAAAAAGATTCCAAAAGTTACTTGAAAGAACATTGTAAGAAAACAAGGAAAAGACTTTTTGGAGTTAGCATCTCAAGGAGTGAAGTTACCAAAAGACTATGATGTCAATCAACTTAAGCAAAAAGAGGATCTTACTCCTATATCTATACTAACATGATAGTTACTTGCTATGCAAGCAGAGAAACACAAGTTGAAAAAATAAAAGGACAAACCAGCAAAGAAATATTAATTGGAACATATTTTTCCTTTCCCTTTTGGTAAGGATGTGAGAATGATACCATTTACACAACATGTCATAATTCCTAAATATGACGAATATACTGGCAACTCAAATCTTCAAGACCATTTAAGGGAGTTTTACACATTGAGCATGGAATTTATGCATGAACAAACCTACTTGATGAGGTTATTTCTAAGAATCTTGGGTGGACAAGTAATGGACTGATTTTCTAAACTACCCACATGCATTAAGAAATTCAAAGAACTGGTCGAGAAGTTTATTCAGTAGTACTCATACAATATACAACATACGATGACCATGTTAGACCTATGTAATATGAAGCAGAAGAGTGGAGAACCATTCCTAACATTTTTGCAACAATGGAGAAATAATTTCGCAAGATACTCATTAAAAATACCTGAGAGAGAAGATGGACATCTTCATTAACAATTTTAGTGCCTGAAATGAATTTTCCCATACAACTACAAGGCCCAAAAAGCTTTGAGAAAATGATAGATAGTGCAATTAAAGATCCAATAATTCTTGGTTAGGAAAGGAGAAATTACTATCTACAAGGAGAATAAAGATAAGTACTATTCTAACAACAATAAGGATAAGTACAAATACAAAAATAAGAATAAGAATGCGGTCAATGATGGGGTTGTGGATACACCTAATGCAAGACCAAAGCCTGAGGTGTTTAATCTTTCTACAAGTCTACAAGCTAGTAAGAGCTCTGATACGACAATGACACCAATGGCTCCTAAAACTTTTAATAAATCCAATAATCAAAATGAGCCTTGGTTATCAAGACCAAAGCAAACATTTACACCTTTGGAAAATACACTAGAGGTGGTCTTGAAGTCACTTTTGGATAATAAGATTATTACAATCCCAGATTCAAAGCCATGAGAACCATAAGTGAAACCAAAGTGGTGGAATGATAATGAATACTGTGATTTTCATCGTAATAAAGGACACAAAACCAATAACTGCATGAATTTAAGACATGTCATTCGGGACCTAAAAAAAGAAGGAAAAGTTAAAGTGGATGGACACCATACAAATAATTATCACAAATCATTTCAAACCTCATTTCCTAATTATGAAAAAGGTGAATCTTCTAAAAGAAATAAAATTAAATACACCTACACGGATAATGATAATGTGATTCATATTGTGGAACCTTACAAACAATCCATCAACATGATTAATCTCAAGGGAATACAAGATATGATAGAATCCTCCAATGTTGTGACAAGGAGTCAAGCTAAGATCACCCTTAAAGGAGCTTCTACATCAAACCCACCTGCTATAACAATAGTTCCTAAACAATTGGCATTACCTTCAAAGTTTAATCTAGTAGATCAGTTGCAGCGTACACCTACCTAAATTTCCATTTTGGAGCTATTGAAAATCTCTCTGGTCCATCGAGAGATTCTTGACCAAGCCCTTCTTACTACTAATGTACTTAAAGACTTAGATGTAGATAGATTCCAAACTATGATTGGTCATCTAAATTCCCCACACTATGTCTTTCTCTAAGGAAGATGATAATTCCTTGAACCATCCACATAATCAACCCTTACATCTAGAGGTATTGATCCATAAACACCGAGTCAAGAGTGTCTTGATAGATGGAGGTGCTCATTTGAATATATGTACATATAATCTAGTAAAGAAATTGGGGTTCTCTAAGAATGTAATTGATCCAAGAAGAAATATAACCATCAAAGTTTACAATGAGGAAGAAAGATCCTCTAAAGGATTAGTTGTCTTACCCATCAAAGTGGGACCAATGGAAATGATGTAATATGTCAAATTCTAGACCTACCACTTTCCTACAATATTCTTCTTGAAAGACCATGGATCCACACAATGAAGGTGGTACCTTTTACCTATCATTAATTCATAAAGTTTCTCCACAATGGATTAGAGGTAACCATTCCATCTGATATAACATATCCTTGCAATAGTCTCAAGAAATAAGATAGCATGATTCCACACAAAAAAGAAAGTGCTCACAAAGCATAAAATTCTAAAGAAATGGTCCTACAGAGTTTCACAAAGAAGGTTAATATTCAAGAAACAAGAATGGGAGAATACAAAATAGATTCCTTGATGTCCATGACATATTTACCCTTATCTCCCAAATCTCAAGGAAAACCTTCATCAACATTCACACCCTCCAAAGGTGATACTTTGACAATCCATGAAGGAATGGGGATGGTGAAAGAAAAGGTGTCTCTCAAAGAATAAAATGAAGAAAAACTTGTCCTATTGTGGCTATAAAAAGAAGATGAACATGATGGGAATGTAAAAAATGTTGAGATAGCACCAAAAAAATATGGAAAAGGTTATGACATCATGAAACAAATGGGCTATAAAGGAAAAGGACCATTGGGTCAAAATAAGAAAGGAATTATGGAACTAGTGCACGTGGACTTTAGAAATCCTAGAGACAAAATTGGAGTAGGTTCAAGGAAGTGACATCTCATCCCATAGATGAAGATGGTCGTGTATTCGATAGATCAAGTGATTCAGATGATGAATAAGAAATAGAAGGACAATAAATTTCCTATGAGAGGTTACTACTCTTGCAAGGAGATCCACTGTCAAAGATTAGCACCAATCTAGGACCCGAAAAATAATCAAAAGAAGAACTAGAAGAATAATGACAACAAAGGAATCCTAACTAGGGAAAGTTGGTTATTGTCACTCATATTCTTGACATGCCTCATTTTGAAAATCAACCCCAATAATAATGAGAATAAAAAGAAAAAGAAATCTGATGGTGAAAACTACATTGTGGCAGTATCAGATTCAAAAAAAGTAAAAGAAAAAGACATATCCAATGGTGAAAATATCTTAGAGGTGCCAAAGGATGAGAATCTTGATATTCTTCCATATCATTTTTAAGAAAGATCTTTAGTATTAATTAAGCCAACACAACCTATCAATCTTGGAAAAATAGAAGCTCCAAAAATGATACACATTGCTCAATCTTTGTCAGAAGAAGAGAAGCTACAATTCACTAATTTATTCAAGGAAAAGAAGATAAACTTTTGTTGGTCTTATTCAGACATGCCCGGGCTAGATACAAACCTAATAATGTATCATCTATCCATTTCTCTTGCATTAAGGCTCGTAAAACAAAAATTGAGAAAAATGAATCCACATGTGGCATTGTTAGTCAAAGCATAACTAGAAAAATTGTTGAAATATGGATTCATAAGAGCTATTGACTACGCAGAATGGATATCTAACATAGTTCCTATCTCCAAAGTGGATAAATCTATAAGGGTTTGTATACACTTTAGAGACCTAAAAAAACTTGTCCAAAGGATGATTTTCCACTCCCTAACATAGATATGATTGTGGATCTTATTGCAGGTCCTTAATGGATGGGTTCTTAGGTTACAACCAAATCAAGATCACCTCTGAAGACTAAGAGAAAATTGCATTGACATGTGCATGGAGGACATATTGTTAGAACACAATGTCATTCAGTTTAGAGAATATAGGCACAACATACCAAAGGGCGATGAGGACAATATTTCATGATATGATGCACAAGAATGTGGAAGATTATGTTGATCACACATTAGAAAAGTCAAAAGTGAGAACATCACATATAGATGACCTAAGAAGAATCTTCAATAGGATGGAGCAATTTCAACTACGGCTAAACTCTAAGAAGTGCACACTTGGAGTATCATTGGGAAAGTTTCTAGGCTTCATAGTTTCAACAAAAGGAATTGAAGTTGATCCAGAAAAGGTAAAATAAATCCTTGAAATGCAACCACCTAGGTATCAATCAAATGAGGACACTTCAAGGTAAGTTGCAATCCATAAGGATATTCATATCCCAGTTAGCAAATAAATCTCAACCTTTCATGAAGATGATGTATAAAGAAGTCACATTCACGTGGGATGAACAATGCTAGAAAAAAATTGCTAAAGTCAAGCAATATTTGGTGAATCCTCCAATCCTAATTGCTCCAATACATAGAAAACCACTTCTACTATACATATTGGAAACAAACATGTCACTAGGGGTATTTATAGCACAAGAGGATGAAGCCAAGAAAGAAAGGGAAGTATACTATATCAACATGACTCTAGTTTCTTATGAGCTGAGTTACTCAATAATTGAAAAGGCATGCCTAGTAGTGGTATTCACATCTAAGAAGCTAAGACATTATATGTTGGAACATAAGGTGAAGCTAGTTGCCAAGATATATCCACTTAAGTATCTGTTGAATAAAGAAACATTGATAGGAAGACTAGCCAAATGGGTCTTACTATTCAATGAGTTTGATATTAAATATGTTGACATAAAATATATCAAGGGGCAAGTGATAACTGACCAAATTATTGAAGCACCATTCATAGATGACAAACCATTGCATATAGAGTTCCCTGATGAAGCAATCATGCACCTTACAGAACATCCATGAAAGATGTATTTTGATGGCACCTTTACACAATAAGGATCAGAAGCTAGATTTGTTCATTACCCCGCAAGGATAAAAAATACCAAAGGCATACAAGATGATATTTCCATTCATGAATAACATAGCATAATATGAATCCCTAGTGAATGGATTAAAGCTAGCAATAGAATGGAAAATTATTGAGTCACATATCTATGGAGACTCACAAATTATTATTAATCAGGTCAATGATGACTATCAAACAAAGGATGATAAGCTAAATCACTCTAAGAAAATGGTGGATGACCTTAAGAAGTATTTTATCTATATCACATTTGAAAAAATCCTAAGGTCAAAGAATAGAGCTGCAGATCATGCGATGGCTAACTTAGCATCTATGTTACAATTGGAAGAACATCAATTTTGCTATGAATCCCCAGTGGAAGAACTCCCTTTTCTAGCCTATGATTCACTTGATTCTGAAATTATATGTGTCATTGAAACCCAAGTCTTATCCAGATATGCCCATATCTATTCCTATCTTAAAGACCAAACATTTCTTGAAAATTATTCAAGAAACAAAAAAAGATGCCTCATAAGAGAAGCATTGCATTATTTAATCATTGCTAATGACTTGTATAGGTGTGCTCTAGATGGTACGCTACTTAGACATTTATAAAATGAAGAGTCAAGATGTGCATTAAAGGAAGTACATGAAGGTGTGTGTAGATCTCACTCAAATGGCTTTTCATTAGCTAAGAAACTCTTAAGAGTGGCATACTACTGGCCTACGATAGAAAAAGATGCTATTCAATATGCCAAAACATGCAAGAAATGTCAAGTCCATGACAACCTAATACACGCGCTAGCTAGGGAGTTAATTCCATTCATTACACATTGGCCATTTCAACAGTGGGCTTTTGATCTGGTAGGGAAGATTTACCCAAACTCATCTAATGGACATAAGTATATCATTATGACAATTGAATACTTTACAAAATGGGTCAAAGCTATACCTAGACAATGCAGTAGGAAAACAAATCTCAGTGTTTATCCTAAGTTACATCATTTATAGGTACAAGATACCTTCATCAATTGTGACTGACAATGGAGGGCAATTCAAAAATAAAGATATGGATGCCTTGTGTCTGCAATTCAAAATCACTTAGCACTATTCCTTGATCTATTACCCTCAAGGTAAAGGAAAGGTTGAAGCATAAAACAAAACAATCTTAAAGATATTGCATAGAACTGTGAGCAAATCAGGAAGAGACTAGTACTTGCAAATTAATCCAGCATTGTGGGCTTATCGCACCAGCATCAGAACACCAACCAAAGCAACTCCTTTTGCATTGGTATATAGGTCCAAAGTGGTATTACCAATTGAAGTAGAGATTCCATCATTGAGGGTATCATTGAAAAATTTAGTCACTGACAAAGACTACATAATCTCTTGATTACAAGAGCTAGAACTATTAGATGAGTGCAGACAACATGCATTTGATCATCTCAAAGTCTACCAAAAGAGGATGTCAAGAGGTTACAATAAGAAATTAAAGCCAAGAACATTTCAAGGTAGGAGACTTAGTCTTAAGATAAAATCCAAAGAATCATAAATACTGAGGGAAAAAGGGAAAGTTTGAACCCAACTAGATGGGTCCCTTTGTCATCATAACTTCATTTGGATTAGGAGCCTATCAATTGGCTACACCTGAGGGTGATATCCTACTATATCCAGTAAATACTCTCCACCTGAAATTGTTTTACGCCTGATATTCTTGAGGCAACACCTGTACAATAAAAGAGTTCTTGAAGAAATACAAAAAAGAAAAAAGAGTTCCTGAAGAAATACAAAAAAAAAGCAAAAAGAGTTCTTGAAGAAATACAAAAGAAAGAAAAAAGAGTTCCTGAAGAAATAAAAAATTAGCAAATATTGATCTTGAGAAAAAATAAAAAACATTGAAAAGCACAAAAATATAAAAACAATGGAAAAAGTCCTAAAAAAATGGCCATCTTGGTGAAAACCTGACAAACAGGCACCTTGGTGAGTCAAAGAAAAAAAAATAGAAAAAGAAAAAGTACAAAAAAATCAAAAAAGAGAAAAAATATCTTGGTGAAAACCTAGTAAACAAGCATCGAGATAGAAAAAATAGAAAATTTTCCAAGTGGTGAAAACTTGGTAAATAGGCACTACTTGTAATCATTACTCTATCTATCAATACGACTCTTGAACGTTTGGCCAATCTATAGTTCAATTTGTATTTATCTTCCAGTCACTTTTGTGACAATCAAATGTTGAGCCATGTTATTCAAGAAAATCATATTCTCCTAAGAATGGAATTTGTCTATATCAAATTCCTAGGAAAGGCGTCTTCCTAGGGGGCAATGGTCATGGTCATGCAAGCCGCAAGGTCACCTAGTTGCTATTAGGACTCTCTGCTAGGGTGTCGATCATCCCTAGTCTGTAAATGATAATAAACTACACAACCAAAGGTATTTCTTAATGCCACCAACCTTAAACAACAACAATATTTCTTAATACTTGGACCTTAAAAGTGTGCCTAAACACTAATCATGAAGATAAGAGTGTTCCTAAACACTAAACAGGCGATCCATTTACTACACTAGACACAAACAATAATGAAAGAAACACCTATGACAAATAATGTTTTCTACAAGTTCTTGCAAACTAAAAAAATGTGTTTCTTAACACTACACAATAACAATCGAATATTTTGACATGTATGGTGGATCATGTATTTCTACACCTATCTCAATTGTGTCCATGGACTAGAGAAACTAAATGAAGAAATTATGAATTTTTCTTAGTTGGCTATGACTTGTTATCAATTTGTGATTGTTGTGTTCCCCAAGTAACTCGAAGATGTCTAAAAATGACAAGAGAAATAAGGATTGGAGCATAACATTTTCTTTTTTTTCTGCTTGTGGTAATAAATCTTTTGATCTTGTGGATATTGTTTAGGTTTTCTAAGTTGTGTCACTCTTTGTTCTTGGTGACAAGTGTGTTGTGCCTTTGTTTCCAATAGTTCTTTGTTCCTGCGAGAATTATCTAAAAATGTTTGAGTCTCAAAGCAATCATGTGTCAAAAATGCCTAAAATCCTTTTCCCTAGGTCTTGTTTCCCTTTGGTAGGGTTTTATCCTTGAAATGTACTTGGTCATGCGCTAAGTCTTATGTTTTAGCATTACCTTTTGGTGGCACTTAATTTCTCATTGTGCACGTGGTTATTATTTCACTTTGTTTCTCCAAGTCCTGGAATGTTGAGTGTTAAGTCTCAAAGATCTGGAGATTCATTGACAAGATAAAAGCTTAACTGTTATAAGGTTATCTCTTAATCTTGTAATGGTCAATAGTTTTTTCCTTTTATCTAGTGATATGGTGACAGGGCTTTCTCTAAGTCTCATGACATTTGGTGGTCATGTCTTAACATTCAACGATTCAGTGGCATGGTTATCTCTAGGTCTCCAAATGTTTGGCAGTTAGTTCTTTTGGTTTAGCGATCTAGCATAGCGATCTTCTCCATATATCATAAGATAGCGGTTAAGTCATGTAACATCCAAAGATAAAGCGATAAAGGTAATGGACTTAACAAGAAATATTTATCTCCAAATCTCGTAATGTGATGGTGAAGTCTAAATAGATTTGGAAATTGAGCGATAAAGTGTATAACTTCACATATTGCGGTTACCTCTTGATCTCATAATGATTGGTGTTAAGTTGTTAACATCTAACAACCTAGCGAAGAGGTAATATCCAAGTCTCATAATGAAGTGGCTATGTTATAAGTTATCTGGAGATTTAGCGACAAATGTTAAAAGAATAAGGTAGGTGGTTATCTCCCAATCTCATGAAGTCATAGTTAAGTCTTGAAATATCTAGAGATTGAGCGAATACCGTAGATTATGAAAAGGATCAAGGGCTAGCGCTTAATATCAAGAAATTGTCAGGTTAATTAAAATCTTCAACAACTTAGAGATATATTTTATCTCCAAGTCTCATATCAAAATTGGGGTTAGAGCTAGTGTCTTGAGATTATGAGATTTCTTTAGTCGCTAAATCTCATGATCAAACATGAGTTAAGATAAACGCTTAGAGATCGGGATAATTTTTTGGTCGCTTAATCTCATGACTGAACCCTAGTCAAATCAAATGTTCATAGATTGAGATATATTCTTTGATCGCTAGATCTCATGATCAAACTCAAGTTAAGCAAAATATTCAGAGATCATGAGGGAGCTATGGTCGATGTATCTCCATAAAGAAGTATGGTTAAGTTCTCATAGTGATGAAGGAAAAAAGGTGATCTTGACATGGAAAATACTCTACTGAGATGGGAAAAAGTGAATGAAATGGCCAATCAAATTCTAGTTGGGGTTTTTTGATAGACCTCGAGGGCTTTAATGCATAAAAGGTGTAATCATGGATTTTTCACTTTCTTTCCAAAAATTGAATGAACCTGTCAACTTCATGCCCTATAGCTAACCTAGTTTTGAATTTGGTTACATGAAGAATGAATGTTGAGGTGATTGAGGAATTATTTTCTGTGATTTAGGAAAATTCTCTACATTCATTGATAAAGGATATAAAGACAAGAATCTCCTTCTTTACACTTATCAAAAAATAAAATTCAACAAGCAATAAAAGAAGAGAAGTTGTAGATGGAGATTTCGTAGAGCTTATTTCAGAGCAAAGAATTATTCAAAGTTAGAAAAATGAGTCAACCAGAATCAAGTCGGGTCTCATTTAGTGAGCAGGTGAAAAAAAAAGAAGAAGAGTAGAAAGGAAAACATAGTTTCTCAGAAGAGTTTATCACTTTTCTCCTAGGGTCACAAAACAAGAAGGTTGGTGATGAATCTTTCTCAGACTCTGGATAATTGTAGAGACCCAATTACCCCTTCTTGCTCAGGGTATCACTCTTTAATTACTTTTATAGCAATCGGGATAAACAAATCCCAGTGTGTAATGTCTGGAAGTTAGGCATGGGGAAGATTATCATGCCTGATGTGTTTCTAGATGTGGACCTATTATTTTAATTAGCTAGGAATTATGACCCTATCTCAAAAACCATTAGGAAAAGTGACCAATCTGCCCTAGTCACTCTTGACAGGGGAGCTATGATGAAATTCTTTGGTGCCTATGCCTCTTCCTCTACAAAGATTGATTTAAGAAAATAAAAGGAGAAGTATGTGAAACAAATAAACTCAGTGAAGTCCCAGATCACCCATTTTATGCCAAAAATGAGAAGGTATTTGGCTCCTCTTCCAAGCCATATGAACGCACCATATGATTTCAAGAGCCTTCATTTTTATGTGAAGTATTTAGCATATATGGATTGTGTAGAGTGTTGGGGATGGATGATACAGAGAGGATGCCTGCAAAGTTATTGATGATTATTTTGGATATCCAAAAATCCCACATCAACATTAACTATGATTACATCTAGTATGTAATTGACAGGATGCATGAGGGTTTGATGAGCATCAGAGAAGATAAGCATCACAGGTTCATGCATTATTCTTTGTTGATGCTCTTAATTTTGTTCCACCATATTGAACATATGGACGTGAACATGATGAGACCTAGGACAATGGTTAATGGTCAACCAAACCAAGTGCAGCTATGGGTGAGGGTTTGGAACTACATGTCTAACGAGCATGAATTCTGTGGATTCTAGAATTGGATTGTTAATCCAATTCTCAATTTGTTGGGGACTAACATTGTTAAACTCCCTGTCAAGGTGCTTAGGCTTCTAAGACCTTATGAGTATGCTGAAAAGTGGTCTCTTGACCATAATTTGGGAGACTTTTATTTGGATAAGACTTTCACACTGATTAGAGTATATAGTTGCCCCCAACCCCCACATATACTCCCAAAATTTGTGCCACCAAGGGTTTCTCATATGGAGTTCATTTGGAAGCTGATTTGGATAGACAAGGAGCACTTGGTTCCACATAGAAAAGGGACCTTCACCCCTCAATAATTAAAAGTGACCAACATCATAGTTGAAAAGAGGGCTCTGCCTAAACTCAACAAATGGTTGAATCAGTTCAAAATGAGCTCAACTGCATACAGATTTGTTGATCTTGAGGACTTCATAAAAAGTGCCAAGAAGTTTCTCATTCCAAGCATTGGTGCTAGAAAAGACCATGAGGGATGTGATGAGGAAGACATCACCAGAAATGTCTTGAATGAAGAGGAGATTAAGCAAAGGCTAGGAAAGTTTTGGGACTTAAAGGACTTAAAGGCTCAATTGAAGAAGGTAGGAATTATCTTTGGAGGATTCTTCCTAGGCCTCCCATATATTAAAAGAATAAATAGGATGATAGGGATGTATAACACCCTATACAACTAACTTGAGGCACAGTTGGATGAAAAATTACATGTCCAAAGGGAATACTCATCCTCTGAGTATGAAGAAGATAGTGGGGGATCTTATGGGCAAGATATCCCTCCTTAGGTAAATGTGCCTCATGTTCAATAACAAGGACTAGGTGCCCTAGAGATAGAGGTCACAAATGAGCCTTCTCAGAAAAGACAAAGAGTTGAGGTAGGGGAGCCATCTAAGAAAAGGGTTGATAGAGTTTTTGCCCTGGTAACTAGTGATAGGGATTATTATCACCAATTAAGGAAGAGCATAAGGGAGGAGAAGAAAATTGAGACTCAAGAGGAATTAGAGTTGCCCCTCCAAATGTGTAAGGATGAGAGGGAGTTGTATCGGGAAGAGTTATTAAAGGATGATTAGTTCATCAAGAGTGAAGAATTTAAAAACTTCCTCATCTGGAAAAAGCAACAAGAAATAGGCAGTCAGCTCCAAATAACAGATGGGACTGATCATAACAGTGAGGCCCTGAAAGCCCTAGCCACATATGATCCCAACTCTAAAAACATTACTATTGAAGAGGCTAGGCAATTTTTGAAATCAAGTGGGATGTTTCTTGTCTCATGATGGGATCTAGCTTCTTCTTGTAATACCCCAAAAATGGGCTATAGGTTCATTAATCTCCTACATCGACACATCGAACGAAATTGACATCAAAGTCCTAACCTAAGGCACATCTAAACATTATCAAATCTTAATTGATTATCATAAATTCTGCATTGGGGAATATTCCTTATTCCTATTTATCCTAATTATCTTTAATTTAATGATTATTTGGCGATAAACCTTACTTATCCTAAAGTTTGATTAATTGAATATTCTAAATATTTAATTAATTAGATTTAATACTGCCACTTAATTATTTAATTGGATTTAATTATATTTATTCTTAATTATTATTATTTAAATTTGACAATAAATCAAAATTCCTATCATTAATTGATTAAATTCTTATTTAATTAATTAAAGGAAGTTGTCATATTTAATGATATTATTTTCGAATAAAAGTTTGATTAAATAATTGATTAACCCATAAATCAATTGTTTTATTTTTAAAATCAGTTAAGTTGAGAATAAATCACTTTATTTATTTATTTGATTCATAAATATTATGCACATTCAAAAAAATAGTTAAACTTAAAATCATAAAATCAATTCAAGTTGTTTTAGAAATAAACTCAACTCTGATTTGAGTTAAAAAGCTATTTTTGCATGATTTTGCATGATTTTGTGAATTAATTATCTTTTATTCTTTGATAACTCAAAAATCAACCTGAGTTTATCTGAGTGATTTATGGCTTTTTCCATGCATCCCCAAAGCCCTAGATTTCTATAAAATCAAGGCTCAGCTCTTCATAATCATATCTCAGAATTTGCAAACTTATGTTGGCGAATTGACATCTAAAGAATTGAAGCTTCTTTTGCGAATCAACAACTTTTGTGAGATCATTCATATTTTTCATATCAATTCTTAGAATCATTGTATATCAATTTTTCATATAGATTAGATTTCATATCATTTTTTTCATCTTATTGCATAGAAAAACCAAAAATATAGATTAATTTTCATCTAGTTCATATCTAGAATCTGCATTCAAATCCTTTGTTTAGGTGTCATCAAGGTCACTGATCTCGGTATAATCTGAGAATACATACTCACATCTACTAGAAGGCAGTAAATTGCCTTGTTAGATCAGTTTCCATTTCACTGCACAATTTTGATTTTTACTAACCTCTAATGTTTTACTGAAGTGTTGTGTCTACAGACAGGTACAAAATTCACACACACATTTTTGGCACCCACGGTGGGGCCCTGAAACGGGTTTCCATTCAATTTTTTATCAATTTCCATCATCCTCTTGTCATTTTTTGTTCCAAGCTGTGATTTTTAATTTATGTCTGTACAATTTTCATATGAGTTTTGTCAAAAACTCATACCAGGATATACCCATTGTCGTACGATAGTTGATTTTATTGAGGATCACACCAATAGAATCACAGTGTCATTTGGAATCTCTATTGTTGTCTGGTCTAGCACCCAGTGTCGTACGAGTTTCTAGATTGTCGTCTGGGAGGTAACCCACTATCGTACAAGTTTTAGTGCCAGGTTTCAATTGTCATTTCACCTTTTCAAGTAGTTTTCCAAATTTGTTTTCCTGATTTGGATTGACAGCTAACATTAACAATTGAAATTTGTTGTTTCTGATTGATTTCTGCTGATTTTGATTGGGAAAAGCGTGAGAGTTGCTAAAAATAGGTAAAAATCTACTATGCACATTGCGATGAATTCAGGTAACCTTTTCAGCTGATAACATTTTGATTTGGATTAAAAAGAACTCTTGCGTGTCAAGCTTGTGTGACCTTTATCGCTTTCATATCACATATTTCATTTTGGGCTATAAAAATGAACATAGATTTGCTTTTTAGCATCTTTGTTACACATAGTAAATAGGCCCTATGAACACTATTCGTGGTTCTTGAGAGAGTGGGTTTCCAACGAAACTCTTCTCAATGAAGGAACCCTTGTAGGTAGGGAGGATACTGAGAGCGTCTCACGTTCTACTAGATTTGTGCATCTTCAGCTTCTAATTGATACATTCTCTCTCCGAAGAGGTTGATAGATCATGAGTGGTTGACATCATAGATCTTTGTGAGATAATCTTGGTCTTAGAGTGTCAGATTAATCTGTCTGCTTTGTTTGGGTTAAAAGTGATAAGGCTAGAGGACTATGCTCTACTTCCTTTTTGGGTAGTACCAAAAACTCAGATCCTTGAATCTGGAACTAGTCTCCATGTGGTATATTTTGTGAGTCACCTTTAGAGAGGGTTAACCATAGTGGACATTCCCTTAATTAGGTCAACCACATTGACGGAACCTCAAGCAGTAATAGCCATTTTTGCCATGGTAGTGACACCCACTATATACATGTCCTTGTGGAGGAAATCTTCACAGGTGTGGTCTCTTGTTGGGTTTCCAGATCTCCCTAGCAGATCCTGAAGATTAAGTTCTCAGACTATGTCAAAACCCTGGTGCACCTAGATTGGAGTTCGCCCTCTTGAGATCGCAAAATTTGCAGAGTCAAACCATTATTAAAAACCCTAGTGAGGCCAAATTTTCATTTTCTAGGAATATGTGCATTATTGCAAAACTTTTTGGAACATACACTGTTAGCACTCCTAGGGATCAGCACAATTCAATCACTTGATTGTTCATGCACAGGGTTGCTTTGTCCCCTATTCATTGTTTTCAGACATGCTTGAAATCACTTGCTTGCTATTTTGCATGCTTGCTTATCTATCTAGTTATTGAAAATGAATGAATCTACTACAATCTTCAAATCTGGATGGACAATTTTGTGATCAATCTAAAACTGAAAATCTCAAAAACTAAAAATCTCAAAAATTGCCAGAAAGTTATCAAAATTGCCAGATACCCAGTCTTTTCAGCCTATTTTCAGAATCTGTCAAAAAAATCACTGTGTCAGGAACAAAGTAGAAACTACTGAAAATCCAATCATTTTCCTAAAGTGGCCTTTTGAATCCAATTCGGCCTTCTGTTTAATCGATTTGAGTCTTTTTCATCTTGTGTCAAAACCTTGTCATAACTATCAATCTTCAATCAATCATCAAAATGGCTGTGTTGTGAACTCATGTCCGCTATCTTTTGGGAATCTACCCATACATCCAAGGCATAGTCTCCTTCATTTACGTCTAATCCAAGCTTCAATCAATCAAACCTTGACAAGGTTGCGTCATTTGATCTTCTTGAATCAATTTGTTCTTTAGTTGTCTTCATCTTATTCTTTTGATTTACCTAAGGTTAATGGTGGAAACTAGAGCTTCCTCTCACAAGAAATCTAGAGAAGCATCCCATACCTCACCTATAACCACTGTCAAGGGTCCAACTCTTGAGCAACTCTACAATTCTGGTCTTTACGAAGACGACGGTCTTGGTAACTTTTGATTAAAAATTGTTTACATTCCTCCTTCATCAACTCACAGAGGTAATCAACAAACTCCTCCTCGATCTATCCTAGGGAGAACTCCTACCATGTCTCAAGTAGGGACAAACTTTGGCTCTCAAAGAGCTCAATCTCAACATGGTACAAATCAGGAACCCACACCTGAAGAAATTGCTCAATATCAAAATGATGATAACTTCAAACAAATGATGAAGCATTTCTTGAAAGAAGATAGAGAAGCATACTTTTTACAATTAGCTCATCAAGGAGCTAAACTTCCTCCCAACTTTAATGTTGAAGATATCATTATGCATGAGGAAGAAAATCCACTCATGGCTATGATGAAATAGATGCATGCCATGCAAGTCAAACTTAATAAACTTGAGAAAGAAAAGGAACCCAAGGAGTTCTCCATGGAGGCCCTATGTCCTTTTCCATTTGACAAAGACTTGTACATGCCACCATTCCCAAAAAGGGTGGAAATGTCAAAATATGATAAGTATGATGGACACTCAGATCCTCAAGATCATGTTAGAGAATTCTATACACAATCTATGGAGTTCATGCATGAACCAACCTATCTAATGCATCTCTTTCCTTGATCTTTGGGAGGAGCAACCATTCATTGGTTCTCTAGATTGCCTTCTACTATCAAAACTTTTGAGGATTTGATCAAGTTTTTCTATCAGCAATACTCCTACAATATCCAACATCCAGTCACCATGATTGATAGCTGTAATCTCAAACAATATCCAGGAGAACCATTCTTGACATTTCTCAAGAGATGGAGGAAGAAATTCTCTCTATATGCTAGGCCTATTCTAGAAATTAAGAAACTGGAAATCTTCATCAATAATCTTGTCTCAGAGATCAACTACCCTTTACAAATGCAAGATCATACATCTTTTGATAAGATGGTAGAAAATGTGATCAAATTGAAAAAGTACTTGTGAAAAAAGGAGATATCACACTTCAAAAGGACAAGTACAAATCAGGATCCAGTTATAAAGACAAGAACAAAAATTGGAACAAGAATAAAGGCATCATCACAGATGGCATTGTTGATACTATCTGTGCCCCATCAAAGGCACCAGCTTTTAATCTAACTATTGGCACCCAAGCCATCAAAGCCTCAGAGCAAAAGGTGTCTGAACCATCTCAAAAGAAGCCAGAATACAAATCTTGGTCTGCTGATAATAAATGAAAGTTCACTCCTCTAGGAGAATCTTTAGAATCAGCTATGAGAACTCGGTTGGCTAATAACATCATCTCTTTGCCTAAGATCTGACAATTTGATCCTGATCCTAAACCAAAATGGTGGAGAGAGAATGAATTATGTGATTTCCATCGGGGTAAAGGTCACAAAACTAATATTTGCTTACACTTGAAACATACTATTCAAGATTTGATTGATAAGGGAGATATCACGATTGACAATCATAAGATAAATAATGATCATACAGTATTCACAGAACCATTTCTGAAATATGGTCAAGAAGTTTCATCTTCTTAGCCTAATATGGGGGCAAAAGTCAATTATGCTTACCTTGGAAATAATGTTGTTATCAATATGGTTGAACCTTGTCTCTCTGAGCATTGCAATGTCATCATAATTGTGTGAAGAGATAGAGATCATCCTTTAGCTAACGCAGTTACTTGATTACAAGCTCAGGCACATCTGAACAGACAAATCCCATATTCATCAAATGTCCCTAAGATGCCCTTCAATCTTTCTTTCGCTTCTAAACAGAAGACCACTTCTAAATCTTCCAATCCTAAAGATACGAGGCCAACATCTTATAGCATTATTCAAAAACTCCAACACACTACTACAAAAATCTCCATGTTTGAGTTGCTTCAGATATCTCTAGCTCATAGAGCTATTTTAGACAAAGCTTTGCTCGGATCTAATGTTCCTGATGACCTTGATTTAGACAGGTTCCAGACTATGGTTGGACATCTTACATCTCTGCAATATATCTCCTTTTCAGAGGAAGATGACAACTCCTTGAGTCACCCACATAACTAGCCCTTGCATATAGAAGTCTTGATCCAGAATTATAGAGTCAAACGTGTGTTGATAGATGGAGGTGCTGGCCTAAATATTTGTTCTTACAGCTTGGTCACACAATTGGGATTTTTAGAAATGGCTATTGATCCTAGAAAGAAAATAACTATAAAAGCCTATGATGAACAAGAAAGATCTTCTAAAGGCACCATTGTCTTACCTATCAAAGCAGGTCTGGTCATTAGAGATACTATATGTCAAGTGCTTGATCTACCTTTGGCCTACAACATCCTTCTAGGGAGACCATGGATACATGAAATGCAAGCTATTCCTTCTACATTCCACCAATGTTTGAAGTTTCCTTATGAAGGAGTAGAGGTTACTAGCCCAGCTGACATATCTACCACTTGTAATACATTGAAAGAAGGTGCAGATAAACTTGTGACCAATAACAAAGAATCTTCTCTTAAGCCAACAAAAGAAGCCTCCACATCTAAAATGGTAGACATTGCAAAAGAGGTTAATATCAAAGAAAATAATATGGGAGAATATACTATAGAGCCAGTCTTATCTTTGACATCTCTCCCTATCTCACCCAAGTCTTATGGGCAGTCTTTGAAACAGCCCAAACCAGACTCTAAAGAACCTCTTGAGGCATATAAAAAGAATTTTGTAGTAGAACAAGTCTCCAAGCAAGAATTTGAAGAAGATGAAGCTATGCTTGCATGGCTATACAAGGATGAACCTGAATCTCAAGTTGTTCAAACTAGTGACTCTACAGTATCCAAAATACCTTCTAAGTCATATGGGCTGAGAGATAAATTGATAGCTAAAATGGGATATCCAGGTAAATGACCTCTAGGAGTTAGAGGAGAAGGTCTTATGACACCTATTTCACATACTGGTAGAGCAAAAAAAGATATTGTTGGCTTAGGCTTTAAGAAGAAACCCTTCCACCTCAAAGGTAATTGTTCTCATGTCATAGAGAAAATCACACCAGGAGAAGCCCTTCTTAAGAAGGAAGAAACTAAACCATCAGATAGTGATTCAGATAGCTCAGAACTTAACCCTTATGAGCATTTGCCTAAGGAAATTAAAGACCTCCTTGAAGTTGAAGATGATCCAATAAAAAGAATCAATGTAGTAGAAACACAAGAACCTACTATAGAGCAAGAGATAGTTGCAACACAAGAACCTACTATAGAGCAAGAGATAGTTGCAACACAAGAACCAACTCATCTCAAAGATAATCAAATAGACAAAGAGGAAGGTGGTAGTTATTCCAAGATAGATTCCCATGAGTATGAATTCAAATCAGAATCTAAGGGTAACCCTTCTTGGGGTATTCATCCTGACTTTACTCATATTCTTAGATTTCCTAGAGGCATACATGAAGACACTAATGACTATGAATGGGGATCCATTCTAGAGGAAGATGAGCTTATCACATAAAAACATGTTGATGTTATTCACCAATATGCACCTAAACCCAATGTAAGTCTAGAGCGAAATGATGAACTTATCAAGTCTGATCCACCGATGGCTGAAGTGGACTTCCACAATGACATTGAGCCTATTCATGAATTGAATTTCTTAATTTGTAATATCACCTTTGAACTCGAGCATCGAGTTAGGACCAATGATGACAGATCCATATCCGTAAACACTATCTCCCAATCTTTCCCCACTTTGACTATCCAACATCTTGAACTTCTAGACCAAACTTCCATGAATCCAAGCCATGATATTTATACATTCCCTAATGACTATGCCCTTGCTTGCTACCTAAATGCAGTTGAGCCTATGAGGACTTCCATCAATGAACTGAGCGTCAGAATGATGGAGTCAGACATCAAGTATCTTAGTCCAAAAAATAAGGATAAAAAGAAAAGGAGTTCTAAGGGTGAAAACCACTTTGTGGCAGTCTCAGAACCTACAAAAGTAAAAATAAAAGACGTATCCAAAGGTGAAAACCTCTCTAAGGTGCCTAAGGATGAGATATTTGATGTCCTTTCAAGTCATTTATAGGACATGTCTCCAGTTCTAATTGAGCCCACTCAATCTATAAATTTGGGAATAGCAGAAGAACCACAGTTGATTCATGTAGCACAATCTTTATCAAAAGGAGAGAAGCAAAAATTTACAACATTCCTAACAAAGAAGAAGATAAAATTTGCATGGAAATATTTAGATATGCCAAGGTTGGATCCTAATCTTATAATGCACCATTTATCTATAGCTCCAAATGTCAAACCTGTTAAGCAAAAATTGAGAAAGATGCATCCTCATGTTGCACTCTTGGTAAAAGGTGAATTAGAGAAGCTCCTAAAAGCTGGATTCATTCAAGTTATTGACTATGCAGAGTGGATCTCTAATATTGTACCTATTTCAAAACCAGATAAATCAATCAGAGTGTGCACAGACTTTAGAGATGTGAATAGAGCATGCCCTAAGGATGATTTTCCACTACCTAACATTGATATGATAGTGGACATGACTGCGGGTTTTGAGATGTATTCCTTAATCGAGGTTTTTTTTGGATATAACCAAATAAAAATTACTCCAGAGGATCAAGAGAAAACTACTTTCACATGTGCATGGGGTACCTTTTGTTAGAATGTCATGCCATTTGGGCTTAAAAATGTTGGTGCTACATATCAGAGGGCTATGACATCTATTTTTCATGACATGATGCATAGGACTATGGAGGATTATGTTGATGAGACTTTAGAAAAATCTATGATTAGAGCTAAACATCTAAATGACTTGAGCAAGATACTAGACAAAATGGAAAAATTTAGTCTCAGACTAAATCCTAAGTGTTCTTTTGGTGTCATTTCTGGAAAACTCTTAGGATACATAGTCTCAAAGAAAGGCATTGAAGTTGATCTAGCTAAAGTAAAGGCCATAATGGAGATGCAAACTCCCAAGAACATGAGTCAAATGAGGACATTGCAAGGGAGAGTTCAATCTATCAGGAGATTCATATCACAGCTTGTAGACATATCACAACCTTTTACAAAAACATTACATAAAGGTGTGACCTTTGCATGGAATGAAGAATGTGAGAAAAACTTTGACCATATCAAACAATATCTATCAAATCCTCCTATCTTGATGCCTCCTATTCATGGGAAGCCATTGATCTTATATGTCTCCACAACAGATACATCACTAGGGGTATTGCTAGCACAACATGATGAGAATAAAAAGGAAAGAGCTATATACTATATCAGTAGAACATTGGTTGCATATGAAAAGAACTATTCAATGATTGAGAAAGCTTGTCTAGCTATGATCTTTGCATCACAGAAATTGAGACACTACATGTTAGCTCACACCACACATTTGGTAGCTAAAATTGATCAACTCAAGTACCTTCTAAGCAAAGCTGCCCTCACGGGTAGATTAGCTAAGTGGGTCATGCTTTTAAGTGAATTTGACATTGAATATGTTGAGAGAAAAGCTATAAAAGGACAAGTTATTGCTAATCAATTAGCAGATGCACCTATGATTGATGATACACCAATGCGAATGGAATTTCTGAATTCCTCTATCATGACTCTTTCTTCTAGAGAATGGCAATTATTCTTTGATGGCTCCTATACATAGAATGGATCTGGAGTGGGCATATTGTTCATCACTCCTCAAGGATACTCAATCCCAAAAGAATTTAGATTAAAGTTCCCATGCACAAACAATATTGCAGAATATGAAGCCCTTCTTATTGGTATGAAAATAGCAATTGAGTGGAGAGTAACAGAGATACACATTCATGGAGACTCTCAACTTGTTATCCATCAAGTCAATGATGTGTACCAAACTAAAGATGAAAAGCTCATTCCTTACAAGAGAATGGTAGATGATCTAAAGAAGTATTTCTTATCTATCACATTTGAGAAAATACCTAGAACATAGAACAAGGCTACTAATGCAATGACAACACTATCTACTTTATTACAGTAGCCTGAACATGAGCTATGCTATGAGTTCCTGGTGGAAGCACTATCTTATCCTGCATATGATTCCCCTAAAACCCACATGATCTGCACTGTTGTTGGTCATGATTCATCCAGATACAAAGATCTATTTTCCTATCTCAAAGACCAAATCATTCCCGATACCTTCAACCGCCATGAAAAGAGATACCTTATCCATAATGCCTCCTGATATGTCATCATTGGTCATGATCTTTACAAACAAGGTCTAGATGGTACACTACTTAGATGTTTAGGGCGGGAAGAGTCTCAACGTGCATTAGAGGAAGTTCATGAGGGTATTTGTGGGTCACACTCGAACGGTTTAACACTAGCTTGAAAACTTATTAGGGCTGGGTACTATTGGCCTGAAATGGAGAAAGAGTCTATCAAGTTTGCTAAGAACTGTCAAAAGTGTCAAGTACATGGCAACCTAATTCATGCTCTAGGGAGAGATCTAATTCCCTTCACTACACAATGGCCTTTTCACCAATGGGAATTTGATCTTATAGGAGCTATACATCCTCATTCTTCTAATGGCCATACCCATATAATCACAGCTACAGATTATTTTACAAAATGGGTAGAAGTAGTCCCTTTGACACAAGCAACTGGAAAGCAAATATCTATGTTCATATTGAACTATATCATATGCAGATATGGGATACCACATTCTATAATCACAGATAATGGGGGACAATTCAAAAATAAAGACCTAGGTGATCTATGTTGCAAATTCAAGATCACACAACATTGGTCATCTATCTATTATCCTCAAGGGAATGGACAAGCAGAGGCTTCTAACAAGAATATATTGAAAATCTTGGACCGTACAGTTAATAAAACAAGAAGAGACTGGCATCTCATGATCAATCTAGCTCTCTGGGCCTACAAAACAAGTATCAAAATGCCTACTGGGGCCACACTTTTTGCTTTAGTTTATGGGTCTAAAGCAATACTACCTATTGAGGTTGAAATCCCATCACTAAGAATCAAAATGCATGGTCTAGTGATTGATGATGACTACAGAGTGTCTAGGTTGCAAGAACTTGAACTACTAGATGAGTGCAGACAAGCAGCGTATGATCATCTCAGATTATATCAGAAGAGAATGTCTAGAGGTTACAACAAGAAAGTCAGACACAGAGAATTTCAAGTTGGTGATCTAGTGTTGAGAGAGAATCCTAAAAATCAATCACATCGAGAATGCAAGGGGAAGTTTGAACCCAACTAGTTGGGTCCCTTTGTTATCACTACTACTTTTGGCTCTGGTGCCTATCAACTCTCAATGACTAATGGAGAACAGCTCCGAGAACTAATCAATGTTCTCCATCTGAAGAAATTCTATGCCTAAGGCATTCAGTCTATGGTAAAATGTCCTAAAAAAAAATCTTTAAAATTGGAAAAAGTCCTAAAAAAATGAACATCTTGGTGAAAACCTAGCAATGGGCGCCCTGATGATTCACAAAAAAATCAAAAAAAAATCAAAAGTACAAAAAAATTGAAAATATAAAAAGTACAAAAAAATTGAAAAATATCAATACAAAAAAATTGAAAAAATGAAAAATACAAAAAAATGAGAAAAAGAAAAAGTGCCTTGGTGAAAACCTGGAAACAGGCACCTTGGTAGAAAAAATACAATCTCTACCAAGATGGTGAAAACCCAGAAAACGGGCACCACTTGTTCAAAAATGCTCCATCTATCAGCGCAATCTTGGTCTTTCCCAACTTTCAGTCTTACTTTAGTTTGTACATATCTCCCGGTTTGTTTCTGCATTCCTATTTTCAATAAGCCGGTTTGTATACCAATCAGCTCAAGCATCTGTATCCTATCAATGTCATATCCTATGGCCTCCAATGCATCTTAGACGTATCACATCCAGCCAGATTCCTTTGAAGCTTCATTTGAGTTAGTCAGTCTGTCTTGTCTCCAGAAAGGATTTTGCATCTACAACAATGCAATCAAACATCAAACACAAACTGAAAACAATCTATACTTTTTACATGCTTTTATCTCCTTGTATGCTTACTGATTTGCATTGAGATTTTTGCATATTTATCCCCTTCAAGCTCTTCGATGATGTCCTTGATAGGATTTAGAGAGTGATGACTAGGGGCATAATATTTTTCTTTGTTTTCTTCTTGTATGTGAAAATCTAACAACTTTGGAAATTCTGGATTGAAATAGTGTCCGACTGTAAGAGCCTCTATCTCGAATTGGATGGCCATGCATACCTTGACCATTGATACCCAGAAAATTCAAGGAAGTTTGATCTAACTATTGTCTTTTTAAGTGAGTTCTTTCTCCTATTGTGAAACGCGATCTTACCTAAGGATGTGAATGATAAAGGGTCACTAAGGGTAATTCACATTGGATTTAGAATGATCTCTTGACTACTTGATGTGTTTGTATGCAAGGCAAATTTTGGTCATCACGATGTTTATGTTTTGATGCTTATACAAATTGCTATATCAAAATGGACATGATATTCAGGTCATCCTGGCACTTATGCCTTGGTGCTTATATCTAATCTGACATTTCAAACATAAAATCAATATTCATATGTCCATGGTTTCCTAATTAGTGGGTGTTGTATTGATTCTTGTGCGTACAAATTGATATTCATATGTCTATAGTTTTGTAACTAATGGGCATTGTGTTGATTTATCTGGTTACCTAAAAATTCAATGATGAGAGTAATCGACACATGATCAGTGACTAGGTCCTAGGTCTTAGGTTGCATTTCATATTGCATGTCTCTTTGCATTTTTGCATGTTTGCATGATCTCACATTGGTTAAACGAACTTCAATGCTTAAAAAATTCTTCAAATGTCTCTTCAAATCTAACAAGAGCTGAAACCTACCTCGAAGGTCTCTTCAATCGAATCGCAAGCAGTTACCCTCCTGGGTTAAACATCCTTTTGACATAAGATTGAGTACTTGTCTTCATCAATCCCTGCAAAACATATCATGTGAATCGTTGCATTTTCATATCATAATCATCTGTTGCATTACAATTCATCCATGTGCATAAGCATAAATCATACATACATCTTTCCATAATCAAATACATTTGCATAACATCCATACATATGAAAGAAATCATTGCATTGCATATATCCATACATACATTCTACTCTATTCATAGCATAAACATCACATGATATCATCATAAATCAAAACATGACAAGTACACATGAAGTCACAACCAAAATATCAATCTTATATCCATAATCTCGAACTAGTCAGGGGTGCACTACTGGCATAGTGTACAAAATAATACGCTCATGTGAGCTATCAGAGTCAGAACAGTATATCAATGATCAAAAAAAGAGTACAGTATATCAGAATGTATCAAAACCAATTAGCTATCAGCATGATCCTTTGCATTTGGTGGAGGAGGAGGTGGTGCATCTGGTATTGCCTCTACTCTAGGTGCTTTGGCTCCCTCTGATGCCATCATGTACTGTGAATAGGAGGGAACTCTCTATGCGGTAGGAACAACTGTATAATATGTGGACACATAGTAAGCTGCCCATGAGGTCTGATGAATCACATCTGCCTGTAATCTTTGTACCTCTGCACGTAGCTCAGTCCACTATCTATCAGCCTCTATGTATCACTCCTCCCATCGAGCACTGCATACCTTCGTGTCCCTGACTTGTGCATTGAGCCATCTGATACTATCATGTGGAGTAGGAGGAACAATGGGATCAACATCTGGCATCTTAGTATCTGGGGGAGGCTACTTTGCAATCTCTGCTCTCTATGCCTTACGGTGTCTGATCTCAACACCTAAATTGAATCCAATATCCTCCTCTAGGGGATCAGTATCTCCACCTACCACCTACTCGGCTGCTAGTACCTCATCAGCTGAACCAACTCCACCTAGTGTACCACCCTCTCCTCTAGTCCATCTGTGAGAACCAAAAGATCTGTCTATTGTAGAACTAGTGGGATGAGTGGGCCTCATCTGTCCTGATGGTCTCTATGGTGGAGCCATTTCTTTGGGTCTCGAAGGTGTGGGATGAGTAAGGGGATCCTATGAAGGTCTAGGGCCTTGTCCCATCGGAGCACCTATAACATCCATCACCTCCTCCATGGAGGGTATCAGCTCCGTCGAATCAAAAAATCTATGGATGGGATGGTCAACAAGCCATGAGATAAATCCATTAGTAACACCAGCATCAAGTACATCTGGTCTATACTCCCAATCCCTGCTGACAATAACATTGTACTCCTATGAACACAAAGCATAAGAGAGCCTCTGTGTCCATCCCAGTCCAATCTCACACCCTATCCGTGCATATGTAGCATAATCCTCTGGGGCATCTTGAATACGTCCATACTACCGCCAGACCTTGGTAATAAGGAACCTCTCTATAGTGGAGGAGGACCTCCCAATCAATACATGACTCTGGAAGAAGTAACTAAACTTCTCTCGAGCAGTAGGCCAAGGCTCAATGGCTACATATGGTCTCCAGTGCACAAAGGTCATATCATTGAGGCATCGCCTCTAGTACTCTACATGACCCATCTGTCGCTGTATAACATATTCGGCATATGTATAGATGATAGACTCCTAAGGCTGCCTCTACAAAGTACATATAGGTCTCAACACTGGGATATGCTCCCAAGCCCATATCTATAAAACTAGGGCTCCTGCAGCAAAAGATTTGCTCTCCTGATACACTACCTCATGCATCTCGGAGAACATGTGAGCTAATAGACATTGACCCCAAGCCAACTCAAAGGGAGTGGCCATCAAACATGCTACCATAGGGGCCCAGCCCATCAAAAGACCATTCTACTGATGGTCAGACATGATAATACCACCAATCATCCAGACAATGATGCACTCCAGCCGGTGTGTCTGTCCATATCTCTGCACTAAGGTCTCCTAGGAAATGGAGGCCGTCATTTGAGTATCATCTCCAAAGAGACATCTGAAAGCTAATACACCTAAGTTCCCCGAACTCACATACTCTGGTCATTGGCCTGCATGAAACAAAATGTGCAGTATATGGTACACATCCTCAGGGGTAACAGTGATCTCCCCAGTCAGCAAGTGAAAGGTCTATGTCTCTGAGTGGAACCTCTCAATCAGCGCAGTCAAAAGTCTGTGATTTACCCTAATCTTGGGTAAATGTATCAAGTTCTTGAATCCACAAGAAGCAAGGTGGACCCTCATAGGGTCTGGCAATGACACACATAGTCTCTGTGTAGCAAGATGCAAGATCTGCACATGTACATCTGGATATACAACCTACACAGCACAAAAATAAGGAATCCTATCATTAATTTGGTCACAGAATAGGTTACAAGGGCAAAAATGGGGCAGCTCAGTATTTCAGAAGGTAGGTTAACAGGTCAGCAATCAGGCTAAGAGATCATAAAATTTAAAAATTTGACCTAATACTGAGTTTTAAGCTCACTATTTTCCATATGACACTTTAGACTAGCATGAAAAGTCGTATGACTCATGGGTCCCTCTGATACGAGTCGTGGGGGCTTATGGGATGACAACCTATCTACAGTTGAAAAGTTTTACGAGTCTTGCTAGGGAGTCGTATGAGTTTTTGTGCATGCAAAATTCAAAAATGGAAAAACATACGAAAAATTGCTAAAATCCTATAAAACATGGAAAATTTGACATTTTAGCAAAGCACAGAGGTCCACCTACCGGATGTCCATACTGTCGAGGTCTCTGGTGTCTTCGGTTGTACTCAAATTGATGCAAACTCACAAGTACCTTTGGTTCTGCCGCTTTGTCTACCATTTTGCTCAAAGGGCTCCACAAAGTTTTTCAAAGTCAAAAGGTTGAAATGAATTGAAAATGACCCTTCCAGCCTTTATATAGCTTTTGACCTAATTTTCAAAAGTGCTCCATTTTTCATGAAAATTGTACCCCTAGCTAATTTCGATGTTTTGAATTCATTTTCGAGATCAAAATTAAAATCTGAGATCATTTACTATGTCAAAATTGCGATTTAAAATTTTCAGACCCAGGATGGTCTATTGCTTACATCATCGACCTTCTATCATCACAAAAATCCAGTATTCAACTTAACTAATTATCTTACATCAAACTATCAAAATTTCAACTTGGTCAACTATGGTCAACTCATGGTAAACCTAGTCAAATTTGGTCTTCTGGACCTCCAAATGATGCAGAATGCATCTTCAGACGTGTGTAACCACTTCTCAAATCAATTAACATGCTTCTCAACTATAATGCTGACTTTTCTTGTCAAATTTCAATTTTCATCCCAAAGGGGGCATGGTATTGCACATCATTCAAGTTTGTAATCTAAATCTAAAATCATATCTTTATTGAAATCATATCTTTCCTCAGTAAATAAGACAACAACCACGTCTAGTTGTTGATTCATCAAAAAGACCTCATCACTCGGGGCAAATCAATCATCGCTTGGGGCATATTAGATTCATCGAGATCCATATCAATCTGGTATTCTCTTAATCTTGTAAACTGTATCAATTTTTTTTGCAACCATCGGTTCATTAGTGTTATTTCCTTGGTTCTTCGTAACTGAAGGGTTCAGATGTGATACCAATGTGATTCTTATCGACAATCGGGTCTGGAATCGGTCACTCACTTCTTCACAATCATAAGGTTCAGAATCAGGTGTTTTGACACTTTTTCACAATCATCGGTTCATTTGTTGTTATAGTTAACATTATCTTCGGTCAGTCAGGACCTATTATCTTCATATCAAACTTCAATCAGTTTCTGCTTCATATCAATATCAATTTCAAACATCAGTTTCAATATCATACACAAACTATCTTTGAACCACTACGCTTCACACAGCAATTCAAAGAGGGGCAAAATGTAATACCCCAAAAATGGGCTATAGGTTCATTAATCTCCTACATCGACACATCGAACAAAATTGACATCAAAGTCCTAACCTAAGGCACATCTAAACATTATCGAATCTTAATTGATTATCATAAATTCTGCATCGGAGAATATTCCTTATTCCTATTTATCCTAATTATCTTTAATTTAATGATTATTTAGTGATAAATCTTATTTATCCTAAAGTTTGATTAATTGAATATTCTAAATATTTAATTAATTAGATTTAATATTGCCACTTAATTATTTAATTGGATTTAATTATATTTATTCTTAATTATTATTATTTAAATTTGACAATAAATCAAAATTCCTATCATTAATTGATTAAATGCTTATTTAATTAATTAAAGCAAGTTGTCATATTTAATGATATTATTTTCGAATAAAAGTTTGATTAAATAATTGATTAACCCATAAATCAATTGTTTTATTTTTAAAATCAATTTTAAGTTGAGAATAAATCACTTTATTTATTTATTTAGTTCATAAATATTATGCACATTCAAAAAAATAGTTAAACTTAAAATCATAAAATCAATTCAAGTTTTTTTAGAAATAAACTCAACTCTGATTTGAGTTAAAAAATTGTTTTTGCATGATTTTGCATGATTTTGTGAATTAATTATCTTTTATTCTTTGATAACTCAAAAATCAACCTGAGTTTATCTGAGTGATTTATGGCTTTTTCCATGCATCCCCAAAGCCCTGGATTTCTATAAAATCAAGGCTCAGCTCTTCATAATCATATCTCAGAATTTGCAAACTTATGCTGGCGAATTGACATCTGAAGAATTGAAGCTTCTTTTGTGAATCAACAACTTTTGTGAGATCATTCATATTTTTCATATCAGTTCTTAGAATCATTGTATATCAGTTTTTCATATAGATTAGATTTCATATCATTTTTTTCATCTTATTGCATAGAAAAACCAAAAATATAGATTAATTTGCATCTAATTCATATCTAGAATCTACATTCAAATCCTTCGTTTAGGTGTTGTCAAGGTCACTGATCTCGGTATAATCTGAGAATACATACTCGCATCTACTAGAAGGCAGTAAATTGCCTTGTTAGATTAGTTTCCATTTCACTAACAATTTTGATTTCTACTAACCTCTAATGTTTTACTGAAGTGTTGTGTCTACAGACAGGTACAAAATTCACACACACACTTCCTTTATCATTGATCAAATCAGAAGGCAACTAGAAGCCCAATTGTCTTATGAGACACATATTGGAGAGATGATCAGGGGATGTGGATATGATCCAAGATGCCAAACATTAGCTATGTTTTCTCTGGCTCCAAGAAAATGAAATCCTTCTTTGGTTAGTGTTGCAGAGAAGATGGAGGGAGAAAAGATCATATGGACTATGCAGAATACAACTAACCTTGAAGTCTTCAAGGCTGTTACACACTTTTCCCATCTTAATGAGGCTAAAATTGCACATCTCTCATATGGGAGATTGTTTGATGAGGCTATTGCACTGGAAAAGGATAGAGAGAGAATATTTATGAAGATCAAGGTTCTGGAGGAAGAACTTGAAGACTTGAAAGTCAAACTAGAAGAGGCATCAAAGTCCATTCCCCCTCCAGCCCCTGAAATTGAAGTTGTTGTGCCTCCATTGACTGAAGACCCTGATGTGTCAATTGAAAGATCTGACAAGGATAAGCATGAGATGGCACTGGGTGCCTTGGCAAGTATTATGCAACATAGGTATGAAGAAGTAAAGGGAAAAATGGATTAAATCCATGACTCATTCAATGTGTTGTATAAAATAAATGGAGATGTCAAGGTTGCAATGGCTACTTTGGAGCCATTATTCAGCATATGGTCTACCAGGGGCTCATTATTTGAAAAGTTAGAAATGATGCAGCCTCATAGGCCTAATATCCTAAAGTCAACTGGCCAAGTTGGATAAATGATAGAATTAATTGGTACAACTTTGTCATTTTTTAAAGGAAAGGAAAATCAGATTAGATAAAAAATGGATATGTTCGGTCCTAATTTCAGAAAATACATGCCTCCAATTCATAAGAAAGGTAGTGACATCAAGAGTGTTGAGGAGTGGAAAAGTGATATGAATGCATTGCTGATAGGACATGATTCCTTTTTGAGTGAATATGGTACTTTGGACATAGTCAATTTCAATCATGTCTTGGATGACATGTTCAAAGTTGAGACAAATTGCACAAATTTTGTTACTGACATCAAGGCCATTACCAATTTGAGATGGGATAGACAGGTGAAACAAATTCAAAGCTTAAGGGAATTCACATGGCCAACTGAAGATGAAGTTTCACTATGGGACAATAGTACAAAGCCCAAAAAGAAGAAGCCAACTACAATTGATCTAGAGGAAATGGAGGAAGACCAAGTTGCACATGGAACCTGATCCTTGAGCACATGGGGAGTAATTATAAAAAAGAGAATAATGTAATTTAGCTAGTTAGGTAGTCATTATTCATGTAACTACTTTTAGAAATTACCTTGAACATCTGCAGATGAGGGTGCCACCTGTGAAGATTCAGAATGAGTACAAGAAGATATTTAGGCTTTTGTCTCCATTTTTGTTAATGATGTAATCTATTTTTGTCTTCTAGTGTCTGTGACTATCCTAGCCATCTGAAGCTTGTTTCATCCTTTCCCTAAGGATTCTAAGATGGCTAGTGATTAATATAAATAGCAAAGTTTTGGTATTGTAAAGGGGGTGAGATTACAATTGTAAAGAGAGTTCTGGATTGTGAGTCTTGTTTTAAGAATTTTTTTCATTTTGAATGTATTGATACAGATAAATTTTAATGAAAATATATCAGAACTCCTTTGCACATTTATGTTGTCTTCTTGTATCAATCTTGATTTTTTATGTGTTAAATTTGTAAGGCACTTTTAATGCATCATTTACAAGGTAGATTGTGAGGTTAGTCTTAAGTTTCTTTCAAGGGAAGGGTAATTCTTAAGGGTAATTTTAGAGGGTTTAAGATTCATGCAAGAATTTGATGTCTGAATGTGAAAATGAGAGGAATGACTTGTAAGGCACTTCATTCAGGTTCTGGGTATATTTTATTTGAGTTTTTTATGTGGATGTATGTTCTTCTAACTCTTTGTCCTAGGATTAGGCACTGGTCTGTATTTAATTTGTAGCTATAATTATCAAAAACTTAAATGATAATTTATCTTTTATATGTGTTTGAAGAGCTTAGATGATTATGTTTGTGTTAAGGATACAAATAACTGTTGTGATTCTTTGAAGAATTAAATCTATTAGGTACACCCGCCTGAGCTTGAAGCTTGAAGTGAAGAAGGATAAGAATCCTTAGTACCTTAGTGTTTGATGTTGTTGGATGCATATTTTGGGTTTATAGAGTTATGCATCAAAATTTATAATTAACATCTACAATCATTTCAAGCACTAACAAAACTAGCGACTCTACTAGGGACTGTTAATGTTTTGCAATGGGCCTCTTAAAATCCATTGTTAACCATCTATTGTTTCATTTGTGACCAGTTTGTAAAAATTTTCCCAACGCATTTTTGTGGGTGGCGACTCTGAATTCTGTGTTTTCCAGTTGTTGGTTTAACATATTGAAATTTGTGTGAGTGTCTTGTTATATATACAATGATTCAACAAAGATACACTAGGTCTTATTATAGAGATCTCCCAGAAAGTAATGTAGGTGATGAACTTCCCACACCTGGTAGAAAATAATGGTCTAGGAGAGGTCTGTTTAATCCAAATTCTCCAAGACCCTCTAAAGGAAGATTTTTGACCCCTATCCCTAAGGAGGTTTCTTCCTCTTCTGAAAATCCTGAGCCTCTTAGATCAAAAGACCTTAATACAATTAATACATCTTTTAATCCCTCTCCAGATGATGAATTTACTGATGTAGGGTTTTTCCCTGCATGAGAAAGTCTAGACCAACCAGGAGAAACTTCTACTATTGAAACTACTTACGATTCTGAGAAATTGTGTGATAAGGTGATAGCTTTGAGAAAAAGGGGTCGTGAGCAGTTACTAAAAATTGACAATAGAAGAAAGAAGTGAGAGCAAGAGATTTATGAATTATTGATGGAAAGACATGAACTCTTAAGAAAAACAAAGAACAATGAGCTCAAGGCTCAAAGTCTCAATCAAGAGTTCCAAGGTTTGGACAAAGACTTGTTTGGTGATATTGGAGCCTTGAGGCAACAAGTTAACAATGATGAGTCAAATTTTAAGAAAGGTGAATTTGAAGGAGAAGGCCCTATCCTAAGGCTATTGCATCCATTAGAGATCAATAAAAATGAAGTGCTCAAAAATAACATCAGGGACACATCTGGGAAGGGAAAACAAAAGATGGGTTGAATAAGTATAGCTAAACCCAAGCAGGATAAGGTTATTCCTGATGTTGTATCTCAAGCTAACTTAGAATTGGAAAAGGATAGAAAGGCCAAAGAAGATTTGGTTGTCCAATTAGAGAAAATGGAGTTGGAGGCTGCTACAGCTAAAATTAAGAGGAAAATTGCTTTCCTACATAACACTATGAATACTACTGCCAGCAACTTAGTCCCGATTACTATCGAGACAAAACCAACCAAGTGGTTCCAAGCCAAGTTTCTAGGCTTCAGGTTCTAAACAAGCGGTCCCACAACCTGTCCAAAATATGAGTTATACAGTTCCATTAGATGGTGGTCCCATGGGAAGTGTGTTGAATCAAAGTGCTTTGGCTGGAGGTGGTGGAGCTCAAGCTTCACAAACTTTTCAAAGGAGGCATGTTCATTTGGATAGATACCGTCTGTTGTTCTTTGATGGTATCCTTGGCCAACCAAATGCTATCCCTAATGAGGTAAGTGACAAAATCCCCAAGTTCACATGAAATAATATTGTCACTTGTGAAGAACATCTCAAGTCTCTTACAGATAAAATAAATGATTATGAAATTGAGATTGAAGATTTTGTAATGAAATTATTTGTTCAATCATTGGTAGAAGATGCTAGGGATTGATATAGGGGATTGCCTAAAAGCAGTATTACATCATGGGATGAGTTTGTGAAAATTTTTAAAGAGAAATATGTTGAGCATGTTAATTATAGTTATATGCTCAACAAATTTAATAATATCAAAAAGCATCCCAATGAGGGCATGTCTGAGTTAAACAATAGGTTTCAAAAGGCAATGTACAAATTATTCCAAGTCTTGAGATTAGATGATGAAGTTTTCCTGACCACATATTTTAATGTTGTGGATGGAAAAATGTCTTATCTCTTGAGAGATAAAATCCCACATACTTTAAGAGATGATTTCAAGTTAGAAATTAACATTGAAAGTAATAGGAAAGCATCTGGTCAAATGTACAAAAGGGAGAAAGGAATATTATGGAAAGAAACCAAAGGACATGCTAGTAAACCAATAGAGAAGATGATAAGGTTGACAAGTTGGTGAGTTTTGTTAAGGATCTCTCAACTAGGATTGAAAAGGGTGAGAAGGATAATAGACCATAGTATCAGAGGTAGGAGAGATTCCCTAGGTTGCATGATCAGCCTTACAAGACAAATTGGAAAGATGGGAAGCCTATTTTTGATACTAATGAGAATCAAAAGGGAAGAAATACACCTGAAACTTTGAAGAATAATACAACACATAATGTAGAAAAAAACTCCATGGTGTGTGGCTTGTAATATGCTTCACACTCACCTTATCAATGTGTTGTGGCCCAAGCTTTGGAAGGAGAGCTGGAAGATGTACATGTAGGAGACAATGAAGGATCTGAAAAGCCTACAGTCAATATGTTTACTACTAAGAAAATAAAAGAAATTTCATCTTCAGAAGATGAAGAAATATTTATTGATTTTGATTATAAAAGAAAATATTTTCCAAAATATGAACAACAAGTCTTTACCCATTTTGATCGGGATGAGTCTAAAAGTGATGTTCACAAGTCAACAAATGTGATCAGATTAGAGTGGGGTGATGCTCATAGGAGAAAGGCCAGTGAAGAAGAAATTAGGACTCTCATTATTGTTGTTATTTCTCAAGCTAGATCCTCATATAACTTGAGAAATAGAAGACTAGACCCTGATCAAGGAGTACCAAGGTCATTTTTTGTGAAAGATGATTCCCAAAATAAAGTTTCCCCAAAAATAAATGTAACCAAAGGCAAGGGTGGTGATGATAAGAAAGAAGAACCTATCCTTGTTCAAGAAACCAAAAATAATAAAGAAGTTACCATGGACAAGAGGAACAAAAGGGTTAGTAAGGGTAAGGACTTGTCTAGTCCTTTTTCTAAACCTCCAGCCTTTGACATGAGATATGATCTATCATGAAAGTCTCAATCCCCTTGTTGGAAATGCTAAAAATGAAGGAGTACAAGGAAGCATCGTTGTCCCTAATAAATGAACAAGGAGATGCTCCTGTTGTGTTTGAAAAGGAGAATCCAATGAAAGGATTTGAGACAAGAAAAGAAACTTCTAATTTATGTGTTGGGAGTGTGGTAACCCAAAAACCATCACTAATTGATCCATTTTATGTCACTCTAATCGTCAACAACTTTTTGTTAAAAAAATGTATGATAGATTTTGGTGTTGTAGCTATAGTAATGTCATATCATGTTATGAAGGAACTAGGACTTCAAGTTGACACTTCCAATGGAAGGTGTTATTTCATGGATAATAGGGTTGTTCCTATGGTAGGAACCTGGACAAGCATTGAAGTAAAGATTGTTGCCTTTCTTGAGGCTACATATAAAATGGATGTAGTTATTGTTGATACCAAGCCTCATTATGGTATGATGTTATCAAGAAAGTGGGCATTAGCAGTGGGAGGAAAATTTCAATTAGACTTGTCATATTCCACAATATCTATAAATGACATCGAGGTTAAGTTGTACAAAGAACCTCGTTCTTCTATCCTGGTTGAGATGGTATCACCTGAAGACTTGAATTGTTGTGTTGATATTGATATGGAGAATTTTATTGTTGAAGAAAGCAAACCACAACTAAGGAATATTGATCCAATAAGTGATGATTTGTTGTTGCAGCAAGATGGGTTGTGGTAGATTTAGTTTGATGGAGGATGCTCTAAAGAAGGATCAGGATATGGTGTCCTATTTATATCCCCATCAGGTATTACATTTAAGTATTCCTTTTTGTTGGCTTTCTAATGCACAAATAATACTATTGAGTATGAGGCATTGATATTGGGACTGGATATTGCCATAAAGCATGGTATAAAATGTTTAAAAGTTCATGGGGATTCCCAATTGATCATAGCTCAGATTAGGTCTAAATATGTTGCCAAGGATGACATATTAAAATTGTATAAATATACTATCTGGGATAGAATAAAGTTATTTGATGATTTCAATACTCAATGGGTAGAAAGGTCAAACAACATCATGGAATATTTCCTTGCAAGTGTTGCATTAAAGAACAATGATGTCACTCTTGTTGGTGTATCTATGTTAGAAGTTAAGATTAGACCTGATGTGCCTAACAATATTCATAATTGGCAAGTTTTTGAGGATGATAATGATATACTCATATTTATCCAAGGCCTAGATCAATATGATAGCCAACAGATTGCTTGTGTTTCCTCAACAGAGATTGTTAATGGTACATATTACATCCTTGGAAATGAGATTGTTTAGTTAGCTTCTAACCGTATTCCTAAGGGGTTAGTTGAGCTAGAAGGTGTGTTTAGTATAAATGATAATTACATGTCGCAAAATTCCAATGCTAGGGTAGAATATTTGGAAGAAATAAACTTAGGATTAGAGACATTGCCTCAGTTGGTATACATTGGAAAGAAGCTAAGTAGGGATGTGAGGACCAATTTGGTAAGATTGGTGAAGAAATATAAGCATGTGTTTTCCTGGTCTTATGATGATCTCAAGGCTTATAGGAAGAATTTATTTTAGGATGAGATCCCTTTGAAAGAAGATACCAAGCCATTTAGGCAAAAACAAAGGCCTATCAATCCATTAATGGCTACTAAAATGCAAATGGAATTGATGAAATTAAGGGATGCAGACATAATTGAGCCTATGAGGCATTCATCTTAGGTTTCAAACTTGGTACTAGTCAGAAAGAAAAATGGGGACATAAGATTATGTGTTGATTTTGGGAACTTGAATTTTGCCTCATTAAAGGATAATTATGGATTTCCCAACATGGAATATATGCTCCATAGAGTAATTGGATGTGAGTTGTTATCAACGATGGATGGTTTCTCAAGGTATAACCAAGTGTTGGTTAAGGAATCAGAACAATTTAAAACAACATTTACTACCCCCTGGGGAAATTGTGTATATCTATATGCATTTTGGTTTAAAAAATGTTGGAGCTACATTTTAAAGGGCAATGGATGTGGCTTTCAAGGATCTTATAAATGTTCTCATGGTGGTGTATCAGGATGATTTGATTGCTTACTCAAAGAAAGTTGAAGACCATTGTAGTTACTTGGAAAAGTTCCTAGTCAAGGCATTAGAATATGGCATATCACTGAATCCCAAGAAGTGCCAATTTTTTGTTACTGAAGGAAAGCTATTGGGGCATATAGTGTCCAAAGAGGGAGTAAGGATAGATCCTGAAAGATTTGAAGCTATTCAAAAGGTCCCTGCTCCTAAGAACCTTAAAGGTGTGCAGTCTTTTCTTGGACAAATCAATTTTGTCATAAGATCCATTGCTAACTTTGCAGAAATGGTCAAGCCAATAGTCAAGCTATTGAAAAAAGATGCAAGATTCAATTAGAATCAAGAAGCACAAAAGTCTTTTGAGAAAATTAAGCAAACAATTCAAGAGGTCCATGTTCTAGTCTCTCCTGATTATTCCAAATCTTTTTCCTCGTTTTATTTTGCATCTTTTCATACTATTGCAAAAGGATGAGGAAGGATTTGAGCACTTCATTGCATTTTTTAGTAAGTCACTGCAGTCAGCCAAATTAAACTATGAGCTAATGGAAAAATAGGCTTATGCATTGGTAAAAGCAATCAAATCATTGAGGCCTTTTTGGGTTTTTTTCCAAGGATAATGCATATGTTCCTCATGCTACAGTGAAGGATATTCTGGTTCAAAGTGAAGTTACAAGAAAAAGATGCAAATGGATTAATAGAATCCAGGAGTTTGATTTGGAACTTCATATCACTAAGTTGGTAAGAGGCTTAGGATTGGCAAAGTTAATGATAGAGGAAAACTTGGACTTAGTCCATGTGAATAATGTTACCATTGGTGAAGGAATGGTTATAAGCATTGAGATGTATCCATGGTATACAAGTATTGTACACTTTCTCAGAAATGCAAGTTGCCCACAAGGCCTAAATGATAATCAAAAGAGGAGCCTAAGATTGCAAGCTAAAAGGTATGTGTTGTTGCAGGGTGACTTATATTGGAAGGACAAGGATGGAATGTTTCTCTTAGGTCTGGACAGAGGGAAATCTGATAAGTTATTAAAGGAAATGCATTCTGGATTATGTGGAGGGCACTATTCAGCCAGAGAAATAGATCACAAAATTTTGAGGGCTGGTTATTATTGGCCTAGTCTATTTAAGGATAACCACTCATTTGTTAGAAAATGTGAACCTTTCTAAATATTCTCTAGTAAACTAAAGTTTTCAGGTGCACTATTGTTGAACCCTGTGGTTGTAGAAGCCCCTTTTTTCCATGTGGGGAATTGATTTTATTGGGGAATTTGCAGAGAAGTCTAGTGGGGGACAGTTGGATATTAGTTGCTACAGATTACTTCACTAAATGGATTGAGGCAATTTCAACTAAGAAGGCTACTAGCACAGTGGTAATAGACTTACTAATGAATAATGTAGTCACTAGGTTTGGTGTTTCTGTCAAACTAGTAATGGACAATGCCATCTGCTTCAGATTAGAGGAGTTTTTTAATTTCTATTTTGAAATGAGCATTATTTTATCATATTCATCCCCTTACCACCCACAGGCCAATGGCCAGGAAGAATCTAGCAACAAGAGCATTTTACAGATTCTAAAGAAGACATTAGAAAAGAACAAGAGAACTTGGCATGCAAAGTTGAAACTTGCATTGTGGGCAAACAAAATTACAGTGAAGAGGGCCATAGGAAAATCCCCATTTGAATTGGTATGTGGTATGTAGTCCATAATGCCTATTAATAATTTGTTTCATGTCTACAATTTCATACAAGAAGAAGGTCTAGAGGTCTATGAACCAATGCAAGACATGATGGTCCAATTGGTAGAATTGGATGAGATAAGAAGAGAAATTTAGAAGGAAAATATCAAGTTACAACAAAAAATGAAATATCTTTTTGACAAAAGAGAAAGTGTTAGAAAATTCCATTCTGGTGATTTAGTTCTTCAATGGAATGTCGAGGCTGAAGATAAGGGAAAACATAAAAAAATTGAGTTGTTATGGATGGGCCCTTATATCATTCATCAGATTCATGAAAAGGACTCTTATGTTTTGAAGAATCTGGATGATGGACATAAATTTCTAGTGCATGGACAATTTCTAAAGTATTTCTTCAATTAAGGCTCAAAATATTCCATATGCAGTAGCTTTGTAACATATGTATAGGTGTGTTTTCTTTTATCATGTGTTTGCTTTTTGCAGTAGGGTAGTATTGTGGTGGTCTAACTCCTAGAGATTCATGGATTATTGCTATGAATTTTCCTTCAAGCATCCTCAGATAGAGCCACTGTTGGGATATTGTTTAGGTTTTATGAGTTGTGTCACTCTTTGTTCTTGGTGACAAGTGTGTTGTGCTTGTGTTTCCAATAGTTATTTTTTCCTATGAGAATTCTTTAAAAAAATTTGAGTCTCAAAGCAATCATGTGTCAAAAATGCTTGAAATCCTTTGCCCTAGTTCTAGTTTCCCTTTGGTAGGGTTTTATCCTTGAAATGTTCTTGGTCGTGCCCTAAGTCTTATGTTTTCACGTTACCTTTTTGTGGCACTTAAGTTCTCATTGTGCATGTGGTTATTATTTCACTTTGTTTCACCAAGTTCCAGAATGTTGAGTGTTAAGTATCAAAGATCTGGAGATTCAAGGACAAGATAAAAGCTTAACTGTTATAAGGTTATCTCTTAATCTTGAAATGGTCAGCAATTAGTTCCTTTTATCTAGTGATATGGCGACAAGGCTTTCTCTAAGTCTCGTGACATTTGGTGGTCATGTCTTCACATTCAACAATTCAGCGGGATGGTTATCTCTAGGTCTCCAAATGTTTGGTGGTTAGTTCTTCTGGTTCAATGATCTAGAGCAGCGGTCTTCTCAATATCTCATAAGATAGCAGTTAAGTCAAGTAACATCCAGAGATCAAGTGATAAAGGTAATGGACTTAACAAGAAATAGTTATCTCTGAATCTTGTAATGTGATGGTGAAGTCTAAATAGATTTGGAGATTGAGTGATAAAGTGTATAACTTGACTTATTGTGGTTACCTCCTCATCTCATAATAATTGGTGTTAAGTTGTTAACATCTGGAAACCTAGAGAAGAGGTAATCTCCAAGTCTCACAATGAAGTGGCTATGTTATATGTTATCTGGAGATTCAACAACAAAGGTTAAAAGAATGAGGTAGGTGGTTATCTCCCAAACTCATGAAGTCACAGTTAAGTCTTGAAATATCTAGAGATTGAGCAACAACCATAGATGATGAAAAGGATCAAGGGCTAGTGCTTAATCTCAAGAACTTGTCGGGGTTAAGTAAAATATTCAGCGACTTAGAGATACGTTTTATCTCCAAGTCTCATAACAAAACTGGGGTTAGAGATAGTATCTGAGATTATGATATTGCTTTAGTTGTTGAATCTCGTGATCAAATATGAGTTAAGATAAATGCTTAGAGACTGGGATAATTTTTTGGTCACTTAATCTCGTGACTGAACCCTAGTCAAATCAAATATTCAGAGATTGAGAGATATGCTTTGATCACTAGATCTCATGATCAAACTCAGGTTAAGCAAAACATTCAGAGATCGTGAGGGAGCTATGGTCGCTGAATCTCCAAAAAGAAGTATGGTTAAGTTCTTGTATCGATGAAGGAAAAAAGGTGATCCTAACATGGAAAATACTCTGCTGAGATAGAAAAAAGTGAATGAAATGGCCAATCAAATTCTAGCTGGGGTTTTTTGATAGACCTCGAGAGCTTTAAGGCATAAAAGGTGTAATCATGGATTTTTCACTTTCTTTCCAAAAATTGAATGAACTTGTAAACTTCATACCCTACGTCTAGCCTAGTTTTAAGTTTGGTTATAGACAAAATGAATGTTGAGGTGATTGAGGAAGGATTTTCTGTGATTTAGGAAAATTCTCTACATTCATTAATAAAGGATATAAAGACAAGATGCTCCTTCTTTACACTTATCAAATTATTTTTTAGCGAGCAATAGAAGAAGAGAAGTTACAAAAGGAGATTTCATCGAGCTTATTTTAGAGCAAAGAATTATTCAGAGTTAGAAAAATGAGTCAACTAGAATCAAGTTGGGTCTCATCTAGGGAGGGGGTGAAAGAAAAAGGAGAAGAGCAGAAAGGAAAACATAATTTCTCAGAAGAGTTTATCACTTTTCTCCCAGGGTCTACACAGAACAAGAAGGGTAGTGATGATTTTTTCTCAGACTCTATGGCTAATTGTAGAGACCCAATTACCCCTTCTTGCTTACGGTATCACCTCTTTAATTACTTTTATAGCAATCAGGATAAATAAATCCCAATGTGTAATGCTTGGAAGTTAGGCATGGGGAAGATTATTGTGCCTGATGTGTTTCTAGATGTGGACCTATTATTTGAATTGGCCTGGAATTATGACCCTGTCTCAAAAACCATTAGGAAAAGTGACCAATACACCCTAGTCACTCTTGATAGGGGATCTATGATGAAATCATTTGGTGCCTATGCCTCTTCCTCTACAGAGATTGATTTAAGAAAATAAAAGGAGAAGTATGTGAAACAAATAAACTTGGTGAAGTCCCAGATCACCCATTTTATGCCAAAAATGGGAAGGCATGTGGCTCCTCTTCCAAGCCATATGAACGCACCATGTTATTTCAAGAGCCTTCATTTTTATATGAAATATTTAGCATATGGATTGTGTAGAGTGTTGGGGATGGATGGAGATGCAAAGAGGATGTCTGTAGAGTTATTGATGATTATTCTGGATATCCAAAACTCCCACATCAACAATGACTATGATTACATCTAGTATGTAATAAACAAGATGCATGAGGGTTTGATGAGCATCAGAGAAGACAAGTACCACAAGTTCATGAATTATTCTTTGTTGATGCACTAAATTTTGTTCCATAATATTGATCATATGGACATGAACATACTGAGACCTAGGACAATGGTTAATGGTCAATCAAACCTAGTGCAACTTTGGGTGAGTGTTTTGAACTACACGTCTAATGAGCATGAATTTTATGGATTCTAGAATTGGATTGTTAATCCAATTCTGAATTTTCTGGGGACTAACATTGTAAGACTCCTTGTCAAGGTGCTTAGGCTTCTAAGACCTTGTGAGTATGTTGACAAGTGGCCTCTTGACTATGATTGGGGAGAATTTTATTTGGGTAAGACTTTCACACTGATCAAAGTCTATGGTTGTCCCCAACCCCCACATATACTCCTAATTTTTTTAACACCAAGGGTTGCTCTTATGGATTTTATTTGGAAACTGATTTGGACAGACAAGGAGCACCTAGCTCTATATAGAAAGGGGACCTTCACCCCTTGGCAATTCAAAGTGACAAACTTCAAAGTTGGAAAGAGGGCTCTGCTTGAACTCAGCAAATGGTTGAATTAGTTCAAAATGAGCTTAGTTGCATATAGATATGTTGATCCTAAGGACTTCATAAAAAGTGCCAAGAAATTTCTCATTCCCAGCATTGGTGCTAGAAAATACCATGAGGGATGTGATGATGAAGACATCACCAGAAATATCCTGGATGAAGATGAGATTGAGCAAGGGTTAGGAAAGTTCTAGGACTTGAAGGACTTAGAGGCTCAATTGAAGAAGGAAAAAATTGACTTTGGAAGATTCTTGCTAGGCCTCCCATATATTACAAGAATAAATAGGATGATAGGGATGTATGACACCCTATACAACCAACTTGAGGCACAGTTGGATGAAAAATTACAAGTCCAGAGAATACTCATCCTCTGAGTATGAAGAAGATAGTGACAGATCTTATGAGAAAGATAGTCCTCCTGAGTTGAATGTGCCTCATGTTCAAGAACAAGGACTAGGTACCCTAGAGAAAGAGGTCACAAATGAGCCTCCTCAGAAAAGACAGAGAGTTGAGGTAGGGGAGCCATCCAAGAAAAGGGTTGATAGATTTGTTTCCCTCGTATCTGGTGATAGGGCTTATTATCACTAGTTAAGAGCTAAGGGAGGAGAAGAAAATTGAGACTCAAGAGGAAGTAGAGTTGCCCTTCCAAATGTGTAAGGATGAGAGGGAGTTGTATCAGGAAGAGTTATTAAAGGATGATGAGTTCATCAAGAGTGAGGAATTTAAAAACTTCCACATCTAGAAAAAGTAGCAATAAATAGGCAGTTAGCTCCAAATAACAGATGGCACTAATCCTAATAGTGAGGCCCTGCAAGCTCTAGCCACATATGATCCCAACTCTGAAAACATTACTATTGAAGAGGTTAGGAAATTATTTAAATCAAGTGGGATTCTTCTTGTCCCAGGATGGGATCTGGCTTCTTCCTTTATCATTGATCAAATCATAAGGCAACCAGAAGCCCAATTGTCTTATGAGACACAGATTGGAGAGATGATCAGGGGATGTGGATATGATCCAAGATGCCAAACATTAGCTATGTGGTCTCTGGCTCCAAGGACACATAAGCCTTCTTTTGTTAGTGTTGCAGAGAAGATGGAGGGAGAAGAGATCATATGAACTGTGCAGAATATAATTGACCTTGAAGTCTCCAAGGCTCATGTTACACACTTCGCCCATCTTAATGAGGCTAAAACTGCACAACTCTCTAACAGACATGGAAGATTGTTTGATGAGAGTATTGCACTGGCAAAGGATAGAGAGAGAATCCTTATGAATATTAAGGTTTTTTAGGAAGAACTTGAAGACTTTAAAGTCAAACTAGAAGAGGCATCAAAGGCCATTCCCCCTCCAGTCCCTGAAATTAATTTTTTTGTGCCTCTAGTGACTGAAGATCGTGATGTGTCAATTGAAAGATCTGACAAGGATAAACATGACATGGCACTGGGTGCCCTAGAAAGTATTATGCAACATAGGTATGAAGCAATAAAATGAAAAATGGACTCAATCCATGACTCATTCAATGTGTTGTATAAAATAAATGCAAATGTCAAGGTTGTAATGGCTACTTTGGAGCCATTATTCATCATATGGTTTGGCAGGGACTCGTTATTTGAAAAGTTAGAAATGTTCCAGCCTCACAGGCCTGATATCCCAGAGTCAGATGGCCAAGTTGGATAAATGATAGAATTAATTGGTACAACTTTGTTCTTTTTTAAAGGAAAGGCAAATCAGATCAGATAAAAAATGGATATGTTCAGTCCTGATTTCAATAAATACATGCCTCCAATTCATAAGGAAGATAGTGACATCAAGAGTGTTGAGGAGTGGAAAAGTGATATGAATGCATTATTGACAGGACATGATTCCTTTTTGAGTGAAGATGGTACTTTGGACATAGATAAGTTCAATCATGTCTTGGATGACATGTTCAAAGTTGAGACAGATTGCACAAATTTTTTTATTGACACCAAGGCCATTATCGATTCCAGATGGGACAGATAGGTGAAACAACTTCAGAGCTTAAGGGACTTCACATGGCCAACTAAAGATGAAGTTGCACTATGGGACAAGAGTACAAAGCCCAAAAAGAAGAATCCAACTACAATTGATCTAGAGGCAATGGAGGAAGACCGAGTGGCACATGGCACCTAATCTTTGATCACAGGGAGAGTAATTATCAAAAAGGTATTAATGTAAGGTAGATGGTTAGGTAGTCATTATTCATTTAACTACTTTTAGAAATTACCTTGAACATCTATAGACGAGGGTGCCACTTGTGAAGATTTAGAATGAGTACAAGAAGATATTTAGGCTTTTGTCTCCATTTTTGTTAATGATGTAATCTATTTTTGTCTTCTAGTGTCTGTGACTATCCTAGCCATCTGAAGCTTGTTGCATCCTTTCCCTAAGGATTCCAAGATGGCTAGTGATTAATATAAATAGAAAAAAATTGGTATTGTAAAGGGGGTGAGATTACAATTGTAAAGAGAGTTCTGGATTTTGAGTCCTGTTCTAAGAATTTTTGTCATTTTGAATGTACTGATACAAAGAAATTAAAATGTTAATATATAATAACTCCTTTGCACAATTATGTTGTCTTCTTGTATCAATCTTGAGTTTTTATGTGTTAAATTTGTAAGGCACTTTTAATGTATCATTTACAAGGTAGATTATGAGGTTAGTCTTAATTTTCTTTCAAGGGAAGGGTAATTTCAGAGGGTTTAAGATGCATGCAAGAATTTGATGTCTGAATGTGAAAATGAGAGGAATGACTTGTAAGGCACTTCATTCGGATCCTGGGTATTTTGAGAAATTTTTGTGGATGTATGTTCTTCTGACCCTTTTCCCTAGGATCAAGCACTGGTCTGTACTTAATTTGTAGCTATCATCATCAAAAACTTAAATGAAAATTTATCTTTTATATATGTTTAAAGAACTTAGATGATTATGTTCATATTAAGGATAGAAATAAATGTTGTGATTATTTGAAGAATTGAATCTATTAGGTACACATGCCTGAGCTTGAAGCTAGAAGTGGAGAATGATAAGAATCCTTAGTAACTTAGTGTTTGATGTTTTCGGATGCATCTTTTGGGTTTATAGAGCTATGCATCAAAATTTATAATTAACATCTACAATCATTTCAAGCACTAACAGGGTGATCATATGGAATGGGTGTCTATGATAAGTTCCTCCATCATGATTGGAATGCCACATTGATGACCTATAACTAATTGAATATCTAGATGAATTGAAGAAACAGTGATTAGAGACCACCGAGCTATTAAAGTGATATGTAAGATGATTAAATTAGTCAATATGTTGTTATTGATGTCAAGTAGTTTTGACTATACTTATCATGATAGTTACAAACATTTGAATATATGTAGAAGGAAGAAAAGGTGAAGAAATGAGACATGTAGATAAGTTAAAGATGAATATGATAGATAAGGATAAGGTATACATTAGGTAGCTTATTGATGAGTCTATGTCTTTATATTGTTGACTTGAGCATGTTACATTAATCTATTATGAAGAAGAGATTTGAATTGGACAAGTTAATGTGGTCGGTAATTGAAGACTTTTGTATACACCGAGCTAGTGTAGTGTATACTGAGTGATAGTAATAACTGAGTTAGTTATCACTGACGCATTCAATATTAACCGAGTATGGATGAAAACATTAAATGCTAAGAACAACCGACTGAAATTGATGAGATGGAAATTGTTATGACTTTGAGGTTACAGATGAAGTTAGTTATAAGATCCACGACTGACATAATTAAGAGATGATCTAAAGGATGAGATTGAAATGTGTTATTGACACATCTATCAAGGAAGGTTTAAGCGGCAAAATGGACGAAGGAGATTAAGAGGCAAAATATGAAAATGGTTTACTTGTCTATTTAAGAGACATGAGTTTCATTGTTGAAACATGTCGAATAAAATATAGATTGTAGAAGATTTTACATGAAGACATTATTCATGCATTCCTGATCAAACTGGTTACAGATAGAACCAAGTTGTTGGCATAACCGAGCATCAGAGATATATACACCGAGTAAAGTAAGTTGGGAAAATATTGAGGAAGTGAATTTTTTAATGATCGGATGAGTTTTTTAAGCATAACATAGATCTGAATATTTTCAATTGAGTTGTATTTGAATCAGATCAAAACTTTATTAGTTTAACCATTGATTCAAAAAAATCTCTTAACAGAGTGGACTTAACAGTCTTTTTGTATTACCATATGACATTCCTTGAATGTTAATTATTATCTTGTTGACCCCATAGTGAATGTTGGTCAAGAGTTAACTATTAGTGATAAATCATCTAACCATGTCACACATAATAATGTGTATTGTAACCTTTAACAGGGTTGGCTCCTAACCGAGTTCACTTCAGAAGAGTGAAATATTTTGGGTTACCCTTCCCAGGTGGATTTTCCCTTAGCAAGGTTTCCATGTTAAATCATTGTGTTATGTGTTGTTTGTTATGATTGTTTTGCTATCATTATTTGCATACTGCATAGTTGATTTAATTGGTAATCACAGTTTGGATAATTACTGGTATTTGGTAAATGAACAGACAGATTGATATTTTATCTTATAGAGCTATTTGAATTCTTGAAATAGTTTTGAAAATTACATCTAAGAGTTTGGGACTGTAGGATAACTGATTTAACTGATTCACTCCCCCTCTCAATTATTCTAACAATTGGTATCAGAGAAAATTGGTTGCTTGGAGGAAAGTTTCAAGGACTTAAGCAAAAGATCATGAGATGTATAAGAGGGAAGTTCCTAAGCTGAACAAAGACAACTTCACCACATGGAAAAGTAGGACGAGGCTGCACATATCTAGAATTGGAGAATACGATATCACTCTACTAGACAATGGCTACATACAACCGACTATTGGACCTTTGATAGTTGATCAGTTGAGAGACAGACATGAACACAATATAACTATGATAGAGATTGATGCTACTCTAACTGATGCTGAATTTGAAGATGTCAAAGCATGCACTACAATGAAACAAATGTGGGATAAACTTGCACTAGTTCATGATGGTGATGTAAATGTAATGAGAGCCAGAGTTGAAATCTTAAGAGGTAGATTTGATGACATGAAGATGAAAGAAGGTGAGAACATCACACAATACTCTAATTGAATCAAAGAGGTGGTCAATGCTATATGAGGAGAAGGAGGTATTATTTCTGAAGATACTATGGTAAGTAAGATACTGAGAACTTTGTTGCCTATCTATGCAATTAGAATATCTGCAATTCATGAAATGATATATGCACCTGGTAGTACCCTTAAACTTGATAGTTTGATTGGCAAGCTGACTACTTTTGAGCTGAATAATTATGACAATAGTATTGTACTGAGTGTTTAGTCTTCTTTTATGTCATCCCTAAAGATTGGTAAATCTAGCAGTAAGCATAACATAAAGAATGAAAGTGGCAGTGACAACAAAGATGATCTTGATGAGCTTGAAGCACTTATGGCCTGAAGACTTCAGAAAGGTAAAGGAAGGTATAAGGGAAAGTTACCTTTAGCTTGTTTTAATTGTAAAGAGATTGGCCATATTGCTACTAGATGTCCTAACGGGAAAGAATAAGATAAAGACAATGACCGATCTGGTGATGGAAAGTTTGGCAGAAGAGATAACAGAGGAAACTGACACTATGACAGAAGAAACAACTGAGATTACAAAGACAAAGGAAAGAAGGCATGTTACCTTGTTGGATAAGATGAGAATGACACTGACACCAACATTGATGATGAAACTGAAGTGGTATTTGTTGCAATGAAAGATGATTCAGAAGAAGAGAAAAGGTATGTAGAAACAACCCTTATTTCTAAAGTTAGCAAGAATGATACTTGGATCATTGATAGTGGTTGTACATGACATCACATGACTGGTGATGAAGATAAATTTGAATACCTTGAACACTACAATGGAGGATCAGTGAAAATGGGAAATGATACACCTTATCACATAAAAGGAAAAGGGTCTATCTTATTGAATGATAGGATTAGATGTGATAATCCATACTGGGTAAAAGGACTTAACTACAATTTGTTGAGTGTAGCACAACTGAATAACTCAGGTCACTGAGTTGCATTTGAAAGCAAGAAGGTGAAAATCTATGATAAAACTAGAAAGCTGGTCAGTATTGGAGGACAATCAAAAGGTAATTTATTCTATCTTGACAATGCTGAAACTTCTTGTTTATCAGCTAAAAATGAAGATGTATGGTTATGGAACAAGAGACTATGTCATGTGAACTTTGATAACATGGTTAAGATCAATAAAAAGAGAAGAGTTAGAGGTTTACCAAGTCTAACCAAACCTGATCATGTTATGTGCAATCAATGTCAGAAAGGAAAGATGACCAAATATAGTTTTAAAAGAAAAGAATATTCATCTAAAGGTATTTTAGAATTGGTACATACTGACTTATGTGGTCCTATGAGAACTAAAAGCTATTATGGTGAAAAATATTTTATTTTATTTGTTGATGACTACTCTAGGATAATGACAGTCATGTTCTTAAAATAAAAATCTGAAGCATTCAAATTGTGTAAGTGGTATAAGGCTAAAGTTGAAAAAGAAACTGGGAAAGACTTAAAATGCTTAAGATCTGATAGAGGAGGTGAGTTTATTTTTGATGAATTTACTAATTTATGTAATGAGCATGGAATCAAAAGAAAGGTTTCTGCACCAAGGACACCTCAACAAAATGGAATTGATGAAAGGAGGAACTGATCTATTGTTGATTGTGCTAGAACATTAATGATTGAGAAAGATATTGCACAAATGTACTGGGGAGAAGCAGTCAACACTACTGTATACACCTTAAACTAAGTTCAATTGAAGAAAGACACGAACAAGACACCTTATGAGTTATGGCTTGGCTATTCACCGAATGTAAGTTATTTCAAAAAAATTTGAAGTAGATGCTACATTCAGAAAGATGATAGGAATGGTAAATTTGACTCTAAAGGTGATGAAGGAATATTTTTAGGATATTCTACTAAGAGTAAAGCTTATAAATGTTTGAACAAGGCCACTAATAAAATGGTTGAAAGTGCTAATGTAAAAGTTGATGAGTTTTATGAAAAGAATGATGAAGAAATCATGAAGGAAACAAAAGACTATGGTAGGTTTACATATATTGAGCATCCAGACTATCTACCAAATCCACAGGCTGAGTCTATCGAGCATCAAGAAAATGCTACCAAGAATTAGCAAATGCAAACTGAGAACCAAGAAGAAGTTACCAAGGAACAGAATGAACCTGAATTGAATGATGAGCAAATAAGAGAACAAGTGTTGGAAAGATTTTTTAGAAGACACCATCTATAGAACCAAATCATTGGAGATAAGAAAGCTGGCATGATGACCCGAAGTAAGTTAAGACAAAACATATGCTTAGTTTGTAAATTTGAGCCTAAGAATGTTAGAGATGCACTTGAAACTGAGGAATGGGTTAAGGCTATGAATGAGGAAATTGAACAGATTGAGAAAAAAAAGACATGGACATTAGTACCTAGACTGAATGATAAAAATGTAATTGGTACTAAGTGGATTTTCAGAAACAAGTTAAATGAGAATGGTGAGGTCACTAGGAGTAAGACAAGACTTGTATGCAAGGGATATGCACAAGAATAAGGTATAGACTATGGTGAAACTTTTGCACCAGTAGAAAGACTTGAAGGAGTCTATATGTTACTTGCATATGTTGCACATAAGGGATTCAAAGTATATCAAATGGATGTGAAATTGACATTTCTGAATGGAATTCTTGAGGAGGAGGTCTACATAGAATAACCCGAAAGTTTTGTGGATCCAAATCAAAAGAACATGGTATGTAGACTACACAAAGCTTTGTATGGACTGAAGCAAGCACCGAGAGCATGGTATGAAAGACTACATTATTATCTTATCAGTATTGGCTTTGTAAGGACAAGTGATAATAGTAATTTTTACATGAAAGGAGAATCTAATGATAATATTTTGATTGCTGAAATTTTTGTTGATGACATAATATTTGGAGGACGTGATTTGATTTGAAAATCTTTTGTTGATGAAATGAGAAAAGAATTTGAGATGTCAATGTTTGGAGAGATTAAATTCTTTCTAGGTTTGCAGATTATACAACAGAATGATGGGATTTTCATCACTCAATCAAAATACATTAACTGTTAAAGACTTTTGGCATGGAAGATTCAAAACCAGTAAGAACATCGATGGTAACATGATGTAAGTTGGTAAAGGATGATGAATCAACTGAGGTGAATCAGACATTGTACAAATCAATGATTGTAAAACTGATGTATGTGGTACACAATAGGCTTGATATAGCACATGAAGTTGGGATTGTGGCAATATTTTCTGCCAATCCTAAAGATTCACATATGGTTGTGTGTGTGAGTGATTTACACCTTCATGAAATTACAAGATTAACTAAGAACAACAAGAATTAGAGCAAAATAATCTAACAAATGCACAATTAATCTATCAACATCTCATGGTTCTTTAAATTGAAGTAGTAAGTGAGGCTCTCAGCTGCAAATCCCCACTAGTGACACTCTAATTATGAGAATTGAACTAAGAATGATATGCAAACTAGATCTAATTATCAAATTCTAGCTCTATTTGATAAGAAAATCTACAAAATTATCAACAATTGAAGCTAATTATCAATGAAAATGCTAAGTGAGTGATGTGGATGCAAATTGCAAGAGCTTTGCTGCAATTCAAAGATATGGAGTGGATGATTAATGCCTCAAAATGCCTTCTATTTATAAGATTTTCCCAAGGGTAGGGGGTAGAGTGAGATAACCATGGTTATGCTTGAGTAAGGTCAATTGGCTTTGCTTTGTCCCTAAATTGGGGGACAAACATTTAAATGGTTTCAAAAGGCTGGGCCATTTCAACAAAAGTGAGTGATTTGTGTCCATTTTGTCTCCTTTTTCCTTTGTTGAGAGAATTTATGATTTATTAATTAATTAAAGTCATTAAATTTAGCCATGAAGGGTAAGAGGTTCATTTTGATTTTTGCTTTCAACAACTATGTCATTAATTGAATTTAATCAATTTCTTAGTGTTTTTTCCCTTTTCAAGCTTTATTTAATCATTTAATCATTTAATTGAATTTTCCTTTGATTTGAATTGCCTTTGTTCCAATTTTCCGTGTCTACAAATGCCCCTCTTTGAGTCGATGTGCGAAGAACACCGATTCAAAGATTCCCTTTAGTACTGATGATCTAATTCAGGTCCTAGTTCTGATATGCCTCTGATCATTCTGATTGATGTACTTCCTGATGACGATGATGTGCCTCTGATGATGGTGCTGATATGATTCTGATGCCTCTGATATGATATGGGTCCTGATTTGATGATAGGTCCTGGGTTCACTGATAAAGGTCCTGGGTTAATTGATAAAGGTCCTGAGTTCACTGATAAAGGTCCTGGGTTCACTGATAAAGGTCCTGGGTTGATTGATTACTGATATGTTGATAGATTTGATATGAAACCGATATGCAATTGATTTGCCTCCTGATATGATAACTGATATGATATGATACTGATATGATATGATATGATATGCCCCATTGATACTGATACTGATATGATACTGATATGATATGCCCCACTGATAAATGTTTTTGATGTGATGCCCATTTGATACTCTGATGCCCCCTCAGAAATAAAACATATTAATTCCTTGATTTGAACGATTTTGAGTAGTTGGAATATGTTTTGATTTCTGATATCGTTTGAAACAAACAATCAAGTTTGATTCATGCCCTGATTAATGAAAATGTCCTATAATAGGTCCAAAGTGCATTTTTAAGTGTTTATTAGGACCAATTTCACCTTAAATAGGGTAAAACCCCTCATTTTACTATTCATTTGCACCATTCCCTCTTGAGATTTGAGCTCTGATTTTAGCCTTTTTTACACGATGGTGGTCCCACATTGCGAGCATCGGTTTGAGAGAGCGCGCCGGTTCAGTCAGAGAGCGACCGATGGTCCTCCGGTATGTCATTCAAATTTTCCTCATGTTTTTAAAGTTGCATTTATGACCTCATTTAATGCATTTAAAAATTTTGATTCTGCGTTTGTGAAAAGAAATGTCACTTCCGTGCTTTTTAATTTCGCTTGAAAATTTAAAATGTCACCTTTGGTAAATCTGATATCACCTTCCTTAGGTTTGCTCGCGCATTTAGAAAATCTTTTATCGCCTGCGGATAATTTAATATCGCTTAGGGTTTTAATCATTTTAATTGTGTATCGTGTGACAAACTTGAATAATAAAATGTCGCCTACAAAAAATCTTATACCGCTTCCGTAAAATTAAGTCACGCGGATGAATAAAATCACGCTTATGGAGAAAGAGATGTCGCCTCTGGTAAAAGAAATGACGTCAGAAAGAAAAGTCGCGTAAGTAAAAAAATTTATTTGAGACTTTTCTAGGACGTCTGATTGCTCGATTGCGTCAACTTGATTGATATCGATCACATCAATGAATTCAATCGAATGTTCAGTTAGGGTGTTCCCCTTGTTTGATTTCAACAATGAATTAGGACATAGGTAACTATAATATCGAGGATAAGGTAAATCAATCTTCATCATGAATGATAGGTCATGGATCTAATCGTCCATTCATTTTATGCTCAAATGCTTAGAGACATAAAACTAGGATCATCCTTCCTCAATGCTTAGAGTTAGGATTGGTAGGTCTGATAAGTATATTTAAATTGATGACTATGATTGATTGTTTGATTTCCTGATAGTAAGTTACTCATGTGATTCCATTGTTTTGATTAAACAGGAGGATGTCCCTGTTCTGTACCTTCAGACTGTACCACACTGGGTGATGGAGCTTAGGAAGCAGTTGATTGACGCCAAGAGGTGAGTGATTAGGCACTGCGGTTTACTACGTGTATTAGAGCTTCCTCGGTTCCAGATGAACCGAGGTTTGATTACCGCTGTCGCAGAGCATTGGCACTCTGAGACAAACACATTTTGGCTACCACAGGGCGAGATGATGATTACACCTAAGGATGTTTATAGATTGCTACGGATCCTGACTCATGGAGAGATAGCATATTATGATGCAGTCTATGATGGGACGTATTGTTGATGAGTATTCAGAGATCCGTCTATAGGTGATGATTGCATCTTATGGCCTTAGTTTGCTTCATTTCCTTTTTTACCAGTGTTATTAGGTACTATCATTGGTGGTGTATTATTACCTGATCAGCGAGGTCGCAGATTTTCAGTGGGATGGGGCAGGATTATCGAGGATTTGCTACATCAGCCTCGATGCTTTGACTGGGGATCATGTGTGCTGGCACAGCTTTATCACGATCTTCATGAGGTGGTTTATAGGAGATCAGCTTCCTTATCTGCTGGGATTCATATTTTGCAGTTGTGGATATGGGAGCACTTACCACTCAGTCGTCCTATATCAGATCAAGATCATCCTCTAGGATATCCTTTTGCATGGCAGTATACTGGTATGGTGACACAGCATCACTTGGGTCATTTGGAGTATTGGCGACGTCAGATTGATGACATGGATGAGGTCTATTGGAGACCATATGTCGAGGTCGAGGATTGGAGAGAGGATAGCTTGGAGTTACTGTATATGTTTGCTCCTCGATGGATGATCGACAGGATCGACTCTGTTCTTGAGAGATTCTTGGCAGGTAGAGTGCTACGGCAGTTTGGGCGGATTCAGCCTATGCCTCAGGGATCTGCAGTATATGCTCGTTCTAGTGCAGAGCAGGCTACTTGGGGTCACATGCCTTCATACGATGACGCTATTAAGCAAATATCACTACTGGGTTATATGGATTGGGATATGAGGTTACACATTAGAGATGCCGGAGTCACTCAGGAGTATCTAGCTTGGTTGATGGAGCATATGATGCCTCGATTTACAGACCCTGCAGAGCCAGTGCCTGGGCGAGATGATGATGGTGATGATGTCAGTGGTGGGAGGAGATGCAGAGGTAGACCATGAGGTAGGGCAGTGATTAGACTCAGAGGATGAGCAAGAGATGTACAGATATAGGCACCACCTCCTCCTCCTTCTCATCCTGCAGTAGCATAGAGACAGAGGTTAGATCGTCAAGATCATGTGAGGGCTGCTAGACAGGATCCAGTTGTAGGATAGGATACGGGAGCAGGATTACAGCAGGCTACTGTGGATGGTCAGGATACAGGTGCACAGCAGATGCCAGCAGCTTTTTCCCGTGATCGGGGAAAAGCTCCTATAGATACAAGTGATCCTCAGAGTACTTATGAGGTTGGGGAGAGTTCTAGTACTACCCAGCTACGAGCAGATGTGGGAGCATTACAGATAGAGGTATCATAGATGTCATCTATGATTCAGTAGTTAGTATCAGGTTTGGCTCCATTGGTTCCTCTCCTTGTTGCTATGGTTGGTCAGACGCCCCCTCAACCGCCTTAGCAGCCTCCATCACAGCCTCCTCCACAGCCTCCTCCAGGACCTCCTCCCAGTGGTGACGAGAGTTGAGCTATGAGTGCTCTTATTGATCATTTGTGTACTGATGCTGAGATACTTGATGTTGTACCATAGTCTTGTGACCTTGGTGTCACCTTTCCAGTTGTACTTTGATACTTATTTGACATTGATGCCCCTGTTGATGGGTGATTATAGAGTTGATTTGTGATATCATTGTTATACTTGACGTATTGAGTTGTGAGTAGACGTGTGATATGAGGACATTTATGATCTTTCCTGCTTTTACTTGATGATATATGAGATTTGCTTTAGATGCTGCTATATGTGTTTATCTAATGCATTTGTTTTTGGATGGATGTGTCTATGGATGCAACGTATCTTATGTATGATATAGATAGATGGATGCATTTCTTTCTCATGTATGGATACAGTTTTGATATGTTATTTCTCATGTATGCAATCTGTATGTATGCACATGTAAATGATTATTTCCTTCTTTTCCTTGATAATATATCTATGTAATGATTAATGATATGAAATGAATGCAAAAAGTATAATCTCATGTTTTTATTGTAGAAAAGATGATATTGAAGTGATGTTGTCCTTGCTGATTTAACCCTGTTGATGATGTTATGTACACCCTTTTTGATGCAAAATGAAACCCTTGGGAAAAAAATGCATGTGCAATTAATCTAACATGAGAATGCATTTAACCTTTTATATGAATGCAGCTAAGTGTCACTAGCTTTTAGCAAATAAATGCCTTGAGGATATATTTTCATCATTGAGCACTTGGGACCGGAAAGTCAATACAATCACCACTGCCCACTGACATGATGATATGAATATCGCTTTTTTTTACTGCTCATATGGTAACCTCCATTTTGCTTTCCCATCGGTCTCGTCGATACGACTATCACTGATTACAAACAATCATGAGAGTACGAATACCGATTTTGTCGGATTCTATGTTGCAAGTGGATTTTGTCATTTAGATATGAAGAATCTAAATATCTAAGGTATCCGTTTGCGTAAACAAACAAAGGTTAACTCATTGTTTTATAAGATAATCCTCGATGGTTCTTTGATGACCATGTCTTTAGATGAATTCTCATAAGGCAATGAATCTTCCTCCAAACAGTCACTTCATAGTCAAGAAAAATATCATGTCTCCATCATTACCAATCTAGTCAAAACATCATTGATTAGCTAAAAAGACTTGATACAAATTGAATTAATGTAAGTAAACAGATTTTTAACCAACTTTTCAAAAGAATCTATCTAGGTGTTTTGCATTGTTTTCTGATCTTCAACAAAAAATATTTCCAAGTGTTTGATCATGGAATGATGTTTGATTTTTAATCCTGAATAATAAGTCAATTTAGGCTCAAGGATTTTGTTGTGGTAGTCAACCTCTTGGTTAGTAAACAATAATATCAATCAAAGGTTTACAAAAATCTGATCTCTCTTCTGAAAATGTTGATCCCTTTCTGCTTGTGACTGAATGTTGCTCATTTGAATCCTTTTTGAGGTACCCACTTTCCAATCCGTTTATGCTGCCCCCAAGTATTTGATGTATCAGTTTTGACAACTTTGGGCAATGCAAAGGATGATGCTACAAAATGTTATTATGGCTATGTACAAATGACGGATGCAATGAAGGTTTAGACAAATGGGATGATGAGATGCATTATGTACACATGTGGCTAGGAAAGAAATGACTTAAGGGAACCAAAAGTGCTTGTTGCCAAGTTTTCACCTTTGGGTGTTCTCTTTTTTTTGCTACCGAGGTGCCTATTTGCTAGGTTTTCACCAAGGCACTTTTTCTCTTTTTCATTTTTTTTTGTATTTTGTATTTTTTCTTTTTTTTGTATTTTTCTTTATCACCTTGGTGCCTATTTGCTAGGTTTTCACCAAGAGATAGTTTTTCAAATGTTTTTGCTTTCTTCAAGCTCAATTTTCCACTATTTTTTATCTTTCTTCTTTTCCAATGTTTTCGGATTTTCCATTTTCAAATGTTTTTGGTTTTTTCCATTTTCAAATGTTTTTGGTATTTTCAAGATCCCTTTTCAATTATGTACAATAATTATGATGCTCTCTCATCTGATACTCTTTATACTCTTTCATCTGCTTTAGGTGTAGAACCTCGTCAAATGAATGCTATTTATGGGTTCTTGTAATTCTTCACCATTACAATCTGATAACTTATATGTTCCAGTTCCAAAGGATGACACTATCACAAATGGGCCTATCCAATTAGCTTCCCACTTTCCTTTCTTTTCCCTTTCAGCTTGATTTTTGGGATTTTCTCTTAGTGCCAAGTCTCCTACTTGAAAAGTTCTTGGTTTGATGTGTTTGTTGTAATTGCGTGCAATCCTATTTTGATAAACTTTTAAATGCTCATAAGCTTGAGTCTGGTGTTCCTCTAACAATTCCAATTGTTGTAGTCTACCAATCCTATAATCCTCATCAGTGATCAATCCTCTTAATGAAACCCGTAAAGATGGAATTTCAACTTCTAATGGTAGAACTACTTCGGTTCCATAGACCAAAGAGAATGGGGTGGCTCCTGTAGGTGTTCTGATACTAGTTCTGTAAGCCCATAGTGCGGGATTTATTTGCACGTGCCAATCTCTTCCTAATTTGTTAACTAATCTTTTTAATATTTTGAGGATATTTTTGTTCATTGCTTCAGCTTGTCCATTGCCTTGTGGATAATAAATGGATGACGAATGATGTGTAATGTGAAATGTCATGCAAAGTTCATCAATATCCTGATTTTTGAATTGTTTCCCATTATCCGTGATAATGGCATGTGGAATACCATAGCGGCAAATTATGTGGTTCAAAATGAACATTGAAATTTGTTTGCCGGTTGCTGTTGTTAATGGAACTGCTTCCACCCATTTGGTGAAGTATTCTGTTGCTGTGATGATATACTTGTGTCCGTTTGAAGATGGAGGATATATGATTCCAATCAAGTCAAAACCCCATTGATAAAAAGGCCATGGTGTAATGAATGGGTGTAATTCTTGAGCTGGTGCATGTATCATATTACCATGATATTGACATTTGCTGCATATCTTCACAAATTGACAAGCATCCTTTTCTAATGTTGTCCAAAAGTACCCTAAATGAAGGATTTTCTTAGCTAGATTAAGACCGCTTGAGTGTGACCCGCAAATGCCTTCGTGGACCTCGCGTAAAGCTAACTTAGACTCTTCTTCCTCTAGACATCTAAGTAACATCCCATCAAGACCCTTACAATACAATGTGTCTGAAAGGATTAGGTAATGGGAGGCTTGGCGTATGAAGTTACATTTTTGGGCATGAGTTTGGTCTATGGGGAGTACTTGGTCTTTAAGGTAAGTATAGATGGGTCCATACCAAGGAGAGTCATGTCCATGTAAAAGAGCAACAATTTGGGTGTCAGGAAGGTTAAATGCCAGTTTTACCAACTCTTCCACCAAGAACTCATACTTCTCATTTTGATCTGGTTTTTGTAACAATGAAGCCAAGGTAGCCATGGCATCTACTGCTCTATTCTTTTCTCTTGGAATCTGTTCAAATGTGATCAAAGCAAAGTACTTCTTCCATCCATCAATCAAGGTTTTATATTTCATCAATGTTATGTCTTTGGTATTGTATTCATTATTAACCTGATTGATTATGAGTTGGGAATCTCCATACACTTGTAATTCTGCAATATTCCATTCCAAAGCCATTTTGATGCCAATGACTAATGCCTCATATTCCGCTATGTTATTGGTGCATGGAAATAAGAGTTTATAGGACTTTGGAATGGTGTACCCTTGAGTAGTAACCAATAATATACCTGCTCCAGAACCTCCTTGTGTGTAAGATCCATCAAAATATAATTTCCATGTCTTTGCTTCTATGTTGACAATTTCTGCATCTGGAAATTCAATTTGCATGGTTTGTGTAGACTCCATTGGGTTATTTGCTAAGTGATCTGCTATCACTTGTCCTTTAATTTCTCTTCTATCAACATATTCAATGTCAAATTCACTTAGGATCATGACCCATTTTGCTATTCTACCTGTTAAGGGAGTTTTACTTAGCAAGTATTTGAGAGGATCAATCTTGGCAATTAATTTGATCTTATGCATCAACATATAATGTCTTAGTTTTTGAGATGTAAAAACCACTGCTAGACATGCTCTTTCCATGAATGAATAATTGAGTTCATATTTTATTAAGGTTCTACTAAGATAGTAGATTGCCCTTTCTTTTCCTTGCTCATCTTCTTGTGCCAACAATATGCCTAGAGACCTTTCTATGGCTGATATGTATAACAACAATTCTTTACCCTTGATAGGTGACATAAGAATAGGTGGGTTTATCAAATAAGTCTTCAAAGTAGCGAAGGCCTTATCACATTCTTCATCCCACATAAATGTAGTGTCCTTGTGTAACAATCTGGTGAAGGAGTGACACTTTTTTGCTAATTGAGAGATAAATCTCCTTATTGATTGAATCTTTCCTTGTAGTGACCTCATTTGGCTAATATTTCTTGGAATCTCCATTTCTAGAATGGCTTGTACTTTTTCAGGATCAACTTCAATGCCTTTTGCTGACACTATATAACCCAATAACTTGCCAGATTGGACACCAAAGGCACACTTCTTTGGGTTTAATCTAACTTTGAATTGTTCTAACCGAATGAATATTTTTCTTAGGATTTGTAAATGCTCTTCTCTATTGTGGGATTTTGCTAGAATGTCATCCACATAATCTTCTAATAAAGTGTGCATCATGTCGTGGAAAATAGTTGTCATGGCCCTTTGATATGTAGCTCCAGCATTTTTTAAACCGAAGGGCATGACATTCCAACAAAAAGTACCCCAAGGGCAAGTAAATGCTATCTTTTCTTGGTCTTCGGGAGCAATTTTGATTTGGTTGTAGCCACTAAATCCATCCATTAATGAGTACATTGCGTGACCTGCTGTCAAATCCACTATGGTATCAATGCTTGGCAATGGGAAGTCATCTTTGGGACATGCAAGGTTTAAATCTCTGAAATCCGTACACACACGGATAGATTTATCATGCTTAGTAACTGGCACAATGTTAGAGATCCAATCAGCATATGCTATTGTTCTTATGAATCCCACCTTTAACAATTTTTCCAATTCTGCCTTGACTAGGAGAGCCACATGTGGGTGCATTTTCCTTAGTTTTTGCTTCACAGGTTTAACTCTGGGTCTAACATTCAGATGATGCATTATGAAATCAGGATCCAATCCCGGCATATCGGCATATGACCATGCAAAATTTACTTGTTGTTCTTGGAAGAATTTGATAAAGTCCTCTCTTTCAAGAGACGTAAGTGATGCAGCCAAGTGTACAACCTTTGGCTCTAGTTCTATACCAATGTTAACTTTTTCTGTTGGTTCTATAAGAATAGATGACCATTCTTCTTCATGTTCAAGAAAAGTGTCCAATCTCTCTTCTAATGGTGCCACAGTTGGGTTTTCACCAAAAGAAACATCTTTTATTTTCATTGTTTTTGGTTCTAATGGTGCCACAGTTGGGTTTTCACCAATAGAACTTCTCATTTTTTTATTTTTTTATTTTTTTGACTAAGAGATTGGACCCTTGCTGTTGTCATCATGTCCGTATTGAGTTCGTTGGTGAAAGAGGGTTCAACCGCATTGAGGTATTGGTTTGTTGCTTGGTCATTTGGGAAGTAAAGTAAGTCATGTGGTTCAGTTTGATCCCAATCAATGAGGTCTGGATGTATCAAAATTAAGGAGTTATTGGGTAAGGTATCATCAATAGGATTTATGGACATGACTTCGTTTGAGGGTTCATACATTGTATTGTTTAGATCTATGATGTGTGCTTCCTCAAGATGATCCATGGAAGCAGGGTCAAAGTCCCCTTCGCTTGAATCCTCATCGACCTCTACGGGAAACAATGTGGGAAAAGCCATAAGCGGGTTAAAACTAACGTTTGAATTTCCCTCCTCTGAAGGTGTCCAAAATGTTTCTATCCATGCTCCACTACTAGATGCTTGTTCTATATTAGGCCTTTGAATAGAAGATTCTTCATTAATTGGAGCATCTTGTTTTTGGATTTTTGCATAAGTATGTATAGCAATGACTTCTTTATCTTGACATGACTCATCTGATAAAGTATCCCATTCATAATCCCTAGAGTCATCACTATCTCCTTCGGATTCTAATGCATTTATTTGAGGATGAAAATCATGCATTGGACTTGAACTTTCTCCATTGTATTGGAAACCTACTCCGGATTTTTCATGACTTGCCCTCCAAATATGTTCAATAGGTTCTAATAACCCTCTATTTCTTTAGCCTAAGGGTCCTCTCCCTTTGTATCCCATCTTTTGTATAATATCAAATCCTTTCCCATATTGTTCGGTTTGTATATTGACATGCTGAATTCTTTCCATGGGAGTGTCTAAGGTACCATCCTCATCATGATAAAGCCATTGAAGGACATCATCCTCTTCCTTATCCCATGTTGCTTTGCTATCTTCCCTCACAAAATAAGAATTATACTTATGTGGAAGATGTTCTTTTGAGGGTTTTCCATGTGATTTGGGAGACATGGGCATGTCAAATAGAGAAACTGAATATTCTCCTACCCCTTTTGAACTAATCTTGCATTGTTTGTCAAATTTGTTCATCATCTCACTCATGTATTGATAATGAGCTGCTTTAGCTTGTTCTTTTTCCTCTTTAGTAGGTTTGTAGATCACTGTTTCCAATTTAGGTGCCACATATGGACTTTCCATCACATTTGGACCCTTGTAGCTCACTTTTTCCTTGCCCTTAGTTGATGTAGTTGAGCTAGCTTGAAGAGGATTTTGTGCATCGTCATTGGTGATTCTTGGAACAACTCCTTCACGATTATGTGGAATGTATAATTCATGCAAGGGTTTGAGTGCATTACAATATTGAAATGGATTTGAGTCTCCTCCAACTGTGATTTCTTCACCCATGTATGGGAACTTGATGCATTGGTGGTATGTGGATGGGACAGCTTGCATCTCATGAATCCATGGTCTTCCCAATAAGATGTTATAGGTTAATTTCATGTCCAACACTTGACATTTGGTTTCCTTCTTGACTGGTCCCACTTGGATGGGCAACACAATCATGCCTTTAGAAGCTCTTTCAGCTTCATCATAAGCTTTTATGGTGATTTTCTTTGTAGGGTCAATGCAAGACTCGGATAGACCTAAGGATTTTACAAGACTCAATGTGCATATGTTAAGGCCAGCCCCTCCATCAATAAGGGCTCTTTTGACTCTATGCCTTTCGATCAAAACCTCTATATGTAATGGCAAATTTTGAGGATGACTTATAGACATGTCATCTTGATCGGAAAATGAAAGACAATGAGGAGCCACAAGATGTCCTACCATATTTTGAAATTTTTCTTCCCCTAAGGTAGTAGAAACATGTGTCTCTTCCAAAGCTTTTTCCAAAATCTCTTTATGATTTGGTGACAACTTCAATAATTCTAAGATTGAGATTTGTGCTGGAGTACGTTGCAATTGGTCCACCAAACTATAAGGCCTTGATGCTGTAGGAGGTTGTTTGACCACAAGGTTGGATGGTGGGAGATTGGTGTTTTGAGGGACTATCCCTTGTAAAGTCATTCTAGAATTCTGCCCTCTTGTAATGACATTTATTGCTTCCTTTTGAGGCTGTTCATTAATGATGATAGCATTAACAATATGATCATATGATGGCGCAAAGTTGAGATTATTGGCACTTTGTTTCTTGCCATTTGATGACTCACCTTTATCATGTTTGTAAAAAGGTTGTTTGAAGGCCGTATGATCTTCATTATTTTGGGGTCCATCAACAGTGATTATGTTATTATCTATCAAGTCTTGCACCACATTCTTTAATTGTAGACATTCATTTGTAGTGTGCCCCCGAATCCTATGATATTCACAATGATGCTTAGCATCCCACCAACCCGGCTTGTGGTCTGGTTCATAAGGCTTAATAGCGGGTAATGTAATAACATTGTTAGCTATGAGAGCCTTTAATGCAGTTTCAAGTGATTCTCCCAAGGGTGTAAAGTGTCTTGCAGGAGTGGGCTTCAAATACTTATCATACTTGCTGTTTTGATCCTTGTTTCCTTGATTATTCTTGTTGGCATTGTTGTTGTTGTTGGAAGGTGCATTATATGCTTGATTAGCATTATTCACTTGATTTGGTGTCTTTGTAAGGGCAAATGGAATCACCTTCAAGTTGTTGGATTCCACTACACCATCATTAACAATGCCTTTGTTGTTATTCTTTGCAGCATAACGGCTATTGTTGTTGTACCAACTTTTATTTGGATTGTTGTTATTGTTGGTATTGTTGTTGTTGGAGTTAGAGCTATTCTTATTTTCCTTGTACAATTTCAACTCTCCACTCTTAATAAACACTTCTTCCATTGTAATTCCGTTATCAATCAAATCTTGAAAGGTTTTGGGACATTGCATCCTTAGTCTACAATTTAGTTTGCTTCTTAAACCGTTAATAAAGATATCCATTTTTTCTTTCTCCGGTACACTTCTTGGATATCTAGCAAATGCAGTCCTCCATCTTTGCAAGAATGTAAGAAAAGCTTCTCCATCTTGTTGCTTCATGTTACATAATGTTATCATTGTGACCTCATGTTTGATGTTATAAGAGTAATGAGTCACAAATTTAGAAGCTAACTCTTCAAAGGATTTTATGCCGGATGGTAGTTTTGAAAACCAATCCATGGCCGTTCCTCCCAAGCTTCTTGGGAATAGTCTCATTAAATAGGTTGATTCATGCATGAATTCAAGACTCAATGCACAAAACCCCCGAAGATGATCATGTGGGTCAGATTTTCCTTCATACCTCTCATATTTAGGAAATGTTACATTAATGGGAAAAGGCACCATGACCAAACTCTTATTGAATGGAAAAGGACATAATGTTTCAATAGAGAAAGGCTTAGGAGCCCCGTTTTGTTTCAAACTATCAATTTCCATTTGTAATGCCTTAAATTGTTCCCTTATTGCTTCCATAGGGTCTTCTACTTCCTTGGGCTTTAATTGCTCTATGTCAAAATCTTTAGGTAGCTTTACCCCCGTTTGTATTAAGTCCATGAAGTGTTTTTCTTTATCCATAAGCATGGTCTTTTTCATTAGTTCTATGAAATAAGGACATTGTCTTGCCTCTAATGCTCTTTCAACCGTGGCTTCTTCTGCAGTTGGGGGTAAGTTTGTATTATGAGGAGGAAATAATTTGTTGCCTTGTGAATTTGCCTCTTGAAAATTAGGATCTCTTCCTCCATTATTAGAATTTCCTTGATTGTTGTTAAGATCCATATCCCCATTCATGTTGTTCCCTTGATTGTTGTTAGGATCTATACCCCCATTCATATTGTTCCCTTGGTTGTTGGGATCGATATTTCCTAGGGTACCGCTAAACATCTTGTTAATGTCCTTTGCCTTAGCGGGTTTTTCAGTCACTCATGAAGTAATGAAAGTGTTCTTTGGAAATGGGAGCTCTTCTCCATTGTAGGTCACGTCTGTTTGTAATGCTTTCCTTATAGAGAGTGACCTTGTAATAACAAGCATGAACAAACTTTAAGGGTATGTTGACTTTCTTCTCTTGATAAGCTATTTTTTTGGAATAAGGTAAAAGTTTTTGATCAATTTTAAATGGTTAAAAATTTTAATGGTGTTTTGATCAATAACTTTGGAATATCTTGTTTGAAAATAAAAAACAATCTCAACACACACATCAATTGGATACCATATCCCTAGAATGCTCTAATGTGTATATTTTTGAACGTTTTCACAGGTTTAAACACAAGAATAGCTTCCACACAATCTACCTAGCACATAATTGGTTCGTAAACATGGCTCTAATAGGTAGTTTTGCTATTTTACCGTTATGTAGTAAGTTTTCCGTTCAAAAGAGATCTTAGCTTTTCATCCCCCAAATATGTTAAGGGGCTTCCCACATGCACAAAAGCATGATTTTGCGCAATCCGTTAGGACTACTAGAGGAAGTTCGAAAGAGCTAAAATCCTTTTTGTCGTGTACCCCATTAAGGATACCCACGTTTCATTTTATAGTGGGTCAAATTCTCACGGCAAAGGCAAGTGTATCCCACTTTGGGCTATCCCTCTCACCGGCCCTTCTAAGGCAATCTCGGGAGGTGAGCCCACTAAGTTTTAAACATGTTCATTTGAAAGCATGAAAAGTGGATTTGGTAGAGCAAGTTTGGGAATTTGATTCACTCAAAGAGTGAAGAGCATATCCCTATTGCTTTTCCCTTATCCCAAACACTCACAATCAATTTGGTTCTTTTTCAACCCCGTGACAAAGGGGTTCTTAGAATTGAAATGTTTGTTCTTTTCCTTTTACAATTAAACTATGTTTTGAACTTTGAAATGCCACAAGCTAAGGGAATGTGCAAGCTTGATGAGAAAAATACCTCAAACGATGCTAGCAAAGGCTAGGTGCATTTTTAAGTAGTAGATTTTTTGTTTTCTCTCCAAATCCTTCTCTTACCTTAGCAAAATGTTCCCTCCACCAACAAGTTAGTCAGCACAATACAAACAAAGTGAGGGGAAACCAAAATCAAAGCTTAAAATGATATAATTGATTATGCTTTTGATTCTTTTTGCCAAAATATTTGCAAAATTCTTACAAACTTAAGGACTAAACTCCCAATTTAATGAGACATATTTTCATTTGTAAGCATCTACAACAGCAATGTATTTAGCATATAATTCTACTTCTTTCTCTAAATCATTGTTGAGAACAAAGGTAGAATGTACCCGGTTTTCTTTCCTTATCCTTTTAGAGATCAATTTCTCCTCTAAGTTGTGTCTTCTCTCTGGTTTTTGCACTTTCTTATGATAGACCATGCTTCTGAGACAAAAAAAATGACAGTGAAGTTAGCATACAGTCCTTATTTTAACATTTTTGACAAAATAGAGAAAATACAGCCAAGCGACATCGTCCAGACTACAGGCGAGATAAAATTTAACAAAGACGTGACTACTTTAACCGCGAGCATCACCAAAAGGGGCTCAAGCGAGATTAAAATAGGCAAGTGCGATATCAAATTTTGCAAACGCGTGAAATCTTTAATACACGCGACAACAGTAATTACTCTGATACAATATAAATGCTAAACCAGGTGACATTGTCCATGCTAAACGTGAGATCTAATTTAATAAAGACGTAATTACTTTAACCGCGAGCGTCACCAAAAGGGGCTCAAGCGACATTAAAGTAATCAAGTGCGATATCAAATTAAAATAACGCGTGAACTCTTTACTAGAAGTGACAAATTAATTCAGAGAAGTGACATTTAATTAATCCAAAGCGACATTTAAAATACTCAAAGCGAGAAATTAAATGAGAAAGGCAGGAAACTCCCTTTACACCAGGCGTAAAATGATTCCTCAGCCGCGGCTTTTAATTCTATGCAGGTGATATTTAAATGACCAAAGGCATCAGCTGCTTGTCCGTGACGCGAGAATTTGATTTCTGCAAGCGTGATTTCTTTCACCAGAAGCGTGATTCTGCAGGCTGAAAAGCATGATTGTTCAGACTCCAGGTGACATTTTAATTTTCGCGAGCGACATCTCTTTGCTTTAGGCATGATTTCTTTACCAGCAGGCGTGATTTCTTTTCTGTAACCTGCAAACAGTGAGCAAATTCATGCAATTCTAGCCTAAATTTTGCAAATAACGTAGAAATTATGATAAATTTGAGGCCTAGGGCCCCATGGTGGGTGCCATTTGTGTGTGAGTGATTTACACCTTCATGAAATTACAAGATTAACTAAGAACAACAAGAATTAGAGCAAAATAATCTAACAAATGCACAATTAATCTATCAACATCTCATGGTTCTCTAAATTGAAGTAGTAAGTGAGGCTCTCAGCTGCAAATCCTCACTAGTGACACTCTAATTATGAGAATTGAACTAAGAATGATATGCAAACTAGATCTAATTATCAAATTCTAGCTTTATTTGATAAGAAAATCTACAAAATGATCAACAATTGAAGCTAATTATCAATGAAAATGCTAAGTGAGTGATGTGGATGCAAATTGCAAGAGCTTTGCTGCAATTCAAAGATATGGAGTGGATGATTAATGCCTCAAAATGCCTTCTATTTATAAGATTTTCCCAAGGGTAGGGGGTAGAGTGAGATAAACATGGTTATGCTTGGGTAAGGTCAATTGGCTTTGCTTTGTCCCTAAATTGGGGGACAAACATTTAAATGGTTTCAAAAGGCTGGACCATTTCAACAAAAGTGAGTGATTTGTGTCCATTTTGTCTCCTTTTTCCTTTGTTGAGAGAATTTATGATTTATTAATTAATTAAAGTCATTAAATTTAGCCATGAAGAGTAAGAGGGTCATTTTGATTTTTGCTTTCAACAACTATGTCATTAATTGAATTTAATCAATTTCTTAGTGTTTTTCCCCTTTTCAAGCTTTATTTAATCATTTAATTAAATTTTCTTTTGATTTGAATTGCCTTTGTTCCAATTTTCCGTGTCTACAGGTTGTTGTTAAAAGGATTCTGAGATACTTAAAAAAGACTAAAGACTATGGTTTATAGTACACAAAGGAAGGCAAATTTGAACTCTGAGTTTACACTGATGTAGATTGGGCTGGAAACATTGATGACTAGAAGAGCACAATCGGTGGAGCATTCTTTTTAGGAGAAAGGTTTATGACTTGGATAAGCAAGAAACAAGCATGCATTTCTCAGTCTACTGCTGAAGCAGAGTATGTTGTTGTTACTACAAATTGTTCAAATATTTCTTGGATAAAACAAGTGTTGGAAGGAATGAATGAAGTGATCACTGACCTAGTGATTATATATTGTGACAACACTAGTGCTATAAAAATTTCTAAGAATCCGATGATGCATTCAAAAGAAAAGCACATATTTATTAAGTATCACTATTTGAGGGAACAAGTATAAGAGAAGTAGGTGAAACTAGAGTTTTTGAAATCTAAAGAACAACTTGTTGATATTTTTACCAAGCCC